>JACEFZ010021829.1:510000-540000 GCA_014155875.1 Cepaea nemoralis
TTCTTGAAAAAAAGATTACGAACTACTTTAGAACCTCAGCTAAGCGAAACGCAACTTGGATTTAGGAAAAACAAAGGATGCATCGATGCCACTTTTGCTCTTAGACAACTTATAGAAAAATCAATCGAATTCAATGAAACACTCTACTTAGCCTTTGTCGACCAAGAAAAGGCATTCGATAGAGTAGATAGAAACAAGCTGTGGGAAATCCTTAAACAATATGGAGTGAGTACACATCTAACAAACCTATGTAGAAGTTTATACAACAACAGTGAATGCATATTGAGAACACCTGGAGGACACTCAGAACCCTTCACCATAAGATCTGGAGTACGACAAGGTTGTTTCCTGTCCCCTCTCTTGTTCATTACATATATAGACAATATATGTAAAGAAACCAGCCAACAGAGGCAGCAAGAATACCGCATGATGAGAACACAGAAGAAGAACCATTTGCAAATCTAACCATTAGAGAACTCCTGTTTGCGGACGACCAAGCACTAATAGCAAAATCAGAAGCTGAATTACAAGACCACATGAATAGTCTAAACGAAATGTGTAGGGAACATAACATGAAAATTAGCACAAGCAAAATAGAGGTAATGACTATAACTAAAGAAGAACAAACAACAACAATTCACCTAAACGAACATCCCTTGAAACAAATAAAGAGTTTCAAGTACCCAGGAAGTATAATATCATCAAATGGCAGATCAGAAGACGAGATCGAAAATAGGTGCAATAAGGCAAATCAACTCATTGGACAAATGGCACCAATACTAAAGAACAAACATGTATCAATAACTACTAAGAAAGCACTTTACAACACAATCTTCCTACCAACTCTATGCTACCAATGCCAAACCTGGACAATGACAGAAAAAGAGAAAAGAAAAATCACAACAACAGAAATGAGGTTCCTGAGACGAATACTCAACGTATCAAGAAGAGATAAGATCAGAAATGAAGAAATCAGGACTAAAGTGGGGGTTAAAGCAGCACTAGGTTTTATTAGAAAGCAGCAAGTCAAATGGTTTGGTCATGCAAGTAGGTTACCAGTCAACAACATACCACAACAAGCAATGATGTACAGACCAGATGAAAACAGAGGAAGAGGCCGACCACGTAAACGTTGGACGGAGGGAATAGCAGAGTCCATGGTAATATCGATATATGAAGCCCATAATCGGGCACTCTTAGGAAGTTTATACTTCACCTCGACACCGCAAGGTACAAGAGGAACACGATGAGATGAGATGAGAGTGAATCAAAAGATGTAGCCAGGAATCGAACCCATAACCTTCGGGGCCCGAGGCAGACGGCTTGACCACTTCACCACGGAGCTACCTATACAAACAAAAGAAAGTAACACAAACCGCTGAACCCAACGCACCGAATGATAAGCAAGACATCCAGATGTAAATGACACAATAACAATGTAATAGACATACATATACACAACGAAATCGACAACCACTGAACATTACACAACAAATGAAATCGCCGCAACTATTTAGACAATCAAAGAATCGACATAACCACTCAAACTGACACAAACACTGTAAACTGACATAACGACAGACTGAGGCAACCAAAAGAAATCAACACAAACCATTGAACCTGATGCACAAAAAGTAAAGCAAAACATCCAAATAAAAACTGACACAACGACAGACTGACACAACCGTAAAAAAGTAATACGAAACAATGAACCCGATGCACCAAATGAAAGGCAAAACATCAATTATTACAGACACAGGAAAAAATATAACACACACACACACACACACACACACACACACACACACACACGCACGCACACAGATCTACAACCACTGAAAATGACACAACCACTGAAAATTACAAACATTGAGACAATGAAAGAAGCGATATAACCACTCAAACTAACACAACCAACGACAGGCGACATTTATAAATAACAGACGGGAAGAACAGCATTATGTGTTCGTGTGTCGAGTAAGACCATAGTCTACTCTTGCAAAAGATAGGCGCTGAAGATGGAGGCAGCCAGAAAGTAGGCGCACCACAGAAATCAGGCTGCCACGCAATAATGCCGTGAATTATGTCGAAAATTGCTACATGTTATGGAAGGAGCAAAAGAAGAACAACCTAATGTGCCCATTACATACCACCAAAAGAAAAGAATGATCAAATCAGTCAGAAGGCCACCAAACCTTACTCAAGACGACTACCACGTTATGGACAGACCAGAACAGGTCATTCTTCTGCACCTCAGAACATGACACAATAGATTACGCAACCATATGTATACAAAATTCAAGATTGGTGACTCTGCCATGTGCACATGTGGTTTGGCATCGCAGGCAGCAAAGCACATACTCCAGGATTGCCCAAACTACAACATATCCAATCGAACCTTCTGGCCTATAGAAACAACAGTGGAAGATAAACTCTATGGACCGCTGAATGAACTAAAAAAGACTGTTAGATTCATACAAGAGACAACATTGCAGTTATAAACATATTTCAGGCGAACGAAAGAAGAAGAAGAAGAAGACGACATTTGCACCTTGCGTTTAACAGACGATAGTTTGTTACATTGTGCTATAACAAAGGCATAATAACTACAACCCATGGAGGTATTGAATGTGACTGATCAGATCAATTCTTGCTTTAGATGTTTGTCCACAATGGATGCATGTGAAAACATTGCAATTTTCACCATTACGCACCATCTTACGTCTCATGCTCTCAGTGTGTGACCTATGGGCAATAATTTCCTCCTTTGTCTGTATTCCATTTGTGATATTTGCCCTAAATGCAACACGTTCGGCAGCGACTTGCTCCCAATGTGCATTATCAATGCCTGCATCAATCATGTCCCTCTTTGTATCTGTGTATCGTAGTAGAGGCTGACGCTGAGATCTCTTACCCATCTGTAATTCACCAAAAAGATCTCCCTTGGTATTCTACTATCATTCATTCTCCTAATGTGTCCTATCCATCTAAGTCTACGAAGACTGCATAGAACAGTCACACAACCTGATCTTTCCAATACTTCAGTATTTGTGATTTTGTCTTGCAACTTAATACCAAGAATTCTTCGCAGATACCACATATGAAAGCTCTTTGAGCGTTTCTCATGGTCTGAGTAAGTTAACCAGGCTTCACTGCCATAAAGAAAAGTATTAAGGACACAGGCCTGATAGACAAGGATATTTGTTTTGGCAGTCAGCTTCCTGTTCTCCCAGACTCTTTGTGTTAACCTGTTCATTGTCGTTGCCGCCTTATCAACCCTGTGTTGATTTCCTGATCTACGGATAATTTGCTATTAGCCTCTTCTGATCCTAACTTTGTAACATGGTCTACTATCTCCAGTTCGGTATCGTCAATAAAGATTGATGGTACCTTATGTGCACTTTGTGACATAATCTGCTTCATCGTTTTGCTAATTGTTAACCTAAATTCAGAACAATCATTGGAGAATGCAGATAAGAGACGGTGTAATTCTTCCTTAGAGTGGGTGGTAATTGCAGCATTATCTGCAAACAACAACTCTCTTATTAGTACCCTCCTAATTTTGGTCTGGGGTTTCAATCTCCTAATTTTGGTCTGGGGCTTCAATCTCTGAGCATTGTAAAGGCCGACATCTGATCGTGAGTGACTGTACATACCACCATCCTGATCACGGAAGGCATATTTCAGTTGACGTGAAAAGTATATTTCAAAGGGGTTAGAAGCAAATACAAAACCTTGCTTAACTCCACTCTTGATTTCAAACTCTTCTGAAGTTGCACCATCTAAATTGATTATACCCTTTAGGCCTGTGTGTGGAACATTCCACAATGGACAGAAGAGTTGGTGGGAGGCGAATCTTCTGTAGTGCCTTGTATTGCCTTGTAGAAACCCTCACGACTGACCAAATCAAATGCCTTTGTGAAGACGATGAAGGCAATAAACAGTGGTTGATTCTCTTCACGGCATTTTTCTTTCATTTGTAGCAATGAGAATACCATATCAATGGTAGACCGGTTCCGTCGAATACCACAATGCGATTCTGGGTAGACCTTCTCTCCCAGGACTTGAAATATGCGCAGAACAATTCTGGCAAATATTTTCCCAACATTACACAGAATTGAGATTCCCCTATAGTTGTTACAGTCACTTCGATCCCACTTGTTCTTGTACAGAGTTATGATGCATGAATCTTTGAAATTCTGTGGGACCTGTCCTTCTCGCCAGCATAGCTCTGTTAGTTAGTGGATCTGTAGAGTGAGCATGCCTTGACACTCCTGATAACATCTATTGGAACCCAATCCTTATCTGGAGAGTTGCCAGATGAAAGTTCATTAATAGCACACTTAACTCCTTTTAAAGTGGGAAGTGTATCCAGGTGATCAAGATTTGGCAGGGCCTCTATGGCGCTGAATGCATCATCTGCCAGTTTGGTTTCGCTTGAGTAAAGCTTTATTAAAGTGCTCTACCCATCTGTCCATCTGTTGTTTCTTATCAGTGATGATTTTTCCAGTCAAGGTTTTCAGTGGTGCAATTCTTTTGATCATTGAACACAGGCCTTCTTTATCCCTGAATAAATGCTTCTGATGTTTCCCTTATCACTTGCATTTTTAATTTACTCGCATGTCTTGATCCAATAGTCATTTGCACACTGCCTCGCAGCATTTTGCACATTCTTCCTAGTTTGCTTCAGCTCACTGAAGGTATTTCTCGTTGTTATTTCCTTGTTTCATAAGAGAGGTATCTTATTTTTATCAATCAAGGGCTACTGTGTCTGGTTGCTTACCGCAAACCAGTCCTGCCTCTTGTGATCCACAGTGCCGTAAACCCATACGGCAGTTTCATAAAGTGTTTCCTTAAGTTTACACCACTTTTCACTTGCTGTACAATTTTCTGATGCATCAGTGAAAGTGTCTTCAAGTTGCTGTTGGAGCTCAAAGCACTTATCAGTATCGTTGGTGTGAATACTGTTAATCCTGGGACTAGATTTATGTTTAATCGTGTGTATTCTTTTTGGTCTCAATCCAACCCTTACAACAACTAATGAATGATCAGTATCACAATCAGCACTATGGCAACTTTGAGTTAATGATGTTTGGTTCAAATATTGTCTCCGTGTGATCATGGAGTCTGACTGATACCAAAGGTCATATCTTGGGTGTTTCCATGTTACCTTATGCCGCTAATTTTTTTTTTTTTAAAGGAGTTTGAAATACATATATCCTTTCTGATGCAATGCTCCAACAGCCTTTGCCCAATATCATTCATGCGACCGATGAAAACCTGCTTTGGTATTTTCCAAGGCACACTGGCCTTGAACTCGAGTCCTTGCCCACACGAGCATTAAAATGACCGAGTATATACATATAGTGAGAATTTGGTACTGTCTTGACCACAGAGTCTAACTCCTCATAGAATAAATCCTTCACATCATCAGACGAAGTGAATGTGGGCGCATATGCAGTGATAATGGTTGAAAAACCAAAGTGTTTGCAAGCGCTGGTTTAATAAAGTTTTACTTCCACCAGCTGGAAATTCAACCATTCACAGTAGTGAATTCCTCACTGCAAAGTCCACTTTATGTTGTCTGTTTACTTCCTGTCCTCTATCTTTCCAAAGAAAAAGGTATAGTGTTTTCCTTGAGTGACCCTTCCTCAGCGAGTCTCCTGCAGGCCAGCAATATCAATGTTGATACGATTGAGTTCACCATCAATCCTAGCCATTTTTCACATCGTCAATATGCGTCACGTCAGTGGAAAATCCTGGACACATAGTTCTCACGTTCCATGTTGCAAGCCGTAGCTTGAGGTTACTATTTTTCTTTTTAGTAGTAACTAGTGCATTGACTTTACAGCCTGCGAATCAGATTTTGTCCTTGCCCCAAGCACCCATTGAAGCAGACAGGCTGTGGCAGATCAGCACCAAATTGTCCAAGAACTGTCCGGTTTGAGGCGGGTGGTACCTTATCAGTGACATTAGTAGGTGTCTCCCACCGTCAGAGATAACACGTGGCGATACATGTCTATGCCAATTGACAAGGACTTATATCCCGCACCTGCTGCCTCTCGCTTTAATTCCGAGATCGGCTAAGACCAGTGATGGAGTTATGTCTCTCTGTAGCGCAAAGCCTTGGCTGAAATATATAGACGATGTGTTGCCCATGCAGCATGGTTCCATTCTCGGCCTCTCTAGTTTACTAGAGCCTTTACAGCTTTTACCTGCCGGATCAGCAATGCTCTAACTGCCGCTTGTCAGAGCTTTGATCATAGACCAGCTGCCACCAAGACTTAGGGCCTGGTCTGCCCTATCATGACATTTTATTTGTAGGTTGAATTTCCTAGCACATGATAAGGCTTGCACCCTCCCAACTGCCCTCATTCACCAGAAGCAGTTGGCACAATGTGGGGTGTGGTGTTTGATAAACACCGCTCAACATTCGGCGCTAGCAGAAAGTAGGTAGTACCGTCTACTGTCATATGGTAGCTCAGTCATATCTGACTAAGACATGACTCTGCACAGACAGACAGAATGACACAACCAAAAGAAATCAACACAAGATATTAAGCCCCATGCAAACAAAGAAAAGCAAAACATCTAAATGTAAACGACACACACTAACCCTAACAACTGCCCTCTGGCTCTCACAACATGTCGACTTGCCCTTTCACATTGCCCCTTGTCCTCACAAATTTCCCACTTCGCTCTCACAACGATACAACTTACCGTATCAACTTATCCACTTGCTATCACAACTTGTCGATTTGCCCTATAAACTTACCCATTTGCTGTCACAACTTGTCCTATTAACTTGCCCACTTGACCTAACAACTTGCCCACTTGCTCTCACAACTTGTGGGCATGCGCTAACAACTTACACACTTTTCCACACAACTTACCCACTTTACTCTTACAAAGTTTGTAATTTTATATCTAACAGTTTGTCCACCTTGCTATCACAGTTTGTCTACTTGAACTATCAACATGCCCCCTTACCCTCACAACTTTCGCATTTGCTCCCACAACTTTTTTGACTTACTCTAACAACTTCCTCACTTGAGATTACAACTTGTCACATGCTCTCACAATTTGCCTACCTGCCCTAACAACTTAACCACTTGCACTCAGAATTCGGTCACTTGCTATCACAACTTGTCGAGTTGTCCTATCATCTTGCCCACATGCCCTAATAAATTGTCCACTTGCTAGCACAAGTTTCCGACTGGCCCTCACAATTAGCCCTTGTGCCCTAACCACTTGCCCATTCGTTCTCACATATTGCCTATTGGCTCTCACAACTTGATCACTTACCCTTAAAACTTGTCGAATTGCTCTCACAACTTGTCAACTTCCTCTCACAAATTGTCCCACTTGCTCTCACAAATACGTCCACTTGTGAGTTCATGTCACCCTCACCCCATACAGAAGTGTCCCTCACGGTGCAAAGAAATGCTCTTTATTTCATACAGAAATGACCCTCATGACATACAACTGTGTACACATTTGATAAGTTCATGTATTCGTCGTCAGTGCATGTCGTTGTTATCAATTATGATCAGTTCATAACTTCAGCATCGGTTTTAGTAAGTTCATGTCGTTATTATCAATTTTGGTCAGTTCATAACTTCAGCATCGGTTTTAGTAAGTTCAAATCGTCATCTTCCGTCTTTGTAAGTTCATGTAATTGTCGTCAGTGTTTGCAAGTTCATTCATGTCTTGGTCAGTTTGTAGGTGCATGTCGTCTAGAACAGTTTTGATACGTAAATGTTTTCGTCAGTGTTTTCATGTTGTTGATATTAATACCTGATAATCAAGTTCAATGTGAAACTCGGCGGTGATGTGGTTAAACCGCTTGCTTTGCTCTCCGAAGGTAGTGAATGTGATTGCCGACTCCGTCATGCAGTTCAAGAGTTCAATTTTCTCGGAGGCTTTTTGGAGCAGTCGCTGAAACTACAAAGTTCGTGCTTTAAGCGACGCTTTCGTCAGTCCACCCTGCAGAAAGAGACCAAGCCATTATGGATAAATCCAGATGCAATAACGCCAGTCATCTTACCAGTACATGTCTTTAAACCTGCTAATCAAATGTATTGTTATACCTGCTTCTAATTTCAGACCACTGTGTGTGGCTTGGCGGGGACGACATCTTCCACGAGGGAACCTGGGAATGGGCAAGCACATCGAAAACTTTACATGAATTCCTAAACTGGGCTAATGGTGAACCAAACAACAATGGAGGTGGTAGGTTGTTTTTCACTGGCGAGGACTGAATGTTGTGTGTGCATATGTTAGTGCAACGGAAGCAAAAAAAACAAAAAAAAACTGTCGCCCCTATTCAGGCGTATAGCATATATTGTGCTGATCTTAAATTTTTACGGACCAGAAGTTCACTTAATGCGCGACAATGTAAAAATATCACAGTGGTCGTCTTCCCTTCCCATGGTATTTTATAGTACCCATTTTAGACCCAATTTACCACATGGCATGGACGGGACAAGAACACAGCGCTGATCCACGACTCTGCTGATCGCTTAATACGACGAAACATGACAGCCCACGCATTCCGACATAGCACATGATAATGACTTTAGATTGACCGATAACTTGGAGTCAAGTTCCTAATGGGATTTCAACACAGATTCATCGTACCTGTGGGGTACATTGCTAGTTCATGCGCCACCACTTGTTTACATAATTTCACGTGTCAGGTCTTAGTCAGATATGACTTTAGACGATACTACCTACTTTCTGTTAGCGCCGAAAGTTGGGCGGCGCTTACCATAACTCGACACCTCACATTATGCCAACGGCTGGAGGAGCGCAATTGCGAGGATACAAGCCTTATCCTGGTGCGAGGAAATGGATCCTAATGACTAAATATCATGGCAGGGCAGAACTGGCCCTAAGCCTTTATTGGCAACTGGTCTAGGATCGAAGCTTCCACAGACAGACAATTACAGCACTGCTTTGCTGATTCGGCAGCTTCTGCAGCTTCTCTTGCTCCAGATGTATTGGTGTAATCTTTCCTCTGAAGTGAACTAGGCAGACCGAGAGAGGGATCATGCTGCATTGGGCAATACACGGTCTTTACAATTCAGCACAGGCTTTTTGCTATAGATAGAGATATCTTCATCCCTGGTCTTAACAGGTCTCGGAATCAAAGTGAGAGGTAGCAAATACGGGTTATAAGTATTTGCCAATTGGCGTAAACTGGGGTGCCACGGGTTTCTCTGAATGTGGGAGACAGCTACAGGTGTCACAGATCAGCTACCACCCGCCTCAAGATGGGCATCTCCAAGGTGCAATAGGTGCTTGGAGCTAAGACAAAATTTGAACGGCAGGCTGTAAAGCTAATGCTCCAGGCACTAAAACGAAAAATAGAAACATCAAGCTACGGACTGTAAAATGGAACATAAGAACCATGTGTCCAGGATTTTCCACTGACCTGACGAATACTGACGATGTGAGAACAACGGCTGTGATTGATGCCGAACTCAAATGTCTTAACATTGATATTGCTGGCCTGCAGAAAGGAGATTTGTCTCGCTGGACAAGGGTCACTCAGGGAAAACTATTACACCTGTTTTGATTTTTTTTTTTGGGGGGGGGGGGAGGGGGAGGTAGAGGACAGGAAGTAAAAAGACAACATGGAAGGGGCTTTGCGGTAAAGAATTCACTACTGGGAATGACAGAAATTCCAGCTGACGGAAACGAAAGATTATTATCCCTGCTCTTGGCAACCACTTGTGGTTTTGCCATCATTGTAACTACATATGCACAGACACTCATTTTCTTTGATTACGTGAAGGATTCATTTTATGAGGAGCTAGACTTTGGGATCAAGGCAGTACCAACAACTGACTAAATCTATCATTCATTGGCACATTTCCGCCTTGACAGACGATAGTTTGGTACATTGTGCTTCAAAAAGGCTTAATAACTTCAACCCATGGCTGTGGCGAGTGTGGCTGGTAAGGCCAATTCTTGCTGAAAATGTTTGCCCACAGTAGATGCATGTGAAAACATGGTCATTTCCACCATTTTGCACCATCTTACGTCTCTCACGCTCTGTATGTGCTTTATCTGCAATCATTTTCTCCTTTGTCTTTATTCCATTTCTGATGTTTGCCCTCCATGCAACACGTTCAGCGGCGACTTGCTCCCAATGTGCTATATCAATGCCTGTATCAATCATGTCCCGCTTACACACATCTTTGTATCGTAGTAGAAGCCGACCCTGAAATCTCCTACCCGTCTGTAATTCACCAAAAAAGATGTCCTTTGGTATTCTACCATCATCCATCCTCCTAAGATTTCCTATTCATCTACTCTACGAAGACTGAGCATGGAATACACCGTCACACAACCTGATCTTTCCAATACTTCAGTATTTATGATTTTGTCTTGCCACTTAATACCAAGTATTCTTCGCAGACACCGCATATGAAAGCTGTTTAAACGTTTCTCTTGGCGTGAGTAAGTTGACCAGGTTTCACTGCCATAAAGAAGAGTACTAAGGACACAGGCTTTGTAGACGAGAACTTTTGTTTAGGCAGTAAGCTTCCTGTTCTCCCTGACTCTTTTTGCTAACTTGTTCATTGTTGTTGCTGCCTTGCCAATCCTGATATTGATTTCCTGATCGAGGGATAATTTGCTATTTACCTCTGTTCCTAGATATGTAAAATGGTCTACTATCTCCAGTTCGGCGTCGTCAATAAAGATTGATGGTACACCATGTGCACATTGTGGCATAATCTGTGTCATCGTTTTGTTAATTGTTAAACCAAATTCATAACAAGCATTGGAGAATGCAGATAGTAGATGTTGTAATTCTTCCTCAGAGTGGGTCGTAATCGCAGCATCATCCGCAAAAAGCAAATCTCTGATTAGTACCCTCCTAATTTTGGTCTTGGCTTTCAATCTCTGAGAATTATAGAAGCCACCATCTGAACGTGAGTGAATGTATATACCGTCATCCTGATCACGAAAGACATATTTCAGTAGAAGTGAAAAGTATATCCCAAAGAGGGTGGGGGATAGAATAAATCTATATGCTCGGTGATTTTATTTCCCTGGGGGCAAAGACTCGAGTTCATTACCCAGTGTCTCTAGGAATATACAACATCGGTGACATTAATAGCAATTGGCAAAGGCTGTTGGACCATTGCATCAAAAACGACCTATAAATTACATAATCCTTTTTTGAAAATAATAGGGCGGCAAAAGTTTACATTGAAAAACCCAAGACTTCATCATCACACGGAGACAACATTTGTGTCATAGTCTTACTTAAACATATTTCTGGCTCGCAATTCAAGACAGAGGTGAAACAACTGCATGCGTTCAATAACTGCACTCACACGCACGGAAATGATAGTTTCAAACCGTTTATTCAACAGGACTATTCGTCTGTGCAAACTCACATGAGTTGCGCTCTTGGCAACACGCAACTCGTACCAAACATCGTAACAATATTATAATCGTTTATTAAAGATTATACAATATAATGGCGTAACATAGATCTCACACGGTCTCAACTCGCACGTCCCAACTCAAGCATAGCTCGCTTCATAACTCGACGCGGCATCAATTCTACTATCCTATCACAACGCTCACTACACACAACTACTGCATTACGTCTATCCGTCTCGATGTCCTAAACCCGTCTGACCAAAACAGGTACGTTTGGCCAGTTCACGGCTGCTCACAGTCCGTGAGTCCCGTGCGGTTCGGTATGGTGCGGTGACCACGGATATTAGCCTGTTTAAAGGTCTGCTCGCACTATGTGACCGTGACCCTGCGTATGCAGGACGTCAGGCTATATGCCCTGATATCCTGCAGTGACCTGTCTCCTGTCTATTACTTGCTATTCAGGGTATTGGGTCCCTGACACTCTCCTCCTCTCTCGTATGAAAGGGGTACCCTTTCATTACATGTGGGTAGTTACACGTTGTACGTGTTTAAGTGTTAATTTACTGTCAGGACTCAATTGTGCTGGTTTTCACATTGTTGAATCTTGTTATTGTATAATTGCAAGGTGCTGTCTGTTGGGAAATGATGCATGATCTATGAATATTACATTGCCGTCATGTGGCTTACTTGTATCAAGTTAGTTAGTTAGTTAGCTAGTTAGTCGACAGATCATCCTCATTGCACATCGAACCATTCAGTCCATAAGTGCTCGGATCCCCTCCTCAGCAAATCCCGCAGCGTGTAGCGACTCACGACACCAGTTCTGTGTTGGTGTATCAATCTTCTTTGGACTCCTGCATTGTGTTCTTGTTTGGCCACCCCTCTTTTAATTTGCTGCTCTCGCAGTCTGGCCATGGTTGTAGATTCACAGTCATCACTTGGTTCTCGCAAAAGTCTTACTTCTCGTAGAGCATTCAGAATGTCAGCCTGGTCCATGGCGCGTCCGCCCTCCACCGTAGCCTCACTTGCTCGCTTGTCAGCCCGCTCATTTCCTTGTAATCCCGCATGTCCTGACACGAAAGATGAAACTAATTTTTGCCAGCCGAGACCACTCCAGAGACAGAAACCATTCTCTTCGGATCCCCTCCACCTCTGTCCTCTTGATCATGTTCACTGAGTAGCTAAGGAAACATGCCCTAGTAAATGTCTGTGTCTCGAGCCATGTTATTGCTTTACTTACTACCATGACTTCCATAGTCAGGCTACTTGTGGTTTCAGTGCAAGCACTAGAGTCCTCCTTCACAATTCTCCCTCCGGCCCGAGCCATAAAGGCCCATGAGCTTCTGACATGTCGGACGACTGACCCATCTGTGTAGATGACCGCATCACCGTCTAGCGAATTCTCGAAAATCAACGCTTGTACCTCAGCCTCCGCAGCAGCCGAATTTTCTTGTCTGCATTTTCTATCTAGTTGGATGTAAACTGAAAAGGATGTGTAGAAATCTGTTGGCACTTGTACCCACTCCTCGCCAGGTTCTAAGTCCTCAAGAGAACACACCTGTTGAAGACTGTCTTCGGCTTGACCCATCCAAGACCGTCCTCTTTTTAACCTGCTGCCCTTCACCTTCATAATTTAGCTATGCAGTGGATGTTGTGTGTTTGCGTTAATTCTGAGGTAGGCGCGTGCTCTGCAAACTTGTATTCCCTCTTCAAGGGTTGGAAAATCAAAATGTTAGCGCGTCGCCCTGCATGCTGTATCTCTTGTACATACAAGAATAATGCGCATAGCTTCATTCTGTATCCTTTCCATCCTTTCTATCTGCTTACGGCAGGATTGCCAATCATCATTGGCACCTTGCCGTCTTGACAGACGATAGTTTGTGCTTTAAAAAGGCATAATAACTTTTACCTATGGCAGTTAGTTAGTTAGTTAGTCGCGGTTCTAACTTCACGGCAACGGGTCGTCCCCATATTGCTCCGTTCCTGTGCCAGTGAATACCTATGGCAGTATGGATTGCCAATGCATACTCAAAAACAGACATGACTAGCCCCACGTACAGAAGACATAGATGGCGCTGCTTACAGTTTTCTGTCGCCATCACCCGCATCACAGCCAAACCCCGCTTGACCTCTGTTATCACTTGGTCTATGTGCTCATTATAAGCAAGGCTTCGATCAAACCGTATCCCTCAGATAATTCATTGCGTGCGTTCTTTCCACCGTCTCTGAACACAGCTTTACAGTTGGTGTTGGAGTGTTGACAATATGATTATTCAACGAGAACCAAGTCACTGTTGCCTTTGTTGGGTTGACCATTGCCCAAGCGTAATCACACCAAGTACTTATGCGATTGAGTTCGGTTTGTAGTTCCACAGCAACCTGCTCTCTATCCTTACCCTGACGTTACACTAAAACATCATCGGCACATGACAATGTCCTACCAGGTCCAGTGATCTGATCACTGATGATTCTCACTGTGTAGGCGTTGAACAGTACCGGTGATAATGGTGATCCCTGTGGTAGGCCAGGATATATTGTTGTTGGTTCCGAAGTCCAACTGTCACATCTAAACACTACTTTCCGTTGGAAAAGGGCTGCAGCGATCCAACTAAGAAGGAATGGACTTATTTGAGTTCAAGAAGCTGAAGCATTAAAAAGTCCAGTGGTACTCTGTTGTACGCGTTCTCAAGATCAATCGCTGCAGCAAACGTTTCAATGCCTGAGTGGAAACCTTCATAGACATCATGGGCAAAAACTGCTGCATTCGTCCAGGTTTCTCTCTTTGGAATGTACCCACCCAGGGTAAGTGGGAAAACACCTTGCCTCTCTAGCTGGCTTGATATTTTCCTGGCAATTAACTTTTTCAACAGCTTGCCTATTGTATTCTGCATGGTTATAACTCGATATCCCTGAATTTTTGTGTGGTCTTTGCCAGGCTTCGGCAAGGGAATCAGATAGCTGTGTAACCACTCCTCCTTGATGCTAGCACTCCCTATACTGTTGTTGTACATGTCTGCTAGTTTCTCTCGCTCGTTGTCGGTACACCAATTGATTCGTTACATATCAAGCGTATGGGCTTTCATTTAATTTCCACGAACAAAAAATAGTTTATAGCCCACCTCTCTTTAAAACATTTTAATTCTTCTGTGATGCTACTCTTCTTTGGTCCAACGTCTTTACTAGTTGACGCCATGGTAGGTCTTCGTTTTTAACTGGAAAAAAAAATAAACCACCACGTGTAATACTAAATAATTAGAATTAATTAATTTAAATTACATAAATAAAACGTTTCAGGGTTTACTTACCTATAGAATCGATATGATAGAGAAGATACTAGGTTAAAGTAGTTTGAACTATTATTATAAATATAATAAATATGTATCTTAACGTCGATCGCAAAATCTCTCCAGGCGTAAGGACGATAATAGAACGAAACTACAGAATAACACGGAACATTGTCAAGCTGGACTGAAAGTAGTTATGAATATGAGCCTGATAGCGTTGAGAGCTTCCCGAAGACGCCGAAAACCACAGAACATATATCCAGGAAATACAGGATGCCTTCCAAAAGAAACAAGCATATGGCTGTTTAGGCTTGTTCACCTTAACCATTGGTGCAATCTTACTATTATTGTTTTCTCTGAGTGGCTATGGTGGATTTATGTATACCAAACTTTCACGCAGGACATTGCCTTGGTTTTGCGTGGCGATTTGTCTCAATAATCTGAAGTAGGCCACCAAACTTTTAGGTCTTTTCACAGGTATAGGATGTTGCATTCTGCGGATGATCTCCAGTTGGGTGTATCGAACGCGGGACATCTTCCTTATGACATAGAAGTTTTCCGGACGGTTGCTATGAAAGCGAGGTTCTGCAAGGGACATGCAATTGAATGAATGAATGAATGAATGAATATATGTATGTAAATATAAAGTTAAAGTTAGTTGCGCATACATATATTCAATATAATCTTCAATCTTATATATATATATATATTTTTCTTTAGCATATCTTTTTACAGGACTTAGCTGTCAACACCAGCATCTTTCAGCTGTATGTTGATCTCTTGGCAAGATTACGCTCAGTAGTTTGCCATTGCTTTCTGAGTGGCCGGCTCAGTATCCCGCAAGTCACGAGCGGGGGTCGAACCGCCTCAGCTCTCGCTCCGCTACGAGACTCTGCGTGATAAACGGGATTACAGAGAGAAAGTGTTGTAACCTCACAGCCAGAGAGACCGGCATATATATATATATATATAAACGAAATGTGTAGGAAACATAACATGAAAATTAGCACAAGCAAAACAGAGGTAATGACTATAACTAAAGAAGAACAAACAACAACAATTCACCTAAACGAACATCCCTTGAAACAAGTAAAGAGTTTTAAGTTCCTAGGAAGTATAATATCATCAAATGGCAGATCAGAAGACGAGATCGAAAATAAGTGCAATAAGGCAAATCAACTCATTGGACAAATGGCACCAATACTAAAGAACAAACATATATCAATAACTACAAACAAAGCACATTACAACACAATCTTCCTACCAACTCTATGCTACCAATGCCAACCCTGAACAATGATAGAAAAAGAGAAAAGAAAAATCACAACAACAGAAATGAGGTTCCTGAGAAGAATACTCATCGTATCAAGAAGAGATAAAATCAGAAATGAAGAAATCAGGACTAAAATGGGGGTTAAAGCAGCACTAAATTTTATCAGAAAACAGCAAGTCAATTGGTTTGGCCATGCATGTAGGCTACCAGTCAACAGCATACCACAACAAGCAATGATGTACACACCAGATGGAATCAGAGGAAGAGGCCGACCACGTAAACGTTGGACGGAGGGAATAGCAGAGTCCATGGGAATATCGATATATGAAGCCCATACTAGGGCACTCTCAATAAGTTTATACTTCACCTCGACACCGCAAGGTACAAGAGGAACATGATGAGATGAGATGATTGATGTATATATATATATATATATATATATATATATATATATATATATATATATATATATATATATATATATATATATATATATATATCTATAAAAGGCGATGTATGTATGTATGGATGTATGTGGGTCCGTTCTTTATGCGTTCGCGAACGGTCCATCCGATTGAGATGAAATTATCTACACGTCTTCTTCTCATTCCAGTGCAACCAACTGTCATAGTTTTTTTTAGTGTACTATCAGCTATTACCTTACTAAATTTAATTTTGTAATTACATGACTGAACATAAGAAAAAATAAAACAAGGGACATAACGTTTAGTATCATTGTTATATCTTAAGTTAAGTCCCCTGGCTATAGATAGATAGATATATAGATAGATAGATAGATAGATAGATAGATAGATAGATAGATAGATAGATAGATAGATAGATAGATAGATAGATAGAACGAACGAACAGACATTATTTTCAAAGGGTAACAAATTGGGCACGCAGGCCCGTCTTACATTCGGCCCTTCCAATCACTCATCTTTCTTTCATCAACAGTGCATAGGAAACAAACATTGTCACATGAATTTTGTAAACATAAACAATGCATATTACTATGTTGTGAGACACATCCACCACCCACTCACACATCCCCCATTCACTCCAACTCCCCCACCCAAACACACACACATACAATACATTCCCCACCCATCCACCACATCCCTACACCTACACATCTCCCCACCCACACACACCTCTCACCCACCACACATCCCATCCACCCACACCCCAAGCACACATACATTCAATAACCCACACATCCCCCACCTACACACATCTCCCCACCCACTCACATATCTTCTACCCGTCCCATTTCCCACCAACAATCACTCACCCAATATCCTCCTCCACCCACACACCTCCAACCATCCAGCCAAACACACATTCCACAGCCACACACATCTCCCCGTCAACTCACACATTCCGCACCTACCCACACACAAATTCCGCACTCACCCATCATCCCCTCACACATCCCTAGACACACGTACTTATCCCTCAACCACTAACACCCACACATCCCTTACCCACTCATCAACACATACATCTCCTATCTACCCACCCACACTCACACACCTCAACCATCCATCTAAGCACACATCCCCCACCCTCACACACATCCTTCACCCACCCGCAAACCCAACGACACCTTCACCCACCCACACAAACATCATTTATCCACATCCAGCTCCCCTCCCACACAACACCAAAACCACACACATCCCAAAGACACATCCCTCACCCACACACACATCTATCCACACATCTCCTATCCATCCACATATCCCCAACTACAATCACCCTCACTACCCACACATACATCCTCCATCCAGCCACACACACCCCCACCCAGCCAGACATATCTCCCACCCACACACACATCTCCAAATCCATCACCCACACTCATCACGCACCCCTCCCCCAACCCACACACATCCCCCACACACATTCACCCACACATCTCTCACCCACACACACTGCCCACCCATCCACCCAAACATCCCACACCCATATACATCCCTCACCAACACACACATCCCCAAACCCACAAACACCCCCACTTGCACACATCTCCCACACACCACATATCCCCACACCCACATCTCCCCACCCACATATATACCCCCACCCATCCCATAACCCACCATCAATCATCCAGCAACATATCCTCCTCCACCCACTCACCCACAACCACCTAGACAAACACACATCCCCACCCACAAACACATCTCCCCGCCAACCCATACATCTCGCACGCACCCACACACAAATCCCCCACCCACATAATCCCACCCCACCCACCCACACATCCTGAGCCCACCCACACACATCACGAATCCACCCACACACACATACCCCCATCCCCCAACCTACTATTATGATCAAACTCCCACACTTTACACACACATACAGTGACGATTGTCGTGAGCATTGTCGCAAAATTGTAAAGAAAATGGAGAAAAATTGTACATATACATTTTGTAACTAGTAATTAGTGATGCAATTCAACCCTCTCTCTCTCTCTCTCTCTCTCTCTCTCTCTCTCTCTCTCTCTCTCTCTCTCTCTCTCTCTCTCTCTCTCTCACTCACTAACGCTCTCACTCACATTACAGTAATGTTATATTATACATGATAAAATCAAGTGTCATACATACACAATGATAATGTGAAAGATGAAAATACACACAAAATATGGAATGGCATGTTACCGGACATGCGAGCACTCAATTCTCTCTCTCTCTCTCTCTCTCTCTCTCTCTCTCTCTCTCTCTCTCTCTCTCTCTATTACACAGGCACACACACATTCCCCACACACACGCGCACACACACACACATATCCCTCACATACACACCCATACATACATCCTCACATCTAGACAAATACACGATGCCTCACATGATCACTGAAACTAATAAGAACAAACTCCCACACTTTACACACAATTGAGACACTGACGATTGTCGTGAGAATTATCGCAATTGCAAGAAGTGGAGAAAAAATTGTACATATACATTATGTAGCGTAAAAATTAGTGATGCAATTCAACTCTCTCTTTTTTCTCTCTCTCCCTCTCTCTCTTGCTCTCTCTCTCTCTCTCTCTATCTCTCTCTCTCTCTCTTGCGCGCGCTCTCTCTCTCTCTCTTGCGCTCTCTTCTCTCTCTCTCTCTCTCACTAACTCCCTCACTCACATCACAGTAATGTTATATTATACATGATAAAATCAAGTGGCATACAAAATGATAAGATGAGAATTTAAAAAAATATATGGAATGGCATGTTACAAGACAATCAGGTGGCATTAAACGATACCTCGTAATATGAAAGATGAGAATACATAAAAAAAATATGGAATAGCATGTTACATGACATGCGTGGACTCAACTCTCTCTCTCTCTCTCTCTCTCTCTCTCTCTCTCTCTCTCTCTCTCTCTCTCTCTACATACACACACTCTCACACTCATTCTCTCTCTCTCTCTCTCTCTCTCTCTCTCTCTCTCTCTCTCTCTCTCTCTCTCTCTCTCACTTACACTCACTAACTCTCTCACTTGCTTTACAGTAATTTACATGAATTCATGTTATGCATGTTAAAATCAAATGCATCGAAATGATAATATGAAAAAAATGAGAAAACACAAAACACATGGATCAGCATGTTAGATGACATGCGTGCGCTCAACTCTCTCTCTCTCTCTCTCTCTCTCTCTCTCTCTCTCTCTCTCTCTCTCTCTCTCTCTCTCTCTCTTTTCTCTCACACACATGTACATATACACACCCACACACATCATACCCACGCAATACACACACCTGCACACATCCATATACTTACTCACACGTACTCACATAACACCCGACTATACACTCCCTCGCATACACTGCATGCATGCACACTTACTCATACAAAGATATACAATACATACACGAGCACACACACACACACTCATCCATACGCACATACACCCATGCACATGCATATAAACGCATATAAACACATGAACGCACACCTTAACACACGTACAGACATACACACAGAGGCACAAACAGATACACACATGTACACACATATACACCCATACACACATCCAGACATGTACACACATACATCACACTTTCTCATGCACTCTCTCATTCACCCACGCTCTCTCTTTTACACACTCACTCGCTCTCACACTCACTCATTCGCGCACATACACGCACACCCACAAATTCTCTCTCACTCACTCACGCTCCATTACTCACTCTTTTACTCGATGACTATCTAACTCACACTCACTCACTAACTTTCACACTCTATCACACAGACAGGCAGACACACAACACACCCACTCTCTCAGATGCACTCATTCTCTTTCTAAATCTCTCACACATATGTCCACACACTCACTCACTTTTACACTCACTCAGGCACACGCGCATGCATACTCTCTCACTCTCTCTCATACTAATTCTTCCACTCACATTCTTTCTCACTCACTCTCTCACCCACTGTCTCGCTCACACACATACAGTGAAGAATGATAGTGGAAAAATGATACTAGTAGGTGACGTATGGAGGCATATAGTCGGTATGAAGTAAGTATTGAAAGAGTTTTCGGTTGAATGTGTAGGGACTCATTGGTGTTTTCAGTTCTGGTGGAAGGCTATTCCACAAGTGAGCACCAGAATATGCGAAACAAGTTTTGTATAAGTCCAGTCTAGGCTTAGGAAGCTGTAATAAATTTAAGCGCTTACTGTTCATTGCATTAGATTGAATTAACGGTAGAAGATACTTTGGGGTATTTTCAGATATAATTTTATTCACTAATTTGGCTTTGTTAAAAAGGAAGCGCTTTTGAAGTGGTAGAAGTCTTAGATGGCTGTATAATTTATTACTTTCAACGTGCTTTATGCTAGAAACTAGACGTATCGCGCGGTTTTGAAGCGAACACAATCGTTTCATATTAGATATAGGGCAGCCATCACAGACTGTGGAACAATAATCGAGAGGTGATTGGATATAGGATGAATAGAATATTTTACGTGTGCTTTCATCCAAAAAGTGTTGAATTTTAGCAAGTTGGTAAACTTTTTGTGCTATTCTCTTGGTAAGGACGTGAACATGAGGGCTCCAGTTTAAATGTCTGTCAATTAAAAGACCTAATGTTTTATGTTCATTTACATTAATTATAGGTAACGTGTCCACGTGGAACTCGAGCGGTGTCCCAGTTATGGCTAGGGTCTATAGTTTTTTTCTGGTCGTTATTAGAATGGACTTGGTTTTGTCGATGTTAATTAACATGCGATTTTCATTGCTCCATCTACTAAGGTTGTCAAGTTCGTTTTGTAAAGAGCTCTCTAAGTCACAAAGGCTCTCTTGACTTGTGTAAATAGTGCCGTCGTCCGCAAATAGATCACACGAAGTATTGAGGTATAAAGGTAGATCGTTAATATACACTGCAAAAAGCAGCGGACCTAGTATTGAGCCCTGAGACACCCCAAAATTAAGTTGTGTGGGTCTTGATAGACAGTTATTGAAGGACACTACTTGTTGTCTGCCTGATAAAAATGACGTAATTAGGTTCACCATATTGGTGCTAGTCTTCATGTGTTTTAATTTTCTAATTAAAATATCATGATCTACCATATCAAAGGCCTTTTTAAAGTCTACAAATACTGCTCCACAAATGTTGCCATTGTTGATACAAAGATGCCAGTTATCGGTCATTTTTGTAAGGGCACTATGGCAAGAATATTTAGGTCGAAACCCAGATTGCCTGTCAATTATTAGATCGTTGTTAATTAAATGATGTAGTGTTATTTTATGCATGTGTTTTTCTAATGGCTTTGATAACGACGATAGTAAGGAAATAGGTCTATAATTACCCAAGACGCTAATATCAGTTGAGCCATTTTTAAGTAGAGGATACACTTTAGCAACTTTAAAGGCAGATGGAAAGTAGTTTTTGTATAGGCACTGGTTATATATGAACGTTAAGGAATCACTAATAATAGGTGCAGCACACCGAAGAATTCTATTACTGATACCATCTAGGCCTTCTGAATTTGTTGCTTTGAGATTCGAGAGATATTGATATACTTCTGCAACAGACATCAAGGGAATCTCAGGGGAAATATTTCTAGAGCACTTCCCTTCACAGAATGATGCCAGTGAACTTAAATTACATACTGAGTCTGGTATTGAGGACTTTAGATTCTCTATGTCTGATTGAAAGAAGTAACTGAAATCCTCGCATGTTATAGGGTTTAGTATTGCTGACTCTGAAGCGTGTTTCTTGTTGGTTAGCGAGTTAATAGCCTTCCATATATTTGTGTTATTTGATTTATCTACAATCATATTTTTGAAATGATCTTTCTTTATCCTACGAATTTCATATTTAACTTTATTTCTTAGTCTGCGGTAATTGATAAAATGTTTATTTTTGTGTTCTGTATCTCGTTCTCTCATGATTTCGAGAACTTCGCTAGTGACCCACGAGGACTTATGTTGATTCTTGACTCGAACTTCTTTGACTGGCACATGTTTATCAAATACATTGTAGACTGTCTTTGTCCAGTAAGGTAGTGCATCATCCGGATCAGGAAGTTGGTAAACATGTTCAAGGGCTGCATTTTTTTAAGTCGTCTAAAAATAAATTTTGGTTGAGAGCTTTAAAGTTTCTAAATTTGATGCTTAAATGTGTATTTTTAGGAGTTTTGAACCCAATTTTCGACCATGTACAACATATTGGGTAATGGTCACTAACTGCACTAACGGGAACAGAACATTCGGTAATATTAACTGGACAAGTAACATATATATGATCAATTATAGTTGAGGAGGTGTCTGTAACTCTTGTGGGACGATTTATTAGTTGTTTGAAATTGTAAGATAGAATGATATCTTCCCATGTCTGGTTGGATTTAGTAATATCTATGTTAAAGTCACCTAATATCATGACTTCTCTACCTGCTGTAAAAACCATATCCATCATTGTAGTGAAACAGTCATACCAACTATACCCAGCACAGGGATTTCGATATAGGTATCCAATGAGAAACGGTTGCTGGCTGACTGTCTTCACTTCTAACCAAACACATTCTATCTCTTCTATCTCGAGATCACTTCTAAGGGAACAGTTGAGAGAATTTGAAATGTATACAGCAATACCTGTCTCTAATTTTTTATTTGCGTCTCTTCGAAGTACTTTAAACCCCTTAAGAGAGATTTCAGAGTCGGTTATTTTGTCGTTGAGACGACTTTCTGTGATTCCAAACACATGGAACTGTTTGCACAGTATTACTGAGAGCTCATGTAATTTATTGAGCAAATGATAGATGATGAGATGGCCTATATGTAGACCATCTTTGTTGAGCCACTGATCGTGATTGGCGAACATTACACAATGAAAAGATGATGTCGCTTGTGGTAGAAAAATTTCAGAGGTTTTGAAACTTTATTTAGTGGTAGTTACGACTATTACATGGGATAGGAAAATGTCTGTGATGGACTGACATCATTAAAGCTTGGTGCAGGGCTGCAGGATTGTATTGCATTAGCTGTTGAAGTTGACAATTCCACTGATAAGAGTGTGGATTACCGTCCAACGAGGGACCACTGCTATGAGATCTACTGGAAGTGCCTACATTGGAAGCAGGCATCGGGGGCACCGCAACATTGTTTATCGGTGTCCCCTTTGACATGCTAGGTGGAGACTGTTTTATGGGCAAATGGAGGAAACAATGCACCATAGTTAGCAACATTGGGATTGGAGCCTGGGTCGCTATTTACAGCCTTGTATTCCTGGGGAATAGGCAAGGGTGGTGTGGGCAGAGGTTGAGTGTTTTCTGAACACTGAGAGATGGCTACAGCCGGAGGTGAAGATCGGTTTACTCCTGTAACTGAAACTGGTTCTAGTTGTTGTGTACGTTCACGATATTTTATGTTCTTCGCTAGTATGCTAGTTCCTAGTTTTGAACAATGTAGTTGATCCTTATATAGTTTTTTCTTGGGAGCCCCGGACGGCGATGTGAAATACGGGGTATTATTAATGAAAGCATTGTTAGTTTCTTGACAAAATTTATGTAGAGTCAGATTGTCATCATCGGCAGTGCGGCGCTGGAATCCATAACATGGCGGGATGATTGATGAAAAGAAAATAGATGCTTTAGGAAATTTCTTGCGCAACAACACCTCCAATATAGCGAGTTGTGAGGTGCTTATGATGTGATTGTTCATAATATTGTTGACACCGATATGGACTGTTGTTCTTTTAATTCTATCATTCACCTTGAATTTCCGCAGTGTAGAGGTCAATCTGTCAATGTCAGCTCCTGGTAGCGGCTAGATCGAGGTAGTTTCGCTGTCAGAAGATGACATGCGGTCACTATAGATTCCCTTGAGCAGAGAGTCTCCAATGACGACATGAGTTGCACTGCCATCCATTGTTATTTCACGCTGTTGACGCGCCCGTTTGATTTCTTGCCACCGGTCGCTGTCATCTTTCATGCGTTCTTGTTTATTATAGTCGTTGCCTGTTTGGGCTGGATGTTGATGCTCAGTAGTGGTAGTGGCTGAGCTCTTTAACTTCTCGTCTGCTGCTGGAGAGTCTACACTTGAGGCCTGGGACCTATTGCTGATACGCATATCAATGGGGTAGATGGATGGATGCGCGTTCTACAGGTTTAGTAGTGTTGCAGCCTGTGGAAACTAACTGTATGTCATTTTGCGACGAACATCCACTGGTCATACACACCTCTGTAGCACTATGAATACTTCCAGTTTGTGCACTTTTGTCAAATGACTGTGCACTCTTTAGTTTTAAGGCATCGATTGTTGTTTTAAAGGTGTCCTTCTCTTCTTTAAGGAGGCGGATTTCTTTTTGAAGGCGAGCGTTTTCTTCTTTAAACACGGCAATGATATTAGTTGTGTTGTTGGAAATAAAGTCTTTTAGCCTGTCCTCCAAAGCCTGGATGAGTTCACGACAGGCGTTGTGGTTGTGTGGTTCGGCTGAGGAAAGAGTGACTAAAGATGATGTGTTAGTCTCATCAGATTGGGCTACTGAACTGTGATGTTCGTCCAGCTTGAGCTTGGGATCAGTGTCTGCAGATTCATTAGACCACACGTGTGAAGTTGGCGTTGAAGAAATCCGACGTTTGGGTGGCGTGCTCGTCAAACTTATCCCCGTCTTGTCTTTGTTTGTATTTTCATTGCGCTTGGATAAAGTAGAGTTCCGTAAGTTGGACGCCATATTAGTAATGTATGAGGCTCCAACAGGCCGGGAGTACACACAAGTTAGCCGCCTTTCGGTAACGCGTGCGTGGCAACTAATCACGTGCTAGTCCCACGTGGTTAAATCACACGTTGACGTTAATCGAGAATTGATAGGTTTCAAAACTGAACGTTCTTACCTTACATTTCACAAAGAAATCAGCATTTCACTAAATAATAGTCACATAAACTTCACATATTAAGTAGTATTAGATCCAGTTTTAGAAAAAACACAATGATATACACAGCATCTCGATTGAAATAGGCAAAACTTTGATAAATTATATAAAAATTGGGAGAGCTTGTGAAATCACGTCCGCTGGTAGTCGGAAACCGTCATCGATTTGATTTAGATAGATAGATAGATAGATAGATAGATAGATAGATAGATAGATAGATAGATAGATAGATAGATAGATAGATAGGTAGATAGATAGATAGACAGATAGATAGATAGATACATCCATACATAGATAGACAGACAGACAGACAGATCCCCGCCAGGGCCTGGGCGAAGCTGGGCCGGGTCAGACAGACAGACAGACAGTCGGGAACGGAAACGTATATGACTACTTATATGAATTAAATGAGATGCTCCCCACCAGGGACTGGGTGAAGCCGGGCCGGGTCAGACAGACAGACAGACAGACAGACAGATCCCCCTCCAGGGACTGGGCGAAGCCGGGCCGGGTCAGACAGACAGACAGTCGGGAACGGGAACTTATATGACTAATTATATGAATTAAATGAGATGCTCCCCATCAGGGTCTGGGCGAAGCCGGGCCAGGTCAGACAGACATACAGACAGACAGACAGATAGTCAGGAACGTGAGCTTATATGACTACTTATATGAATTAAATGAGATGCTCCCCACCAGGAGCTGGGCGAAGCCGGGCCGAGTCAGACAGACAGACAAGCAAACAGACAGACAGATAGATAGATAGATATATAGATCCCCGCCAGGGCCTGGGCGAAGCCAGGCCGGGTCAGCTAGTATATATATATATATATATATATATATATATATATATATATATATATATATATATATATATATATATATATATATATATATCCATCCATCCATCCATCCATCATGTGTGTCAGAAGTCGGGGTGCGCCACCGCCTAGATGAAAGTATTATTCACTGGCGTACAACCCCAAATAGTCAGAAATTGACTATGGACAAAATCTATATGGCTGAACTACAGATTAAGCCCTGAATATCCAGCATACAGCTCCAAATGGTTCGTTACAAAATTGAAATAAACTGTGCTGAATATTCGCCAAGGAATAAGAAAGAGAAGGTTAGCTAAGATAGATTTTTAAGTCCAAATTTAAGAGTAATTGACAACTATCCCAGTACAGGTTTTTCTCCCTGACTGCTCCCTTCCTTGGTGTGTAAGTAATCCCCCACAATTGGAATTTAAAAGTATAACGATGAAATTGCCGGTCTCTCTGGCCGAGGGGTTACAACACTTTCTCAGTAATCTCGTTTATCACGCAGAGTCTCGTAGCAGACGAGAACTGGGAGCGGTTCTACCCTCGCTGGTGACTTGCGGGATAATTGAGCCGGCCGCTCAGAAAGCAATGGCAAACTACTGAGCGTAATCTTGCCAAAAATGCAAAGCATATGCGAATTAAAAATAAAATAAAAACGATGAAATTATGAGTTAAAATAAACTACAACATTTATTGGCTATCATTATTATTATACATCTGATGTTTTTCAAGATGATGATGATTATATCATATAACATATTGATAGTGATGACAAACATTTCATAACTTCAATGTTACTTGTCAACTGTCTGGATCTGTGGTCCAGATCAGCTAAGCAGCTATGGTCCGATAGCCACTCTCCAGTATAAACAAAACAGCTTGCTTGTATTCTGACGCCTGTCAGTCCTGGCACTACCTTGTAGTCTCTAGTTCTTGAGATCTATACATAGGCGCTCTTATTGAGAGCTAGGAAGAAAGTCAAGAATGTGTTATATCTAGTTCTACATCAGTACAATCTTAAGTAATACATATCCTAGCACACACATATACAATGACCAGTCTAGCCAAGTTTATCTTCCAGCTCTACTGCTTTCACCATCCTCCTTCTCGTTCCATATCTCTGTCCTACAGTCTTAGCCTGGGACGGGCTTTTCAATTGTCTCACACGCCTGTAATTATTATATTTCTGCCGTCCTATGTCCATGTCGCTAATACCGACATTCTGGGTTGTACAGCCAAAGTTGGTTTAGCAACTCACAGGGTCGGTAATGGTATTATAATAGTATCTGATCATCCGGGCTTACAAGCCGTGACCAGTATCTTGCCAGGCTTCCGTGAATTATCGTCCACCATACGATGAAAAGGTTTAGCACCATATACCCTATAACAATTGTGGATAATGTCTGTGCCATTCCACCTCTGCTTCCAATGCAATCGATAGGCAAGGTGCCTATGCGCGCACAGTAGCATAACACTTCATACTGGTAGGTTTGCATATGACAAATCAATATACCAAACATGAAATACCCATAAAATATATTAATTAAATTATACATATTACGATACTTTAACATAATAGCATTATGCAAAGTTAGTTTGTATGCATACAAAATGAGACGTATACACATAATGAGAATATTACGAAGCATAGTCCTATCATCGTATATTCATATAAAGTTACAAATACACACATCCAACATATACTTAAACATTAGGCATATGAACGTATTCCTACGTACATAGTATGAAATGCAAACAAGTTGTTGTAACATGATTATCTACGACGACTGAGAAACTAATAGTGTCCATAGAGTAACAGACATCTAACATGATAAATGAAAGTCAAAAGTCTGCCTCACCAAAAAGTAGCTACTTGTAAACAATAACCCTTTTAGCCATACGATATTGTACACAGAACTGAAGAATGAATAGTTCACAGATCAGCAAGAAGAGAAACTGATGGGCTCACTGAACTAGCCTACCACTTGCCGACAGAATGTCAGTCCCCTAAAAGACTTAGATAGTTGCTAAGAAATAACTTTCCTAGTGAAGTCTAGCAACATCAGATTCATACATATGCCTACAAACATTGAGCTGGTCTATCTTACCTGTTCTGAAGTCAAACTTTTTCTTACTTGAAACTTACAAGCCTAGCCTATTTAACTCAGTATCCCAAATTCCATTAACATTCCTCCAGTCCTGCTCTAATTGCCTTATTAGATCTGTTTCACACATTCCTACAGGGCAGACACATTATCTCCCAGTCTGTCCAGTCATAAATTCTTTCTGAACCACTAACCATCACCATAGCGTCACACCTGGGCGATTTTGAGTTGCCAGTCCCAGATCAGTTTCACAGTCTGCCCTCCAGTGGGGTATAATTATCAGTTTGACATGTAGCACCTTTAAGCTGGATTGGTTGGTTTACAACCGTAGTCCGACTGTCTGTGTGATTTCATTCTGGGTTTATTGCAATTCCCACAGTCCTATTTTAGTAGCCAGCAGCCATCTGTTCTGACACTTCACCGTTGAATGGGTTCCTTTTGCTACAACATTTTATGCCTCTATGTGTGAAGGCCTGATTGTTCTGTCTTCCATTTCTCCTTTATTGTTCTTTATCATAGAGAATTGCATTTGTTCTTCTGCAACTTATCTACATGGTCCATCAAAAGTGAACCGAAATTTGTTCTGGGATGTAAAGGCTGCAATTCACGACAATGTGCCATGCCGGTAAGCGAGAGTGGTCATGTTCTGTCATCTCACTCGATTACCAGAGTCGTGGATCAGCTCCGTGTTTCTGTCTCGACCATGCCACAAGGCCAAGCCATCCAGGTACTTGCTTCTAGGTCTTTCCCTTGGTCTGATCCCCTCGATCTTAACAGTTGTCACCAAGTTCTCCAAATCATTTCTTCTCATAACGTGCCCAAAAAATTGTGACTGTCTACGACTAATTTCTCTAATCAATTTACGATCTTCATTTGTTTCTTGAAGGACTTATTCATTGGTCTTTCTGGTTGGACATGGTATTCTTTGCATTTTCCTCAGAAACCACATTTCTACAGCCATCAGATGTTTTTCTGCCTGACTTTTCATTGCCCAAGCTTCACATCCATATAAAAGTACAGGTTCTATGTAGCATCTCAACACTCTTTTTCTCGATTCAATTGACACCGTTTAATGGTCAGTATGTTTTTCATCTTGCTAAAGGCTACTTTTGCCATAGCGCTTCTTGTTCTAATTTCTTCAAGTCATCTTCCATCAGATGCTATTACTGTTCCGAGATAATTGTACCTATTCACTTGTTGAAGAATATTCCCATTTACTTGTATATTACATTGTGGTATATCGTTCTTCCTAGTGACGACCATAATATGTGTCTTTTTATAATTTAAATTCTAACCCTAGTTGTTCACTGTGTGTAACAACCGCATCTACTAAATTTTGCAGGTCCTGTTCATTGTCTGCAATCAAGACTGTATCATCTGCATATCTAATGTTATTGATGCATCGTCCCCCAATGTTGATTCCTTCCATATCTTCAATATTTCTGAAAATACTTTCACTGTACAGGGAAAACAAATCTGGAGACATTACACATCCCTGTCTCACACCTCTCTTAACAGGCTGATATTGGCTTACTTCATTATCAACTTTTATGGCAGCTTGTTGTTTCCAATATATGTTTTTTACAAGTCTAAGGTCTTTTCCATAAATTTGTAGATCTTCAAGCATCCTTATCATGTTGACATGTCTCACTTTATCAAAAGCCTTTGTGTAGTCAATAAAGCAAAGGTGTAGATCTTTGTTTACTTCTATAGAACGTTCGATTAT
>JACEFZ010021829.1:550000-555000 GCA_014155875.1 Cepaea nemoralis
TGAGGTTATGAATGTATGGGTTGTGTGTGCGTGGATGGGAGGTGTGTGTTTGTGAATGGGGAATGTGTTGGTGGGTGGGGATGTGTGTGAGGGATGTTTGTATGGGTGGGGAGATTGTGCGTGGGTGGGGATCTGTGTGTATATGGGTAAGGGTGTGTGGTTAAGGGATGTGTGGCTGGGGAATGGGTGGATGGAGGATGTGTGGTTGGGTGGAGGATGTGTGGTTGGGTAGAGGATGTGTGGGTGGGTGATTGTATATGAGTAAGGGTGTGTGGTTAAGGGATGTTTGGTTGGGGGATAGGTGGGTAGAGGATGTGTGGGTGGGTAGAGGATATGTGGGTGGGTGAGTGTGTGCAGGTTAGGAGATGGTGGGGGATGTTTGTAGGTGTGGGCTCGGGATAAGTGAGTGGGCTGGGGGAGATGGGAGATTATGTGGGTGAGTGCGGAATATGTGTGTGGGTAGGTGCGGAATATGTGAGTTGACGGGGAGATGTGTGTGTGGCTGAGGAATGTGTGTTTGGTTGGGTGGTTGGAGGTGTGTGGGTGGAGGAGGATATTGGGTGAGTGATTGTTGGTGGGAAATGGGACGGGTAAAGGATATGTGAGTGGGTGGGGAGATGTGTGTAGGTGGGGGATGTGTGGGTTATTGAATGTATGTGTGCTTGGGGTGTGGGTGGATGGGAGTTGTGGTGGATGAGAGGTGTGTGTGGGTGGGGAGATGTGTAGGGATGTGGTGGATGGGTAGGGGAATGTATTGTATGTGTGTGTGGTTGGGTGGGGGAGTTGGAGTGAATGGGGGATGTGTGGGTGGGTGGTGGATGTGTCTTATAACATAGTAATATGCATTGTTTATGTTTACAAAATTCATGTGACAATGTTTTTTTCCTATGCACTGTTCATGAAAGAAAGATGAGTGATTGGAAGGGCCGAATGTAAGACGGGCCTGCGTGCCCAATTTGTTACCCTTTGAAAATAAAGTCTGTTCGTTCGTTCGTTCGTTCGTTCGTTCTATCTATATATCTATCTATCCGGAAACTGCAGACGTTTGAATTCGAATGGCATATCTTTTCGAATCATTGGGATGCGAGGCAACAGTAATCTTCTACTTTAAATTTCACACTTAAAATTGTAGCTTCGATGATATTGTTCAGAGTTAGAAAATTTTCACGTATCTAAAATAGATCCATTATTGTTACGAAAACTGAAGATTTTTTTTTTTAAAGTTTATAACTGGACATTTATTCAGTCAATATCCTATAATTGTCTCTCCATCCAACACTCTGTGCCAATTCCTTGGCCTTGGCTTTCTCCAAGTTAGCGATTCTGGCTTGGGATTTGGAACCAATCTGGCCACCTCCCCAGTGTCTGCGGATCTCATCAGCTCTGCCATTGAAGTTGGTCTTGATAGCTTCAGTTAACGTGCTCAACGCTGGTTTGTCCTCTGGGTTGACCTGGGTGAATGCCAGGCATGTGCTGTCTTCCTGTGAACCACCTGGCCAAGCCTAGCCTTGCCTTGCCTTTCACAATGCAGTATGAGACTCCCATCTTACGACACAAGGCTGGCTAGAACAGAACAATCTCAAAGGGGTCAATATCATGGGCAATGATGAACAGCTGAGCTTGCTTGGACTCAATGAGAGCACGGTGTTGATGGCAGACCTTACCACTGGGGGTCGCTTTGTTGGCTTGTCAGCTTTGCCAGCGCCCTGAGTTGAGCACGATTCTGCAGACGAGCCTCCTTTTGCTTCTTTAGCTCGAGTCTGTATTTATTAATCAGGCGGAACAGCCGTGTAGCTGTCTGGCGGTCAAGAGATTAAGTAAACTGGTTGATTAGTGGAGGAACTTTGAGACGCTGGCAGAGAACTGCCTTCTGTCTCTGCAGACGAATGTACTTGGGCCATTTCACAAATCGGCTGAGATCTCGTTTGAATTGGATGTCTTGGCCAATGCAGAAGTTCTTCTGTCTTTTCTCAAATAGTGGATTGACAATCTTCTTGGGGTCAATCTTTTTAGCCACAAATGGCGCTGCTGCCACCTTCTTCTTCCCTTTCTTTGACTTTGGTGGTTTCGATGCCATTGCGAATGCAAGATGCCTTAAAGATTTTATCACTTTGTTTATAACAGATACGAATGTGGTGCACAGAGTATATCTTCGGCCCTTTTCCTTTCCCGTTGCGCGAAAAAAGGGTTCAAAAATGTTCACATATCTAAATTAGTTCCATTATTTTTATGAAAACTTTGAAGATGCCTTAAAGTGTTTATCACCCTTTTTATAACGCATATGCCTGTAGATAACATCGTTAAACATTTTATAAATCTTTAAGAAAAATACAACAATTATTTAAATTGCATAATATAGCAATGTTACTAAAAGTAATGCCCCTTGATATAACTTTTGTTGTTACGTCACCTTAATTAGACGTCTTTCCTTTTAGTGTTGATTTATTACGTAAATAACTGTTTTTAAACTAACAATCTATGTCAGTTGGCTCCGCGGGAATGAGAAGAATATGTGTACAAAATATCATCTCAATCGGATGGACGGTTCGGGAACGCATAAAGGACACACAAACAAAGACACAAACAAAGCCACAAACATATCTTTTATATATATATAGGGTAAGTTAATAAGTAAGTCACAAAGGGCTGTAGAAAAATAACTAAATATGATAACAACTTGAAAGCTGTTTATATTTATACATACATTGTCCCTTTATTTCTCAACATAATTTCCACCAACATTGATGAACTTATCCCATCGTTTTATCAGGCCTCCAAAATCGGCTGCATAGAGCTGCGTGCTCTGTTTTTTAAGCCATTTTTTCACTTCACATTCAACTTCGGCGTCACTCGCGAAATGTCTCTCGCCATGGTGGATTTTCAGTGGACATAGCCCCTAGCGATTTCTCGTAAAACGGTGCATAGCTGGGTAGAAAAAGTTACGAGGGCGAGTCAATAAGTAAGTCACACAGTTCTGTGGCATGACATGCAAATGAAAACAAAGCACGCAGTTCTATGCAGCCGGTTTGGGAGGGCTGATGAAACTATGGGATAAATGCATCAATATTGGTGAAATTATGTTGAGAAATAAAGGGACAATGTATGTATAAAAATAAACTGGTTTCAAGTTGTTATCATAGTTAGTTATTTTTCTACAGCCATATGTGACTTACTTATTACCTTACCCTCGTATAATCATAATCATCATCATCCAATGACATTTCAGTTGGCGTAGGCGTTCATTTCTCTCAATATATCTCGGTTTTTGGTGTTCTGGATCATCTCTGCTGCTGATATTCCTCCATGCCACCGTCTCAATCCATCCAGGGTAATTACTTTTGATCTGCCACTACCTCTTTTCCCCTTGACCTTGCCAGTTGTCACGGTGTTCTCCAATGCCTCTCTTCTCATCACATGACCAAAGAAAGATGTTTGTCTCTTTCTTATTCTTGAATATAATGTTCTAGTTTCATTAGCCTCTTTCATGCAATCGTTCTTAGTTACTCTGACAGCGCAAGGAATTCGCCATATTCGTCTCGGGAACCATATCTCTGTTGCTTTGAAGTTCTTCCTAATGTATTCATTTATATTCTAAGATTATCTGCCATAAAGCAAAACAGGCTCTATATAGCATTTCAGCACTCTCTTTCTTACATTATGTGATATTGATTATTGCATAAGATACTCTTCATTTTATGGAATGCAGCTGCTGCTTGCCCTATTCTGCTCTTTATCCCTGTTGTGCATCTTCCTTTTAATGATATAAAAGCCCCTATGTATTTAAAATTACCCACTTGGTTAAGAATTTTCCCTTATATTTTCATTTCACACTTTGGTTTCATCTTTTTCTCTGACATCTCCATTGTTACTGTTTACTTGAAACTCAAGGAGAGTCCTTTCTTTGCACTCTTTGTTACTACAATGTCCAAAAATTGTTGTAGGTCTGCTGCAATATCCACCACCTATACTGTGTTATCTGCACAGAATATAATGTTTATGTTATAACCTCCAATGTGTATTCCGGATTTCCCTTTGCTCTCGCTCTCTCTCTCTCTCTCTCTCTCTCTCTCTCTCTCTCTCTCTCTCTCTCTCTCTCTCTCTCTCTCTCTCTCTCTCTCTCTTTATTACTTCGCTATAGAGGGAGACGAGATCAGGTGACAAGACACACCCCTGTCGTTCTCTTAGCTTAATTTGTTCCCATTTTAATTGCTGCTACATGGCTCCAGTAAATATTCTTTATTATCATCAATGTTCATGTCTTCCAACATTTTAATCAGTTCATCATGTTTTACTTTACCAAATGGCTTAGTATAGTCAAGGAAGCACTGCTTCTATTGATAATTTTATCAGTGTTTGTAATGTATATATTGCATTGTTTGTACTCTGTCCTTCCACAAATCTAAACTGTTCTTCACCAATTTCCATGTTTCTTTTCCTTTTTGTTCTTCTCATTATAATTCTGAATAGAAGCTTAGTGACATGCTTTATGGGATTACTTGTACGAAAATCTTCGCTGTCAATTGCTCAAGGTCCTGGTCTTTTTAGTATAGTTATAAATACATATTTCAGTATATCACTCGGTAAATGTCCTCTGCTGTAAATATCAGTCAAAATTTTGGTTAATATATTTACTGCAGATTATCCCAGTACGTCTAATTCTTCTTTTGTGATTCCATTTGGCGCAGCTGTATTTCTTTTCTTCATATGTTTGACAGCGTCAGCGACTTCTCCTTTTAGAATAGATGGACCTTCTGAGTTACTTTCTTCTGTTAATTCTTCCCTTTCTCCATCATATAATTATCTTATATACTCATTCCACCTCTTCATTATTACACATTCTTCCTATATTATTTTTCCTGTTTTTATTTTTATTTCAAACACCTTTTATTTTATTCTTACCGTGAACTCATTGATTTGCCTGTGCATATTTTTTTGTATCTTTAATAAAATGTAATTCGATTGTTTTGCACTGCTCATTTAACCAACTTTCTTGTGCCTTC
>JACEFZ010021829.1:560000-562500 GCA_014155875.1 Cepaea nemoralis
ACACAAACACACTCGCCACCCACACAAACATCCCCGTCCAACCCACACGTCCCGCGCCCACCCACATGCACATCATAACCCACACACCCGTCCCCCACCCACACATCCTCTCCCCACCCACACTTCCAACCACCCATCCCTCAACCACACCTCCATCGACCACATATTCCCCACCCACGTACACACATCCCCCACCAACCCACACATCGTACATCCACTCACACATCCCCAAACCATACACAGACATCCCCACCAACTGACATCTCCCTACCCACTGTCGGATCTGTAGAGATTGATTGCTCAAACCCAAGGTGGATTTGATTCTGCCCTACTCTCTCACAGAACAATTAGCATAGCGGCTGCTATCACCAAAGAGCTACATGGAGTCAAGCTTTTGTCTTCACCAAGTCCTGCATTCAATCTAGTCAGGTCTGTATCTACAGGAGTATGACCACTACCTCATTTCAATGAAATGCTCCAATCACCACATGTAAACAACAAGATGTAAGGACTAGAATCGGCTTATTTCCAAATATATTGGCTGATGAGTTTCGGTCCTGCTATTCTCACTATAATAAACTTTCTAACATGTTCATAGCGAGTATAGAGCTACCAAATCTTACATACACAGGCACTTTTCTTGTAGTTACGATGAGTTTGTGGCAAGTGAGAGATCGACCTGGGGCTGGTTGCTGTTGTTTTTATCCCAGCTATTCCCGAGTTCAAGTTTTTCCCCATATCCTCTCCAATTCATGAAGTGTGCATTTTCCAATCCGGGGCGGTTTCGATTTTCCATTTTCCCCCAAGTTGAATGGTACTGGTTCTTGTACAATGTGTTTTGATTTGAGAAGATCTTGACAGTTAGTAACGGCTAGTGAGTCAGTATATCACACCCACACACACACACACACACACACACACACACAAATACACACACACACACACATCTCTCTAACCACCTATACATATCCAATCCACTCACACACACACTCCACCACCCACACATACATCTTCCACCCACCCACACATGCCCTAACCCACATCCCCCACCATACACATCCCCCAACCGCACATCACACACATTCCCTACCACACAATATTCCCAACCCACACACACACACACATATCCCTCACCCACACATCCCACATCGACATACCACCACACATCTCCCACCTACACACCACACACATATCCCCCACCCACATACCACACAATATCCCCACCCACATCCACACAGATACTCTCACCCACCCACACAGTACATACCCCACCCACACACCCCACTCACACACAACACACCTCTCCCCTCCGATACACACACATTCCCCACCCATCCACCAACACACACTCACTCACACATCCTCCACTACGCTCCCACACACCCCCACGCACCCACCCCAACCAACCATCTCTCGATCACACATATCCCCACCCACATACATCCTCCACCCACTCGCGCATCCCGCCCCGACACATACACATCCCCCACCCACCTACACATCCCTAAGCCACTCACACAGTCCCACCCACACATTCCCCATCCACGCACACATCCACCACCCACACATCCTATCACCCACACATGCTTCCCCCAAACATCACACATTCCCTACTCACCCACACATATCCCCCACCCATACACACATCCCCGCACCCATCAAACACATCCCCCACCCACACACCACACACTATCCCCCACCCACACACATATCCTCACCTACCCACCACAAATACACCCCCACCCACACACCATGCACACATCCCCTGCCAACTCACCACACACATATGCCAAACCCACACACCATACACTTCTCCCCACCCGCCCTTGCATCCCCAATCCACCCACACACATCCCCTACCCACACAACCCCGCCACCTACACATACTTCCCCCAAACCATCCACACAACTCCACCCACAGACACATATCCCCACCCACACACACACATCCCCCGCACCCGTCCCATACACACATCCTCCAGAATCAGAAGAAGACGCCACCCATGTAAACGATGGACAGAGGGAATCTCCATATGAAACCCACAAAAGGGCACACTCCCTCTATTTCTGCTTTACCCCGACTCCGCAAAGCACATGAGGAACAAAATGAGATTAGATGAAATAAACAGCACTGTTTTGGTCATGAATGAGAAGAGCGGCGTTGGAAAACGTCGTGATGAATTGAAAGATCAGCCGTAGAAGAGGCTGACCTAGAGAAATTATGCCGGATGGTCTGGGACAGTAGCATGACGGAACATCACCAATGTAATTGATCCTGAACACCAGAGACCAACATCAGTAGAGATGAATGAACATATATGCCAGATGGCAGAGCAAATGACGATAATGAATAGACCAGAGAGTATGGAGAAGACTATGACAACCATAGCAATAAATGACGCGAGAGACAGGGCTCGGCCAGAGGTAAAAGCGATGGATGACTTGACAAAATAGGATCAAGAAGCTACACCGATGCGAAAATACACACAGACACATATGA
>JACEFZ010021829.1:567500-630995 GCA_014155875.1 Cepaea nemoralis
ATATTGTTTATATTATAACCTCCGAATAGTATTCCTGGCTTCTCTTTGATCTTTCTCATTATTACTTCGCTATAGAGGGAGAAGAGATCCGGTGACAAAACTCATCTGTCTTACTCCCTGCCTTATTTGCTCATAATTGCCCTCTGTATTTCTCATTTTAATTGCAACTTGGTTCCAATAGATATTTTTATTATTCTGAGATCTTTCCCATCAATGTTAATACCTTCCAACATTTTAATCAGTTCATCATGTTTTACAGTATCAAATCCTTAGTATATTCCGTGCAGCACAACTAAATGTCTTTCTGTGTCTCTATTGATCTTTCTATTAGTGTCCGTAATGTATATAGTGCATTGTTTGTACCCTTTTCTTCCCCAAATCCATACTGTTCTTCACCAATTGCCATTATTATTTTCTTTCTTGTTCTTCCAATTATAATTCTGAGTAGAAGCTTAGTGACATGGTTTGTGAGGTTAATGTACGAAAATATTCGCATTCTATTGCTCCTGACAATAGTGAGCAAGACAAAATAAGACAAGACAAGAATAGATAAGACATGACAAACGAGATAAGAACTGACCAAGCAAGATGAGTTAAGAGTTAAAGTTAGTTGTAAATCATTTAGAGGACGTGGCAGTAAACACCATCATTGTTTGGTGCTGTGATATCTTGGCAAGTTTACGTTCAGCAGGTTGCCATTGCTTTCTGAACAACTGGCTCCCATACCATTTCGTAAACAAATCAATTCAAAGCGGTCTGCTACCCAATCGCCCGTAGCTGTGTTTCAAACGAGGGTATGCGGGATTACAAACTGCGTCCGGAACCTATTGAAACGAGTTAAGATAAGTCAATATAAATCAAAACGAAAATAGGCAAATGTGGACAAGAAAAACGAGAGCAGACGCGACAAGACGAGGCAATGAAGAACATGAAAAGACTTTGCGACACAAGACAAGACAAGACAATAGTGTACAAGACAAAACAAGACAGTTGTTACACATTACACATAAACCTAAATATTAATCCTTAAGTCAAGAAGCAATTTACTGACAGGTGTGTTATATGAAATAGATACAATTTCTCGCCACTCACCTCTTCCCGAGGATTCAGTGAACATGAATAATAGAAAATAAATAACTCCTACATATGGACATGATCAGTTCATCCGTTACGTCAATAACAGAAACCAACAAGTTGAAATTTAATAGCAAAACATGTGATTACACCATACATAATCACGTGTTTACGTCTATAAACAAAGATATCACTTCAGAACTTGATGCCTGCTAGTGGACAGCAAACGACAACAATAATGTATAGTATTTTACAATGCGCTTGCTAGAATGTCTGATCAAACTATAGAAGACAGACAGACAATCAACGATTTCTTGTATTTAACTGATTAGGTGCCAAACAAAAAGTATATTTGGACAAAACATGATACACAATCAAATGAAGAAATATTATAATGTTGATTTCCGTTCACTGAGCATTTAAATTACGGAGGATACCACGACACGAAACAAATAATATGATGACCCTAGTATGGCGATATAGCCACCTTCTATCCAAATGGGAAGTCACATTCGGCGATATATTCTCCGTCGGCAATTAATCAGTTAACTACATCTCAACTGCGAAATGTTGGCGTCTGTGACTTAGAGGTAGTGAGCGTAGTTTTACAATCCCGACATACTGGGTTCGAAGTAAGTCGCAGACGATTTGGAAGCATTACTGCTGAGCGTCGGCAGTTAAAACATCAATGCCAAACTTTTTTCTTTTTAATTCGCATATCCTTTACAGGACATCGTATTCAACAGCAGCATCTTTCAGCTGTCTGTTGATTTCTTTGCAAGATTACGCTCAGTAGTTTGCCAATGCTTTCTGAGCGGCCGGCTCAGTTATCCCGCAAGTCACCAGCGGGGGTCGAACCGCCTCCAGCTCTGGGCCGCTACGAGACTGCGTGATAAACGGGATTACGGAGAAAGTGTTGTAACCCCTCGGCCAGAGAGACCGGCAATGCCAAACTACTACACGTAAAATTGTCACGAGAAAATAATACAAACTTATTGGGACAACTGCGTCGAACTCATGCAACTAATTGAAAATGTATATTGCTTCAAGTATGATTCACAGTAACATTCTAGCGGTTGTCTTGATATCCTTCGTCTCGTCATGTCAACACAATACTGTTGTTATTTAAATGTTGCAAGTCCAAAAATGTTAGTTGCATATCCTTTGCAGCAAGTCGCAGTTAAACCCAGCATTTGTGGCTGTTTGTGATGTTTTGGCAAGTTTTTGTTCAGTAATTTACCATTGCTTTCTGAAGGATCGGCACTTATACCATTGCATGAAAACAAACACAAGGATTTCTCTGCCTAATCGCGCGCAGATCTATTTCGAAAGCGGTGTACGGAATTGCAAATTGCATCCGTAACCCCTTTGCCACAGTGCAAGGCAAAAGTAGTCCTGTATTGGTTGTCGTAATTCTCTGACATAAACAGACATTGGTAGGTGTATGTGATGTATGCACAGTACCATATCACAGTGGACTGTGCATCATATATAAGAGAAGTACCGGCTGCCGCAGGATATAACATTAGTTCGTTAACCGCGGTTCCAACTTCACGGCAAAGGCTCACTTCTATAATACTCCGTTCTGTCTGCCAGTCAGTATTACACAAAACGCTCCTCATTGCCCCGTGTGAAAAGTGGAACAAACAGCAGTACCGATATAACATTACAATATGCACAACTAATCCAGAGGGAAGGGAAAGGGGGGGGGGGGGTGAAGTAAAAGCCGGTTCTGGTAGTAAATCGACCATTTGGACTAATTATGGGGTGGGCGAAGTAACAACCTGTTCTGTTAGTTATTCGACCAGTTTTACTAATCCTGGGGTGGGTGAAGTCAAAACCGAGTTTACTAATAATTTGACCAGTTTGACTCATCTGGGAGGAGGAGGAGAGGATTAAATAAAAACCGACCCTGGTAATAAGTCTACCAGTTTCACTAATATTGGGTGAGGGGAGGGGGGGGGGGTGAAGTAAATCATACTTTTCACAGATCTATAGATGTATTGAGTATATGGTGCAGGCCATACCATTTGTGTAGATCAATGGCCACTCCATGATGTGGTCAATATCATGCCGCCCTGCTTTATCTTCTCGCACATTTCCTATAGTACATTACAAGCTGGGTCAGCCTGCGAGCCAAGATCGCAATGTACAACAACAACAAAGCAGCTTCGGTGGGGAATCAAACACTTGGCCACTATGGCGTAGCCAAATGTGTTTGTCACTGTACTAATTTCAATGTGCATTATTACAAATTGCGTAATGTTAGAAACACAAATGAGCAAGTCTTACAGGAAACAACCCACTGCAAGTAAAGAGTGTTAGGTACTAATGAAGTATAATATCATCACATGGAAAATCAGAAGACGAGATCGAAAATAGATGTAAAAAGACAAACCAATTCATTGGACAAATGGCTCCAATAAAAAGAACACATACGTATCATTTGTTACTAAAAAGTTTTCTTTAACACAATCTTCCTACCAACTCTATGCTACCAATGCCAAGCCTGGACAATGAGAGAAAAATAGAAAAGAAAATTACAGCAACGGAAATGAGATTCCTGAGAAAATACTAAATGCATCAAGAAGAGAAAACATTAGAAATGATGATCTTAGGGGGTTATAGCAGCGCCAGATTTCATTAGAAAACACCAAGTTACATGTTTCCTCTACCAACTATACCAGCAATTATGTACAGACCAAATGGAACCAGAAGAAGAGGCCGACCACGTAAACGATTGACAGAAAGAATAACATAATCCATGGGAATCTCGATATTTGAAGCCCATAAACGGACAATCTCCCGCTGTTTATGTTTTGCATTGACATAGCAAGATAAAAGAGATCAGGTGAGATGATTAAATATTATAGTTCACACCAAAGTGTTCAAATGTTTCATTCAGTCTTCGTCAAGGTTTTTAACAACATTCTGTCATCAGCGTTGTTCGGTTTGCCACTGTCCCAGTTCGTGAACTTGTTGAAAGTATTCGGTCTGATTGACCTTTCCCAGATTACCTCGAAAACGATATGTCACTGCCGCCAATCCAAACGCATTCAGTTAAAACGTTGAGAGAGGTGATACAACATTTACATGATATCTACATACAAAATGAGCAAAGGTTTTCTGGAATTCACATATAGAACCTGTTTTGCTGCATGGCAGTGAATCTTGGAATGTAAATGAACAAATTAGGAAGAGATTGGAAGCAACATAGATGTGGTTCCTGAGACGAATGTTGCGAATTCCTTGGACAGCCAAAGTAACTAACAACGAATGCCTGAAAGAGGTTAATGAAACTAGAACATTATATTGGCACCTTGCGGTCTTGACAGACGATAGTTTGTGCTTTAAAAAGGCATAATAACTTCTACCTATGGCGGTAGCGAGTGTGACTGATAAGGCCAATTTGCGCTGTAAATGTCCGTTCACGGGGGTGCATGTGAACACGTGGTCATTTCCACCATCATGCACCATCTTACGTCTCAAACGCTTGGTGTTTGACTTATCTGCAATAATTTTCTCCTTTGTCTTTATTCCATTTCTGATGTTTGCCCTCCATGCAACACGTTCAGCAGCGACTTGCTCCCAATGTGCATTATCAATGCCTGTATCAATCATGTCCCGCTTACACACATCTTTGTATCGTAGTAGAGGCCGACCCTGAGATCTCTTACCCATCTGTAATTCACCAAAAAAGATATCCTTTGGTATTCTACCATCATCCGTCCTCCTAAGATGTCCTATCCATCTAAGTCTACGAAGACTGAGCATGGAATAAACTGTCACACATCCTGATCTTTCCAATACTTCAGTATTTGTGATTTTGTCTTGCCACTTAATACCAAGAATTCTTCGCAGACACCGCATATGAAAGCTGTTTAAATTTTTCTCTTGGTGTGAGTAAGTTGTCCAGTTTTAACTGCCATAGAGAAGAGTACTAAGGACACAGGCTTGATAGACAAGGACGTTTGTTTTGGCAGTAAGCTTTCTGTTCTCCCAGACTCTTTTTCTTAACCTGTTCATTGTTGTTGCTGCCTTACCAATCCGGATGTTGATTTCCTGATCTAGGGATAATTTGCTATTTACCACTGATCCTAGATATGTAAAATGGTCTACCATCTCTAGTTCGGCGTCGTCAATAAAGATTGATGGTACCCCATGTGCACCTTGTGACATAATCTGTGTCTTCTTTTTGCTAATTGGTAAACCAAATTCAGAACAAGCATTGGAGAATGCAGATAGTAGACATTGCAATTCTTCCTCAGAGTGGGTCGTAACTGCAGCATCATCTGCAAAAAGCAACTCTCTGATCAGTACCCTCCTAATTTTGGTCTTTGCCTTCAATCTCTGAGCATTGTAAAGGCCGCCATCTGAGCGTGAGTGAATGTATATACCACCATCCTGATCACGAAAGGCATATTTCAGTAGAAGTGAAAAGTATATTCCAAAGAGGGTGGGAGCTAGTACACAACCTTGCTTAACTCCACTCTTGATTTCAAATTCTTCAGAAGTTGCACCATCAAACTTGATTATACCCTTCATGCCTGTGTGGAACGATTCCACAATGAACAGAAGAGTTGGTGGGCAGCCAATCTTCTTTAGTGCCTTGAACACACCCTCACGACTGACCAAATCAAATGCCTTTGTGAGGTCGATGAAGGCAATAAACAGTGGTTGATTCTGTTCACGGCATTTTTCTTGCATTTGTCGCAATGAGAATATCATATCAGTGGTAGACCGGTTCTTTCGAAAGCCACACTGTGATTCGGGGTAGACTTGATCTCCTAGGACTTGAAGTCTGCGCAGAACAATTCTGGCAAATACTTTTCCAAAAATACACAGAAGTGAGATACCCCTATAGTTGTTTCAGTCGCTCCGATCGCCCTTGTTCTTGTACAGTGTTATGATGCTTGAATCTTTGAAATCCTGTGGGACTTGTCCTTCTCGCAAGCATAGCTATATTAGCTGGTGGATCTGTATAGTGAGTGTGTCTTGCCCACTTCTGATAACCTCTATTGGAATCCCATCCTTACCTGGAGCCTTGCCAGATGCAAGTTCATTTATAGCACACTTAACTTCTGTTATGGTGGGAAGTGTGTCCAGGTGGTCAAGAGTTGGTAGAGCCTCTATGGCGTTGAGGGCATCATCCGCTAGTTTGGTCTCGCTAGAGTAAAGCTCCAAATAGTGCTCTACCCATCTGTCCGTCTGCTGTTTCTTACCAGTGATGATTTCTCCAGTCAAGGTTTTCAATGGTGCACTTCTTTTGATCACTGGACCACAGACTTTCTTTATTCCTTCATACATGCTTCTTATGTTTCCCTTATCACTTGCGATTTGAATGGAATCACATTACTTGATCCACTAATCATTTGCACACTGCCTGGCAGCCTTTTGCACATCCTTCCTAGCTTGCCTTAGCTCACTCAGAGTGTTACGCGTTGGTCTTTCCTTGTTTCTTAAGAGAGCTTTCTTCTTCTTATCAATCAAGGGCTGCAGAGTCTCGCTGTTTGCCGCAAACCAGTCCTGCCTCTTATGATCCACAGTGCCGTAAACCCCTACGGCAGTTTTATAAAGAGTTTCCTTAATTTGACCCCTCTTTTCATTTACTGTAAAATTTTCTGGTGTATCAGTGAAAGCGTCTTCAAGTTGCTGTTGAAACTGAAAGCACTTTTCAGGATCATGAGTGTTAATAATATTAATCCTGGGGCTAGATTTGTGTTTAGCTGTGTAGATTATCTTTGGTCTCAGTCTAACCCTTGCAACAACCAAAGAATGATCTCTTTTGTTTTAAAAAAGGAGTTTGTAATACATAGGCCATTACTGGTGCAATGCTCCAGCAGCCTTTGCCCATTTTCATTCATGCGACCGATGTTGTATTTTCAAAGGCACACTGGCCATGAACTCGAGTCCTTGCTCACACGAGTATGAAATCACCGAGCATATAAATGTAGTCAGATTTTGGAACTGCCTTAATCACGGAGTCTAACTCCTCATAGAACGAATCCTTCACATTATCAGGGGAATCTAGTGTCGGTGCATATGCAGTAATAATGGTGGCAAACCCACAAGAAGTTGCCAAGCGCAGAGATAATAGTCTTTCATTTCCTCCTGCTGGAATTTCAATCATTCCCTGTAGCGAATTCTTCACTGCAAAGCCCACACCATGTTGCCTTTTTTCTGCCTGCCCTCTACCCTTCCCAAAAAAGGTGTAATTGTTTTCCCTGAGTGACCCTTCCTCAGCGAGGCGAGTCTCCTGCAGGCCAGCAATATCAATGTTAAGACGATTGAGTTCGGCATCAATCACAGCCGTTTTTCTCACATCGTCAATATTGGTCAAGGCAGTGGAAAATCCTGGACACATGGTTCTCACGTTCCAGGTTGCAAGCCGTAGCTTGAGGTTTCTATTTTTATTTTTGTTTGTACCTAGTGCATTGGTTTTACAGCCTGCGATTCAGATTTTGTCCTAGCCCCAAGCACCCATTTAAGCAGGCAGGCTGTGGCGGATCAGCACCCAATTGGCCGGGGGCTGCCCAGCTTGAGGCGGGCGGTAGCTGATCAGTGACACCTGTAGGTGTCTCCCACCGTCAGAGGCAACGCGTGGCGCCCCATGTCTACGCCAACTGACAAGGACTTATAACCCGTAACAGTTGCCTCTCTCTTTGATTCCGAGACCAGTTAAGACCAGGGATGGAGTTATTGCCTCTCCATAGCACAAAGCCTGGGCTAAAATATAGAGATCATGTGTTGCCCATGCAGCATGATCCCTCTCTCGGCCTGCCTAGTTCACTCCAGAGGAAAGGTAACACCCCTACATCTGGAACAAGACAAGCTGCAGAAGCTGCCGGATCAGCAAAGCAATGCTCTAACTGTCCGCCTGTCGGAGCTTCGATCCTAGACCAGCCGCCAATCAAGGCTTAGGGCCTGGTCTGCCCTGCCATGACATTTTGTCTTTAGCTTGCATTTCCTCGTATCAGGGTAAGGCTTGTACCCTCCCAATTGCGCTCTTCCGCCCGAAGCCGTTGGCACAATGTGGGGTGTCGGGTTTGGTAAGCGTCGCCCAACGTTCAGCGCTAACAGAAAGCAGGTAGTACCGTCTACTGTTGTACGGTAGCTCAGTCATATCTGACTAAGACCTGACACACAGAACATTATATATATGTTGTATATAGAACATTATATACAACAACAAGAGAGAGGCAAACAACTTTTTTGGCCATGTGATGAGAAGAGAGACATTGGAGAACGTAACAACTGGAAAGATTGAGAGGAAGAAAGGCAGAGGCACACCAAGAGAAATAATGCTGGATGGATTGAGACAGTGGCATGGAGGAATATCAACGATAGAGTTGATCCAGAAAACCAAATACCGAGATATGTGGGGGATCATGAACGCCTACGTCAGTCGGCATTGTACTTGATGATGATGAATACAACATATCAGCGAGTATTGATATCAATATACAAAATGAGCAAAGGTTTTCTGAAATTCAAATATATAAAATTTGAAAAACAAAGACAGAAACAATAGATAACACGATTTATTGTCTGACATATTTCGATGCATCTCGTCAGGCCCATACTGTAGCAATCACACAATATAAACTAAAGTAATATGATAAATCTTCCAAGTTGAACTATACAACACATAATTGCACATTAATTTGAATTATCAACTACGGTAAATGTAAACGGACTATCATATCCTTTCGTTTGCACAAAGTTGGTTTCTGTAAATGAGTGACAATTGCCTTTGCCAGTTTTAACATGCGACATTTTGGGAGTTAAACAACACACGAAACACATTGTCCCTATCAATATACTGTAAACAATTATTTATTCCACGCTGAATATCAGCGGGGGTGTCAAACTGTCACTTAGATGCAATAGAATATTGAACACTGCAGTTTGCTTGTTCTGATTTCATATCGTTTTTAGATCACTGTCAGTATTGTTGTGACAGATGGAGATGTATCGTGGTCTCTTTACCAGATCGTATATCTTTACGTTCAGTGGATCAGGGATATTTAGTGGAATAGTTAGTTGCATATCTTTTACATGATGTTGCAGTCAACCCCAGCATATTTGGTTGTTTATGATTTCTTGGTAAGTTTACGCTCAGTAGTTTGCAATTGCTTACTGAACGACCGGCACTCATAAGTGTATGAAACCAGCGCAAGACGGTCTGTTTCCAAATCGCCCGCACACTGTGTTTCGAACGCAATATGTACGATTACAAATTGCGCCCGTAACCCCGTCACCAGATCGTCGGCATTAAAGAAATACACTTCTTCAATGATGTGACCATCCACTTAATGTAGTTTATTTCATTTATTGGTCATCTAGCGAAGTTAATAGCCAACTCCGTTGGTAATGACTTAAAAGATCTTAAAAGTAGAGAGCATCGACTTCATTGCACCTGGTTTTATCCCATACGTCTCGGTCTCATTCCACATGGCGCCCTGCCGAAAGCGTCTCACACAGCACGAACTTCGTAGCGCCAGCGACGACCCCCAGGAGTCTCCGATAAAACGCACTCGTCAACAGAAAGACGTAGCCCGGAATCGAACCCACAACCCTCGCAGTGCGAGGCAGACGGCATGAGCATTTAACCACGGAGACTTGTTGCTTGTTTATGTGCTTTTAGCTTTAAAATGTCATTCTTTCTTGCTTGATTCTGTGTTTTTAGTTTTAAAATGTCACACTTTGTTGCTTGTTTATTTGTGTCATTCTTTGTTGTTCGTTTATGAGTTTACTAGCTGACCCTGCCCGGCTTCGCCCAGACCCAGGTGGGGAGCATCTCATTTAATTCATATAAGTAGTCATATAAGTTCTCGTTCCCGTTACCGACTGTCTGTCTGTCTGTCTGTCTGTCTGTCTGTCTGTCTGTCTGTCTGTCTGTCTGACCCGGCCCGGCATTCCCCAGCTCCTGGTGTGGAGCATCTCATTTAATTCATATAAGTAGTCATATAAGTTCCCGTTCCCGACTGTCTATCTGTCTGTCTATCTGTCTGTCTATCTGTCTGCCTGACCCTGCCCGGCTTCGCCCAGTCCCTGGTGGGGAGCATCTCATTTAATTCATATAAGTAGTCATATAAGTTCTCGTTCCCATTACCGACTGTCTGTCTGTCTGTCTGTCTGTCTGTCTGTCTGTCTGTCTGTCTGTCTGTCTGTCTGTCTGTCTGTCTGTCTGTCTGCCTGACCCTGCCCGGCTTCGCCCAGACCCTGGTGGGGAGCATCTCATTTAATTCATATAAGTAGTCATATAAGTTCTCGTTCCAGTTACCGACTGTCTGTCTGTCTGTCTGTCTGTCTGTCTGTCTGTCTGTCTGTCTGTCTGTCTGTCTGTCTGACCCGGCCCGGCATTGCCCAGCTCCTGGTGTGGAGCATCTCATTTAATTCATATAAGTAGTCATATAAGTTCCCGTTCCCGACTGTCTATCTGTCTGTCTATCTGTCTGTCTATCTGTCTGCCTGACCCTGCCCGGCTTCGCCCAGTCCCTGGTGGGGAGCATCTCATTTAATTCATATAAGTAGTCATATAAGTTCCCGTTCCCGTTACCGACTATCTGTCTGTCTGTCTGTCTGTCTGTCTGTCTGTCTGTCTGTCTGTCTGTCTTTTTTTTTACCCGGCCCGGCATCGCCCAGCTCCTGGTGTGAAGCATCTCATTTAATTTATATAAGTAGTCATATAAGTTCCTGTTCCCGACTGTCTATCTGTCTGTCTGTCTGTCTATCTGTCTGCCTGACCCTGTCCGGCTTCGCCCAGTCCCTGGTGGGGAGCATCTCATTTAATTCATATAAGTAGTCATATAAGTTCTCATTAAATTCATACAACAAAAAAAGTAACTTAAAAGAATGTCCTTCCACACACCATCCATTATTTTTAATGAAAACTCTTTCTAATCACCTGCATGACTACAGTAACTTCTTAAGCAAAAAAAGATGAGTTACAATGTTATGCATTATGCATTATTTTTATGAAAACTTTGAAAATGCCTTACAGATTGTATCATTATTTATTATAACTCATATGCCGGTACATAACTATGGACAATGAGTTTATAAATCTTTGAAAACGATGCCACAATATGACTATAAGTTATACAGAAAAGTTATGCCCCTTGAAATAACTTTTACAGAGTTAGGTCCCCTGAGATATATGAAATTATAATGAAAAATGAAAAATGAAATAATACTGAGTAAGCAGGCGATTTCACACTAAAAAAATATCACAGTTGGCAGCGCTGGAATAAAAGGAAGGCGTGTAGAAAATTTCATCTCAATCGGATGGGCCGTTCGCGAACAAATAAAGGACATACATACATACAGACAGACAGACAGACAGACAGACAGACGGAGATCCTAATTTATATATAAGATAACCATAAAATGTAACGTTTTATATTTCACATAACACAGCACACATTTGAATAATGAAGACAGAAACAAGATATTGCACAATTCATTGCCTGTCAAAATTCGATGTATCTCGTGAAAAGCATATTACAGAAAAATGGTTCAACGTATAAGAATATAATGAAATAATGTGATGACTTCTTTCAACTGGTATACGCAAAGAAAAATACACTCATAGCTTTCCCTGTCACAACAGTAGTTTTAATGAGGCTTTCATGTCTGTTTGCATAATTGTAGTTTACCTACGGTTTAGCAGACGCCCCGGCAAATCTCAGTAACTTTTGATTATGTTAGTGAACAGTACAATATAATTCTCTTTCTCTATTACGTCTCTATACCCTATTAATTGGCGTGTTATTGAAGCAGATTGCGTTTTCAGGTTGCTAGGGTTAGTTGTATTACCAATATTTTCACGCGTTAGCTCCTTATCCATGTAGGGATGCGTTCTGCTGTTCTACTTTCTAACTGTATACCTAGGCGATTTACTCACCATTTAAGTTCCTGATTGTGTTTTCTGTTCTACTTCATTCCCAGATAGAAATTACTTAAATTGGCATGTCTTAGTCGTTACTTTAACTGTGTATATGCTTGTGTTTCCTTTTTTACTCTTTCAGTCCTAGACAGTTATTATTTCAACCCTCGTGACCCAGGGTATCCAGATGTTGATGCAGTAGTTGTTTTAAAAATAGACAGGGGTCATACATATAAACAGAACGTCTGAGTTACGTTCTTGGAAAACGCGACGTTAAGTGATTCGACGTATAGCGAAACACTATTTCCCATAGAATTAAATGAAATACAGTATATTGTGTACTACAGTAATGTTTATTTTCTAAATAGAGGTGGACTGGAGGGCGAGCGGTAGAGTTATTGGGACGTAGAGGCATTAAATTCTGCCTCTTCATCTGAGGGTGAAACTGTAACCTCTTCCTGCCTCTTTTCCTGGGTCTTCTCTGCTTGAACAAAATATGTGTCCAATGACTGCTGCACAGTAACCAGCCTCCTCAGTATCAGCACTCGCCGTTTCACTTGTTGTCTGTGCAGGTGTGAACGCTTCTTGGAGCGCTCAAACCAACCACAACTCGCTCTACAACTATCATCGGCACTACTATTAATGCCCTCACCCGCTTTCTTAGCTAGATTTTCATAGAGAGACTTTGCTTTCTCTTGGATAACCGTCTTGCTCACAGGCATATTCCGTTGGTTCTGATGTTCAACCCAGATGGCCAATTGTGCTTCCTTGTTATCCATAAGTATACTTCTGGTACGAGTGATGTTGGAAGCACTCAAATGAGTTACGTTTTCAGCACCCTCTTTGATTTCGTCAGCACCTGCATGAATTGTCCTTACCGTCGTTGGAGGCAAACCATGGACTTTACCGATATCAAAAGACCGATCGCCAGCCTCAAAACGACGTTATGGCGAAACGTAGCGACGTAAAGTGACGTTAGTCCCCTATGTGACAACGACGTTATAGCGAAACGACGTATACCGAGGCGACGTATAGTGGGGCCTGCCTGTACTCTGGCTAAATGTGTCCGAGATAAATTCTGTGACCTCGTTATGAGGAACAGACGTATACAGGATTCACCAATGTAGTGGACATTTTAACTCGTTCTTCCCTATGAAATTGTTATTATAACTCTCACTATAGCCTACGGAGTTCAACTCTAAGTATATCGTGTGCCACTTAATGCTATTGAAATAGTTAGCCAGCTGCAAGATCTTTGCTGGGTGTCGCAGTTAACCCCATCATTTCTTGGCTGTTTGTGATTTTGTAGGCAATTTTGACACAGAGGATTGGAGATTCATGATCGTCAGTCTCTGCACGAAACTAGGAAAGTGATGAAGAAGAAGAAGAAGAAGAAGAAGAAGAAGAAGAAGAAGAAGAAGAAGAAGAAGAAGAAGAAGAAGAAGAAGAAGAAGAAGAAGAAGAAGAAGAAGAAGAAGAAGAAGAAGAAGAAGAAGAAGAAGAAGAAGAAGAAGAAGAAGAAGAAGAAGAAGAAGAAGAAGAAGACGAAGAAGAAGAAGAAGAAGAAGAAGTAGGGGAAGAAGAAGAAGAAGAAGAAGAAGAAGAAGAAGAAGAAGAAGAAGAAGAAGAAGAAGAAGAAGAAGAAGAAGAAGAAGCGGTTTTGCTGTTGTTATCTCTTGGCAAGTATACGTTCAGTAGTTTGCCATTGCTTTCTGAACAACCGGCACTCATCAATCAATCAATCATGTGCCATGCCGGAAAGTGTGGGCGGTCATGATTCGCCATTTCACTCGATCACCAGAGTCGTGGATCAGCTCAGTGTTCCTGTCCCGTCCATGCCATGTGGCCAAGCCATCCAGGTATTTTCCTCTCGGTCTTCCTCTTGGTCTGTTCCCTTCGATCTTGCCAGCTGTCACTAAGTTCTCCAGTCCATTTCTTCTCATAACATGTCCAAAAATTTTTGACTGTCTACGTCCAATTTCTCTAATCAATCTACGATTTTCATTTGTCTCTTGTAGTACTTGGTCATTGGTTTTTCTATCTGTCCATGGTATTCTTTGCATTTTCCTCAGAAACCACATTTCTGCAGCCATCAGATGTTTTTCAGCTTGACTGCACATTGTCCAAGTTTCACATCCATACAAAAGAATAGGCTCTATGTATCCCCTCAACACTCTTTTTCTCGTTTCAATTGACATCATACCAGTTCGTAAAAACACCAACGCAACGCGTTCTGCTGCCAAATCATGCGCAGCTGTGTAACGAACGTGGGTATTCGGGATCATGAACCGCGACCGTACAGCCTTCACCACAGAGCAGGCAAATGTAAACTGCTGTGTGCTTTACAGTAACAATGTTCACAGGGCATAGTATGTATGTTTTGTTTATTTCGTTTGATTGATTGATTGATTTAGGAACCGACATCACAGCATTCGGTGCATTCCCATAAGCGCTCCGTCTCCATCCTCAGAAGCCAGCGAAGAGTTCCTACCCCAATAGTACCAGTAGCAATCTGATTATATGAGCGTCTAGCCTTTCCTCTAAGCGTCGAGCATCGGCCAGTTCCCCTTGTCACTCCTCGCTGTCGCATTCTTGCCAGACCATGGTGATCCATTTGCTCTTCCGAGGTGTATACGTGCTCCCACAAGGCCGCAACCACGTCTGCCTTATCATTGTTTATTTGGTTTGGATGTGTAGTTTGGGGCGGGGGGTTAATATTGAAGTTCCAGAGCTGGCCTTGCCCATCTCGCTGGTCTCTGAGGATCGGAGAGGTGATGGAGATTTCTACACCACACTCTACATAAAAACTGTACTTTGGTACCAGGTCGAGAGGAAATTCTCTACTCAAACTTAGAATCCGATAGACGTGGACCATTTTCGGGGTTCAGGCGGTCTGAACGTTCAGGCACTTAAGTTCAACTCCACTGTCTTGAAGAAGATTCACAAACAACAAAAACAAAGCAAAAGCAGCATTAACAAGAACAAGAACAACACTCCCATTTAAGCACAGATAACAAAACAATATGATGTGTTTATGAATAAACACGCATGCATTGTCTGGCACTCATAGAAGTAGATGAAGTAGAAGTGTGTTTATCTATGAACTGTTTTATTGGCCTCTAAGTTCCCCAAATGATATTTCTGTCAGATTTATTGGCTGATATATTTCCATCTGCGGTCGCGCTAGCGAAGTTGATAGCAAACTGCATTGGCAATGTTTTGTGCATGTTCGAATGCGGGTTTGGCGCCTAGACTCGTCGCTTGTCAAAGTGAGGGAAAGATTGGCCGCCTGCTCCTACTTGTTCTCAAGCCTACACAATGTTAGGTCACTATCACGTCATAGATCCATTGCAGGAAACTGCTTCGTTACAGTTATCATTAGTTAATTAATATTGCGCTGCATCTCGTCAAGTGTATACTGCGGAGTTATATCTCATATGAAGTGGATAATACTGTGGCTGAAGTACTTAAAACACACAGACACAAGTATTGTTAGAATGTGGAACATTTGTTATTGCCACGGTAGTCTCACATTTAAAACGAAATATTTCAGTTTGCACTAAACTGGCTGGAATATCCCCATGTATACTCCAATTGATATTGTTTATCATGGTGCATTCTCTTCACTCGTCGCGTAATTGTGTGACTTCACCCACCATGTCATTTTGACATTGTCTCGCCTTATTTAGCATCGTACTGTCGTGGCATGTTGACATTGCCCCCCTTTGTTTAGCACTGCATTGTCGTGTCTTGTTCAACATTGCCTCGTCTTGTCGTGACAACTCGTCTTATCCAATATTGTCTTTGTCTTGTAACTCTTGCCTTGTTTCATCGTAGCTTATCTTGATATGTCTTGTCTTATCTTGCCCTGCATTGCATTATCTTGTCCACCCTTGTTTGTCAAGTATTGTCCACTCTTTATTGTCTCGTATTGTCCGTTCTTCTGTTATCTCGTCTTGTCTTGTCTTGCCTTATCTTGCCTTGATCAATTTGGTCTTACCCTGTCTTGCCTTGTCCCTTCATGTCTTGTCCACTCTTATCTTGTCCACTCGTGTCTTGTATAGCCCAATCTTGTCTTATCTCGTCTTGTATTGTCTACTCTTGTCTTGTCTACTCTTGTCTTGACCACTCTCATCTTGTCCACTCTTATCTTGTCTCGTCTTGCATTGTCTTGTCTTGTCCAATTTTGTCCACTCTTGTCTTGTCTCGTCTTGTATTGTCCACTCTTGTCTTGTTTCGTCATTCTTCATCTTGCCTTGTCCACTATTGTCCACCATATATTCACAATTAGTTACCATGAAGCTTTCTCTTTACTCATCATGTAATTGTGATAATTCACTCACTTCATTAACAGTGTTTTGTCATCCAGCCCATGTTTTAAATGTGATATATAATTTGGGTCTTCCTGACGGAGTAGTTGGACCGCCTACCTCGCCCTCCGAAGGTTGTGGGTTCAATTCCAGGTTTCGTTATTCGGTCCACGAGTGCAGTTTTCTGGTAGTCTCCTCTGTTTCTAGAGCTACGGAGTTCGTGCTCTGTGCGAAGCTTCTTGAAGGCCAAACTGCGGAAAGAAACCTAGCCATATGGGATAAAACCCGGTGCAGTGAAGCTATCCTCTCACCTGTAAATCCCATCTGTATACTCTCGTATGAGCGGGAGCGTTGGTGCAGCGATGAAGAAATTAACGCAGGCAATGACATCAGCTGGGTCAGACCAGTGATATATGCTTGTGCTGGACGTTCGCTACGGGAGGGAAAGACTGGACACCTGCTTCCGCCTACGCAGCAAATGTGATGGTCCCAACACTTCACATACCCACAGTATGTTCCTGCTACGATACTTCTTTGTTGTTGTTGTTGTTTTGTTCTGTCATGTGATTCAGCTTAACATTATCCACACGAGCTAGCTATATATGTACGTATACGCTTACATGCATGAGTATATATATCACTGGTAGTATTCTCTGTTAATATGCGAGCACAGTTTAAAACCTAAGCGGGGTAGTTGATGTCACATTCTATTTAACAGGACTAATCTCTGCATGGCTACGCGTGGGCTTCAAATGAAAACATTAAATGTCTTTCTTTTGTTTTGTTTTGGTGAATATATTCTGAAAATGTAAAGAACAAATGTATCATTTTTTTCGATGTAGTAACCACTGCGTTCAATGCAACTCCTCCAGCGCCGATAAAGTGCTTGGATTCGTGTAGAAAAAGTCTTTTAGTGGCGTGTGTGACCACTCATGCACCACGTGCCGTAGCTCTTCATCGGACCCAACAGTTTTGAAACTTCCTACTTCACTCATACACTTGCTGGACTGCCATGCATGAAGCAACATACTGGACCGCCATTCACCATGAATTTATGTAGGTTTCAACCCTTCACTGATTAAAAAAAAACGGATTACAGAATTCTGCTTCTCTTTAGTGGATGGCAAAAGAGCAGCGGCAATCTTTAAACTGTCCTTATGACTTTACAGTGTTCGTCTGCAGCGTGATGTCATGGCGAACACTCTTGGCATCATTAACAACAATATTGACAGGTAACAAGACAATGACATGGTTATTGAAATTTCTATTACTCTTTTAAGGGTTTGCTTTGAAGCCCCCTAGTACTTATTGGTTACATACGAGGGTATGTGAGCGGTCGCTCAGAAAGCAATGGCAAACTACTGAGCGTAATCTTACCTAGTAAATCAACAGCAGCTGAAGAATGCTGGTGTTGACTGCATCGTATTGTAAGGGACATGCAACATTTACAAACTGCTTAAATATAAGAAATGGGTGATTGTTTGACTGTCTTCCGTTGTTTGATCAGACATACCAGCAAGCGCAATGTAAAATGCATTGTTGTTGTCGATTGTTGTCCACTCTTCAGTATCTTTTAGCAGGAAGCAAGTTCTGAAGTTGTATGTTTGTTTAGAGACGTAAACACGTGTTTATGTATGGTGTAATCATATGTTTTGCAATTACATTTCAAGTTGTTGGATTCTGTAATTGACGTAACGGGTGAACAGATCATGTTAATATGTAGGAGTTATTTATTTTCTATTGTTCATATTCAGTAAATCTTTGAGAATAGTTGAGTAGGGAGAAATTGTGTCAACTTATAAAAAAAAATAACCTTTAAGTAAATTGCTTCTTGGCTTGTGAATTTTTATGTATTTTTATATGTGATATGTAACAACTGTCTTGTTTTGTCTTGACCTCTATTGTCTCGTCTTGTCTTGCCTTGTGTCGTCCTGTCATTTCATGTTGTACACTGCCCCATCTTGTCGTGACCCCTTTTGTTTCTTCTTGTCCACTTTTTCCTAGTTTCATCTTGTCCTATCTTGACTTGTCTCAACTCGTCCTACTTGGTCAACTCTTGTCTCGTTTTGTCGAGTCTAATCCATTTTTGTCTTGTCTTATTTTGCCTTGTCCACTCTTGTCTCATCTTATCTATCTATTATGATCTTACCTATCCCACACTTGTCTCATCAATTCGATCCATGCCTTGTCTCGTCTTGTTTTATCTTTTAGCGCCTTGTTGTATCCATCTTGCCTTGTCCGTCTTGTCTAATCGTATATTTCCACTCTTGGCTTTCATCGCCCACCCTCTTCTTCTCTTGTCCAATTTCCCTGGTGTGTTTTTTATCAATGACCACGTTTAGCGTTATAACAACTATAACAGTACAAATTACTCTGCACCCATGCTCGTGCAGTATTTTCAAACTCTGCAATATCTTTGCTCATTCTTGTGTTCCAGAGCTGGAATGCGTGGGGACCTACTATTGCAGTGAAAGAAATTGTCATTGTTTAGTTTAAATGGTCACACGTGAAGCGAATGTTTACTCACTAGAATGATCAATAGCGGGGCATGTTAACAAAGAAGTTAATGGGGAAGCTGCGCTTATAATGCCAAAAGCACAGTCGGACGAGGACTCCACGCTTGGGCTTTTCGCCTGCTAAGTGAGGGAAAAACTGGCCACCTGTTTCCTCGTGCACTCAGGCCTACACAATGTGATGGTCTTATCACATCTCAGACCCCTAGTAGGAAAATGCCTAGGCAATAGTTTTCATTCTTTCTTTCTTTCTTTCGTTCTTTGCCCGCAAAATGTGAGAAATACTGGCACCTATTCGGACATTCAGGTCTACACAATTGTATTGCCCCATCACTCCACAGACAAGAGCAGGTTCCTCAATTTGTACTTGTTTTCTTGTCTTTTCTTTCCTGACATTTACTTTCCTGTCCTTTTAATTTCCTTCCTTTTCTTTCATTTTCAATTTTTTCTTCCATTTACTTTTCTTTGCTGTGTGTGTGTGTGTGTATGTGTGTGTGTGATGTGTGTGTGTGTGTGTGTGTGTGTCTTGCTGAAAAAAGACTAATAGAATTGTGAAACAATAATTACACAAAATATGTGTTCGTGTATTCCGACAGAGTCAAAATTTATTTGCGGAATTGTTATTAATTTTTATACGTGGCAGAGCAAGGCACTCACTTGTCCTTACAGTCAGAAATGGCTGTTAAAGGTAGAGGTAAAAGACCACCATTTGGGGGAAGCCAAGGGGAAACCACCACATTATCTTCCCAAGACTTCATGGCAAAACACATATCAGAGTTAGTGAACGACGTTAATGGCTGTCTTAGGACATCTTCGTCCGGTAGGGACAGTCATGAGCCACAGGTGACACCAGACCGTCATCCAGCTACTGATGGCAAATTCATAAATAAAATAAATAAATTTAGAGTAGGAACATGGAATGTTAGGACATTAAATGAGCTAGGGAATTTTAACAATGTTCTAAGAGAAATGGATAGCATGAATATGAATATACTAGGCGTTAGTGAGATGAGATGGAAGGGGTCGGGCAAAATTATAGCTGACAACCACACAGTAATTTATTCTGGAGGGGATACACATGAAAAAGGTGTAGGAATAATACTTGACGAAGAAACAGCCAAGTCACTTAATGGATACTGGTGTATTTCAGATAGAGTTATTGTGGTCAAAATCAAAGGCAAACCAATATATATATATATATATATATATATATATATATATATATTATATATATATATATATATATATATATATATATATATATATATATATATTATACAGGTATTTGCACCAACAACAAGCAGTAGTGATGAAGAAATACAACACTTTTACGACGAAATAGAAATGGCGATGGCTCAAATTGGATCACAGGAAATAAAAATAATACTTGGAGATTTTAATGCAAAAGTATGAAAGGAGAAAATGGAGGATGTAGTGGGGAATTATGGTCTAGGTACAAGAAATGAAAGAGGGGAAAAGCTAATAGAATGAGCTAATATCAATGATATCATAATTGGAAACACATGGTTTAAACACCATAAAAGACGACTATACACATGGAAAAGCCCTGATCAGAAAATACGCAACCAAATTGACTACATACTAATTAATAAAAGATTTTGAAATTCTCTAATGTAAATTGACGTGGATAGTCCTTAGGTTCATATCAGAATACGATCAGCGTTGCCAGTAGTGGGTTGTGCTCAATATTTAAATTTCAAATCCAGAAACAACCTAATAAATCACTAATAGAAAGGTCAATAGAGAAACAGAAAGACATATATTTATGCTTCATAGATTATACTAAGGCATTTGATAAAGTAAAACATGATGTGCTGATTAAAATGTTGGAAGATGTCAACATTGATGGGAAAGATTTCAGAATAATAAAGAATATTTACTGGAACCAAGTAGCAGCTATTAAAATTGGAAATAAAGAGGGTAGTTACGAACAGATAAAGCTAGGAGTACAACAGGGATGTGTCTTTTCACCAGATCTCTTCTCCCTATATAGCGAAGTAATAATGAGCGAGATCAAAGAGAAGCCAGGAATACTAGTTGGACGTTATAATATCAATAATATACGCTATGCAGATGACACAGTATTGGTGGCAGATAAATCAACAGACCTACAACAATTGTTGGACACTGTAGTAACAGAGAGTGCAAGGAAAGGACTCTCCTTGAATATCAAGAAAACAGTAACAATGGTGATATCAAAGAAAATGGTGACACCAAAATGTGACATAGAAATAGAAGGAAAAATTCTTAACCAAGTGGATAATTTTAGATACCTAGGGACATTTATAACATCAGATGGAAGATGTACAACAGAGATTAAGAGCAGAATAGGGCAGGCAAAGGCCGCATTTCAGAAAATGAAGAGTATCTTGTGCAATAGGTCACTATCACTGAGTGTAAGAAAGAGAGTGCTGAAATGCTATGTAGAACCAGTTTTGCTGTATGGCAGTGAATCTTGGAATGTAAATGAACAAATTAAGAAGAAATTAGAAGCAACAGAGATGTGGTTCCTGAGACGAATGTTGAGAATTCCTTTGACTGCAAGAGTAACTAACGACGACTGCCTGAAACAGGCTAATGAAACTAGAACACTATATACAACAATAAGAAAGAGACAAACAACTTTCTTTGGTCATGTAATGAGAAGAGAGGCATTGGAGAACATCGTAACAACTGGAAAGATCGAGGAGAAGAGAGGCAGAGGCAGACCAAGAGAAATGATGCTGGATGGATTGAGACGGTGGCACGGAGAAATATCAGCAGCAGAGTTGATCCAGAAAACCAAAGACCGAGATCTGTGGAGAGCCATGAACGCCTACGCCAGTTGGCAGGGTACTTGATGATGATGATGATGATGATGATACGTGGTTATGTTATTTTATCTCTTATGTAAATTATAAGCACAAGCGGTAATATGAATAGCGATTAAAATATGGCTGTCTCATAAATAAACGTGTGTGTTTAAAAAAAAAAAAAAATCACATATTTGGTGAATATTTCGAAAATAACAATTTACAATACATCTGGAAGTGTATCAAATCTAGTCATAGTAACCAATCATGCAAAAGTGTATTTTTATGCGGTGACTTGTTCATACAATTTTTATTAGATGTAGTTGTAGACGCGTGTTTGATTTTTAAGTGTGCTGTCGAAGACTTTCAAGTCCCAACCTTCATTCTGTGAATGGTGAATGTATTCTTGTAAAGTTGACCAACTTGACTTTCCAGATTTGTTGATTTACTCAGTGCTGTTCTGTAGTAGTGTAGACTTGTGAGCATACTGGAGTTAGTCATTTTATTTAGCCCACGTTGGCGATGTTCCTGCATGAGAAAGAAGAAGGCACACGTCATGTCATGCGTGCACTGTCATTTAACTGTCATTTACTGCCAATATAGTACCTTGCGGTGTATGGCAGAGGGGTCTTTGAGCCTGAGGAATAAAGGCCGCCTGGCTAGTGCAGTCGTCGCGAACTGTGCAGGTTAGGATTTTCTTTTTGCCCCCGACAGAAAAAAATCCCACACCTTACCGGGGATCGAACCCGGGATCTCCCGAATGAGAGTCCGGCGTACTAACCACTCGGCCAGCCGCTCCTCCTCATGCGTGCACGTACGGGAGAAATTGGTTGGAATATATACACATATATGTGATCTCTGCAACAATAAAGTGGTTGGAATATATACACATATATGTGATCTCTGTAACAGTAAAGTGAATGGAACCGGTTTGAAACAAGTCAATGTATGTTTGTTGTTACTTTAAGAACTGCTGTCACAAGATATATTAATGAAGCTAAATGTAGAATAGTCCAGGAAGCAGCTCACAAGATGTAGAATATTCTCTACAATTTATCCTTGTCAGTCGAGCCGAAGGAAAAAAATTCTTAAGAGATATATTGAGCCAGTCCTCATGCACGGAGGGAATCATGGACAATTGACAGAAAACTGAGGATTACATGGAAGCTGCGGAGATCTGGTTGTATAGAAGAATGGTGACAACACAGCAAATAGAAAACAAGAGTAATGCGGATATCTTGACGAAATTAACACACACAGGCAACTGGCTACTCTCACCAGAAGAAGAGGGTCCATATTGATTGGACAAGAGGGGGAAAGCCGGAAGACAAAATGTCAATTCGAAACCGTCAGTGGCAATTTGAATATTCTTAATTAACTGTAGAGATGCAACAGTCCTTGAAAACTGCAGCAAAAATGCTTTTGACAGAGATGCATAAATAAAACACGTTGGTCATTTTACTTTTTTTGTTGCTTTCGCTCGCTTTGTACTCATGCTAGTGAACTGATGTTTGTGTGCAGATTAGCTTTTCCTATTACCAGTGTATCTCGCCAGCACACAAACCCACCCTGACTTCAGAGGTACATGTAATTTACATCACCAGGTCAAAGACGAGAAGTCGACATTATAACCAACTTCGCTGGGAGTCTCTGTGGCGAAGTGGTCAAGCCGTTTGACTCGTGCTCCGAAGGTCGCGGGTTCGATTCCGGGCCGCGTCCTTCGGTTTACGAGTTAAATGTTTCGGAGACTCCTGTGGGTCGTCGCTAAAAGCTACGGAGTTCGTTCTTTGTGCGACGCTTTCCGTGTTGCGGAAAGAGACCGCGCAATATGGGATAAAACCCGGTGCAATGAAGTCGACCCTGTCGACTTTTAAGCGACTATTTTTTTTTTACCAACTACCTCGGCACCAACAAATCACATGCTTAAGAATAAGTGCTTTTATTCATTCGGCCATTCTAACCTCTTCTCTCTTTACTGTTGCGAAGTCTGTTGGTTCAATACAGCGTGGAACTAGCAGACCTAAGGGCAGCACTTCATGTTGGTTCAATACTGACAAGCGGAAACAGCGTAGAATTAGCAGACCTAAGGGCAGCACTTCATGTTGGTTCAATACTGACGAGCGGAAACAGCGTAGAACTAGCAGACCTAAGAGCAGCACTTCATGTTGGTTCAATACTGACGAGCGGAAACAGCGTAGAACTAGCAGACCTAAGAGCAGCACTTCATGTTGGTTCAATACTGACGAGCGGAAACAGCGTAGAACTAGCAGACCTAAGAGCAGCACTTCATGTTGGTTCAATACTGACGAAGCGGAAACAGCGTAGAACTAGCAGACCTAAGAGCAGCACTTCATGTTGGTTCAATACTGACGAGCGGAAACAGCGTAGAACTAGCAGACCTAAGAGCAGGCACTTCATGTTGGTTCAATACTGACGAGCGGAAACAGCGTAGAACTAGCAGACCTAAGAGCGGCACTTCATGTTGGTTCAATACTGACGAGCGGAAACAGAGTAGAATTAGCAGACCTAAGAGCGACACTTCATGTTGGTTCAATACTGACGAGCGGAAACAGAGTAGAATTAGCAGACCTAAGAGCGGCACTTCATGTTGGTTCAATACTAACGAGCGGAAACAGAGTAGAATTAGCAGACCTAAGAGCGGCACTTCATGTTGGTTCAATACTGACGAGTGGAAACAGCGTAGAACTAGCAGACCTAAGAGCAGCACATCATGTTGGTTCAATACTGACGAGTGGAAACAGCGTAGAACTAGTAGATCTAAGAGCAGCACTTCATGTTGGTTCACTACTGACGAGCGCAAACAGCGTAGAACTAGCAGACCTAAGAGCAGCACTTAATGTACTATTTTATAACTCCAAGATTGTGTTCACAATTGATGCCTTCACCCCTCTATATACCTGGACGGGAAAAGGTAGACAAATTTACAGAGAAATGTGGAAGAGTACCTCAGCTTGATATAGACAGCCTATGATGAGGCCACGGGATTTATCAAGAATAATTGTAGAACCAAGTGGGAATTAGAGCATCCAGGCCACCAGAATGATGTTGCATATTGCCAAATACATCGAAGATAACGGGTAGCAATCTTCAAACCCCGTACATGATGCAACGGACGGAAATACCACATGACTGATAAAAGAAAGATAAGTCATACTGATGACTGTCAAAGTTTGACTAGTGAAATGATAGGTAAACAATCAGGGGCTCAGTCTCCTGGAGTGATCAACGGTCAGGGATGTATTCCCCTTGTTGTTCTAATATATATATATATATATATATATATATATATATATATATATATATATATATATATATATATATATATATATATATATATATATATATATATCTTAAGTCAGGTCTTAGTCAGATATGACTGAGCTACCGTATAACAGTAGACGGTACTACCTGGTTTCTGTTAGCGCCGAACGTTGGGCGGCGCTTACCAAACCCGACACCCCACATTGTGCCAACGGCTTCGGGCGGAAGAGCGCAATTGGGAGGGTACAAGCCTTACCCTGGTGCGAGGAAATGCAAGCTAAAGACAAAATTGTCATGGCAGGGCAGACCAGGCCCTAAGCCTTGGTTGGCGACTGGTCTAGGATCGAAGCTCCGACAGGCGGACAGTTAGAGCATTGCTTTGCTGATCCGGCAGCTTCTGCAGCTTGTCTTGTTCCAGATGTAGGGGTGTTACCTTTCCTCTGGAGTGAACTAGGCAGGCCGAGAGAGGGATCATGCTGCATGGGCAACACATGATCTCTATATTTTAGCCCAGGCTTTGTGCTATGGAGAGGCAATAACTCCATCCCTGGTCTTAACTGGTCTCGGAATCAAAGCGAGAGGCAACTGTTACGGGTTATAAGTCCTTGTCAGTTGGCGTAGACATGGGGCGCCACGCGTTGCCTCTGACGGTGGGAGACACCTATAGGTGTCACTGATCAGCTACCGCCCGCCTCAAGCTGGGCAGCCCCCAGCCAATTGGGTGCTGATCCGCCACAGCCTGCCTGCTTCAATGGGTGCTTGGGGCTAGGACAAAATCTGAATCGCAGGCTGTAAAACCAATGCACCAGGTACAAACAAAAATAAAAATAGAAACCTCAAGCTACGGCTTGCAACCTGGAATGTGAGAACCATGTGTCCAGGATTTTCCACTGACTTGACCAATATTGACGATGTGAGAAAAACGGCTGTGATTGATGCCGAACTCAATCGTCTTAACATTGATATTGCTGGCCTGCAGGAGACTCGCCTCGCTGAGGAAGGGTCACTCAGGGAAAACAACTACACCTTTTTCTGGAAGGGTAGAGGGCAGGCAGAAAAAAGGCAACACGGTGTGGGCTTTGCAGTGAAGAATTCGCTACTGGGAATGATTGAAATTCCAGCAGGAGGAAATGAAAGACTATTATCCCTGCGCTTGGCAACCTCTTGTGGGTTTGCCACCATTATTACTGCATATGCACCGACACTCGATTCCTCTGATGATGTGAAGGATTTGTTCTATGGGGAGTTAGACTCCGTGATCAAGGCAGTTCCAAAATCTGACTACATTTATATGCTCGGCGATTTCAATGCTCGTGTGGGCAAGGACTCGAGTTCATGGCCAGTGTGCCCTTGGAAAATACAACATCGGTCGCATGAATGAAAATGGGCAAAGGCTGCTGGAGCATTGCACCAGTAATGACCTATGTATTACAAACTCTTTTTTTAAAACAAAAGAGATGCATAAGGTCACATGGAAACATCCAAGATCCGGCCATTGGCACCAGCTGGACTTCATCATCACACGGAGACAACATCTGAACCATATATCATTGACTCGTAGTTACCACAGTGCTGACTGTGATACAGATCATTCTTTGGTTGTTGCAAGAGTTAGACTGAGACCAAAGAGAATCTACACAGCTAAACACAAATCTAGCCCCAGGATTAATATTATTAACACTCACGATCCTGAAAAGTGCTTTCAGTTTCAACAGCAACTTGAAGACGCTTTCACTGATACACCAGAAAATTGTACAGTAAATGAAAAGTGGGGTCAAATTAAGGAAACTCTTTATAAAACTGCCGTAGAGGTTTACGGCACTGTGGATCATAAGAGGCAGGACTGGTTTGCGGCCAACAGCGAGACTCTGCAGCCCTTGATTGATAAGAAGAAGAAAGCTCTCTTAAGAAACAAGGAAAGACCAACGCGTAACACTCTGAGTGAGCTAAGGCAAGCTAGGAAGGATGTGCAAAAGGCTGCCAGGCAGTGTGCAAATGATTATTGGATCAAGTTATGTGAGTCCATTCAAATCGCAAGTGATAAGGGAGACATAAGAAGCATGTATGAAGGAATAAAGAAAGCCTGTGGTCCAGTGATCAAAAGAAGTGCACCATTGAAAACCTTGACTGGAGAAGTCATCACTGATAAGAAACAGCAGATGGACAGATGGGTAGAGCACTATTTGGAGCTTTACTCAAGTGAGACCAAACTAGCGGATGATGCCCTTAACGCCATAGAGGCTCTACCAACTCTTGACCACCTGGACACACTTCCCACCATAACAGAAGTTAAGTGTGCTATAAATGAACTTGCATCTGGCAAGGCTCCAGGTAAGGATGGGATTCCAATAGAGGTTATCAGGAGTGGGCAAGACACACTCACTATACAGATCCACCAGCTAATAGAGCTATGCTGGCGAGAAGGACAAGTCCCACAGGATTTCAAAGATTCAAGCATCATAACACTGTACAAGAACAAGGGCGATCGGAGCGACTGCAACAACTATAGGGGTATCTCACTTCTGTGTATTGTTGGAAAAGTATTTGCCAGAATTGTTCTGCGCAGACTTCAAGTCCTAGGAGATCAAGTCTACCCCGAATCACAGTGTGGCTTTCGACAGAACCGGTCTACCACTGATATGATATTCTCATTGCGACAAATGCAAGAAAAATGCCGTGAACAGAATCAACCACTGTTTATTGCCTTCATCGACCTCACAAAGGCATTTGATTTGGTCAGTCGTGAGGGTCTGTTCAAGGCACTAAAGAAGATTGGCTGCCCACCAACTCTTCTGTCCATTGTGGAATCGTTCCACACAGGCATGAAGGGTATAATCAAGTTTGATGGTGCAACTTCTGAAGAATTTGAAATCAAGAGTGGAGTTAAGCAAGGTTGTGTACTAGCTCCCACCCTCTTTGGAATATACTTTTCACTTCTACTGAAATATGCATTTCGTGATCAGGATGGTGGTATATACATTCACTCACGCTCAGATGGCGGCCTCTACAATGCTCAGAGATTGAAGGCTAAGACCAAAATTAGGAGGGTACTGATCAGAGAGTTGCTTTTTGCAGATGATGCTGCAGTTACGACCCACTCTGAGGAAGAATTGCAATGTCTACTATCTGCATTCTCCAATGCTTGTTCTGAATTTGGTTTAACAATTAGCAAAAAGAAGACACAGATTATGTCACAAGGTGCACATGGGATACCATCAATCTTTATTGACGACGCCGAACTAGAGATAGTAGACCATTTTACATATCTAGGATCAGTGGTAAATAGCAAATTATCTCTAGATCAGGAAATCAACATCCGGATTGGTAAGGCAGCAACAACAATGAACAGGTTAAGAAAAAGAGTCTGGGAGAACAGGAAGCTTACTGCCAAAACAAAAGTCCTTGTCTATCAAGCCTGTGTCCTTAGTACTCTTCTCTATGGCAGTGAAACCTGGACAACTTACTCACACCAAGAGAACAATTTAAACAGCTTTCATATGCGGTGTCTGCGAAGAATTCTTGGTATTAAGTGGCAAGACAAAATCACAAATACTGAAGTATTGGAAAGATCAGGTTGTGTGACAGTTTATTCCATGATCAGTCTTCGTAGACTTAGATGGATAGGACATCTTAGGAGGATGGATGATGGTAGAATACCAAAGGATATCTTTTTTGGTGAATTACAGATGGGTAAGAGATCTCAGGGTCGGCCTCTACTACGATACAAAGATGTGTGTAAGCGGGACATGATTGATACAGGCATTGATAATGCACATTGGGAGCAAGTCGCCGCTGAACGTGTTGCATGGAGGGCAAATATCAGAAATGGAATAAAGTCAAAGGAGAAAATTATTGCAGAAAAGTCACACACCAAGCGTTTGAGACGTAAGATGGTGCATGATGGTGGAAATGACCACGTGTTCACATGCACCCACTGTGAACGGACATTTACAGCGCAAATTGGCCTTATCAGTCACACTCGCTACCGCCATAGTTAAAAGTTATTATGCCTTTTTAAAGCACAAACTATCGTCTGTCAAGACGGCAAGGTGCCAATGTATGTATATATATATATATATATATATATATATATATATATATATATATATATATATATATATATATATATATATATATATATATATATTGTTTAGTTATTGTTGTTCCGTTAATATTGACTTGGATGTAACGTTCGCATGTTCTGTGTGCATTTTCCCATCGGTCTAGCTTCTCAGTCATATTTCGTCAAGCCATCCAGCTCTTTCAATCCGGTCTCCCTGGTCGATGAGTTAGCAGCTTTCTCCGTAACCCCGAATCATCTCGTGGTTGACGTGAGCGCACGAGAATTGGAAGCGGTTCGAGTCGCGCCAGTGACTTATGAGAGTATGGAGCCGGTCGCTCAGAAAGTCGTTTCGTGCTGATGAACCTAATCTAGCCTAGGAATCAACATACAGCTGAAAGATGCTGATGTTGACCGCAATATCCTGAAACAGGACGGAGATGCTGAGAAAAACAACCCAGCTCTTTCGTCTCTGGCCTAGCCCTGTCTCTAGCGTAATTTATCACTCTGATTGTCATAGTCTTCTCCATAGTCTCTGGTCTCATCATTATCATCATTTGCCATGCCACCTAGTGTAGTCGTTCATGCATCTCTACAGATCTTGGTATCTGGTGTTCTTGATCAATTGCATTGGTGATGTTCCTTCATGCCACTGTCCCAGACCATCCAGCATAATTTCTCATGGTCAGCCTCTTCCACGGCTCATATTTGTAGTCATCACGACGTGTTCCAGCGCCACTCTTTTCATTCATGACCAAACAAACGCTGTTTGTCTCACATCATCTCATCTTGTTCCTCTTGTACTTTGCGATGTCAAGGTGATGAAGTATAAACAGAGGGAGAGTGCCCGTTTGTGGGATTCATATATCGAGATTCCCATGGACTCTGTTATTCCGTCTGTCCATCGTTTACATGGAAGGCTTCTTCTTCTGATTATGTTTGGTGTGTCCATCATCGCTTGTTGTGGCATACTGTCATCTTGTATCTTAGTTATGTGGCCGAGCCATTTCACCTGCTGTCTTTAATGAAATCTTGCGCTTCTATTACCCCCACTTTAGTCCTGATTTAATCAATTCTGATTTTGTGTGTCTGTGTTACAAGTTGAGTATTCTTCTCATGAATCTCATTTCCGTTGCTGTAATTTTTCGTTTCTTTGTTTCTGTCATTTCGCTGTTTGTAGCCTTGTTGTATTTTCATATAATGTTCGACTTTAATTAGCACCTCAACATGGCGAAGACATGACGATTATCTTGTCTTGATATGAATACAACATCAACTACCAGCACTGACGCTACATCAAAGAAGATCTGCTACGAGAGCAAGAAGACACCCGAGAAAAAACAAATGGATTGACGACATCAAAGACATTGTACAATCGCACGTAATGACACTATCCAGTGCCACCCATCGTGCGCTGGAACGACAACTATTCCTCCCACCACGCTTGACGGAAAAAGTAGTTTATGATTATGATATGGGTAAGCATCTATGTTTGCGAAACAGGTTTCATGCCGTACTTGAATGATTGTGAATACATTAAACATAACATGTGATTGATGTGTGAATGATAAGTGAGTGGAAAGTCGGGATGTGTGAAGGGCATCTGTACCCAATATGTGACCCATTGAAGATCGTTCGTTTCTTTTCTTAGCCGTACATGGGATGTCTAGTTGGTCAAACATCGTAGTACACTTGTTCTTGCAGCGAGGCGCTGTCGTCATTTGAAGATGACAGGTTCGAATCCTGGTAACTATAGTTTTACATGTGTATGTTGTCTAGAGTGTCCTCTAGTGGCTATAGCTTTGCGTGTGTATGTTGTCTAGTGTGTACTCTAGTGGCTATAGCTTTACATGTGTATGTTGTCTAGTGTGTCCTCTAGTGGCTATAGCTTTACATGTGTATGTTGTCTAGTGTGTCCTCTAGTGGCTATAACTTTACATGTGTCATAATCTCCCCAGTTATACCGCGTCGCCTTCCAACGATGAGCGACGCTTACCACGCTGTGACAGCGAGGGTCAGTCGGTGTAAGTGGAAGACATGAAGTCCACGAAGAGACACCACTCCGACTGGCAAGAATTCACAGTGGTCAGCCTCAGACGGCTTGGGACTGTTGAAGGAGACAGACGGTCTGAATGGTGCTCGAGTTGTGTGTATGAACGCGTATTGATAGAAAGCTGAGATAGGAGACAGTGCGCCTGGGTTGTAGGATTGTAAGTTGTATTGCATGTATATATCTATTGATTGCATTATGTTATCGCTATGGTAATTGCGCGATGCATGTAACGATTGTGATGAGTGAGCTGCGTGAATAAAATGTTTGAATTGTAGTTGTAGCGTGTCACGTCATGTCATTCTGTGACCGTGTTTAGTATCACATTTGTCAGTGTATACGAGCCTATATCATTGCTGAATGCAAGATCCTGAGCAGGTGTGAACGTGGGGGGGGGGGGGGGCCTCGTCCGTGTTTGAATCGATTGTAAATTAGGAAATAGGTGTGAACGTGGTAGCATCCGTGTTTGAACCAGTTATGAAAGAGATGTACACGTGAATGCAGCGTCCATCTTGAAATTCATTGTAAAATAGGTTTGAACGTTAATGTAAGTGGAGAGTTTTTGTGAAAGAAAGCGACATGGAAAGTAAGTTGTTGATTGTGTTGAACGGACGACAGAACGACTAACAAAAATACTTGACTGCACACAAACCCACAAAAACTTAGCTGATATCACATACACCACATAAATGTACATGTCCTAATTTCTCTTATTCCAAAAGTTACAGGTTTTTGTGCGCATCCGAAACCGTTGGCAAGTAAAGTCCATTGTTTTTCCGGATAGTAACAAATAAGCAGCCAGTTCCCGATACAGTTCAAGAAACACTTAAGTATTATTTTTTCTTCCAAATACTTTTGTATTCATGTCTAAGCACGAGCTGTATCTGAACAATATAGTAAAACTATTGTATGTTAATTACTAACAACATAATTTAACTTCTTGTTGTGGATTCATTGCATCAGACATATTTCATCATGTCTACTTTAAACGATTTAATCGAATCTGGTTTGAAAATGCAGTTATCTGGTGACGAACTTACAAAATGGAGTGAGGCTAGGTATGCAGAACATGTCCAACGTGAGGACAGAGCTGCCGAAAGAGAGCTGAGAAAATCTGAACTAGAGGCTAAAAAGGCAGAAACAGAGGCCGAAGTAAGAAAAGCTGAGATTCTAGCCCAAAGTAAGAGGGAAGAACTTGAAATGCAGATGAAAATTGAACAGCTGAAAGCTGAAACAGCAACAGAGAAGGAGGTTAGAAAGTCAGACAGATTAGACAAAGAAAATCAGTACAAAAAGTACCAAGGGATCGTGAAAAATTTCACCACGGGCGACTGCATTGCAGCCTTCACCCAAAATTTGAATGCATTATGGAGCATTATCAGATCCCAGAGACTGAATGGAACATTATATATATATATATATATATATATATATATATATATATATATATATATATATATATATATATATATATATATATATATATATATATATATATATATGAGAAGTCTTTCTGGGGAACCTCTGAAAGTGATAGACTATTCCCAAAGATCTGAGGAAAGATTATGAATATATTAAGTCTAAAATTATGCCTCATTTCCTGTTAGATGAAGCAGGCTACAGAGAATAGTTTAGCAAATTGTCACCTAAACCAACACAAACGTTCTCTGACTACATTTCAGTAGTACAGGATATTTTTACTAAGTGGCTGTCAGCAGCCAAAGTGAATGATAGTTTTGATAGATTGAAAGATCTCATTCTTAGAGATAAAATTATTACATCTCTACCACCACCATTTTCGAAATTTCTATTAGAATGTGAGTGTGAGAGTGTGCGACAGATTGAGAAACGTGGTTCGGCTTACTTTACAGCCAACAAACATTGTTCTACCAGTGAATTGACTAGCACAGACTTTGTGGCAACCGCTACATATGACAGAACGAAGTCAGTGCCCTACAGTAAACAGAAACCCTATAAGCAATCTGCTGAGAAATATTATCAGTGCAGATATTGCCATTTACCACACAATGAAAGTGATATGTGTGATAAACACCCAGGGTACCTCACTTACTTGCAAAATTACATAGATAAGCAAGATAAGGAGAGAAAGAGTTATAAACGTCTCACCAAATGCTTCCTTTGCAAAGCCTTTGGCCATTGGCGCCACTCATGTAAAGGCAAGCAAATGACCAGAAAGGCTAATGCAGCCATGTTTGATAGCTCTTCCTCAGATGAGGAAATTGTTGAAAATCATCCTGTAAATTCAGCACATTCCATTGATGTATTTCATCTTGAAAATTGTACTATCTGTGATCGTTTTCATGAGGATGGAGTATTAACATGCGGTCACTCCATACCAATTACCAATGAGGAGGCCAATTTAGTAATTAACTCCAAGGGTAAATTGAACATCCACAATGGATTTGTTAATGGCAAAGCTGCCACCGTTTTACGTGACAGTGGGAGTACTCTCATTGGTTTGAAGGGAGACTATATTTTACCTTCAGAGTTTACTGGCAACCATGTTACATGCAGACATTTCTCAGGCAACATCGAGAAATACCCGCTTGCATGGGCATATATTGACACACCATTTCTTACAGGAAAGGTTAAATGTGCAGCATTAACCATCCCTTGTTGCGACATTATCATCGGTAACCTTCCAGAAGTAAATGACATGCCACATGACAGTATAACATCTTCTGTCAATTGTATTGTTGATAATACTATTTCACCTTCAACTGAAGTCATTGTTGACAATGTATTATCACCTGAGAATGAATGCATGTTTGCCAATTCTGGCCTAGAGAGACGACAGTGGAAGATAAACTCTATGGACCGTTGTGTGAACTGAAAAAGACAGTTAAATTCATACAAGAGACAGCATTGCAGTTATAGACATATTTCAAGCGAACGGAAGAAGAAGAAAATCATATGATTGTATTGGTCTAAATGTAACATCACCTTGCCATGTTGGTGATATTACAAATGCAGTAACTAGATCTGCTGCACAAATGCAAGATCGAATTGATCTGACAGAGGCTTTGCAAATGTTAAGCCCAGGTATATCATCTCCTGAAACAACCAGGGAGAAGTTTATAACAGCCCAAAAGGCCGATCGATCTTTGCATAAGTATTTTAACTTAATAGGCCAAAAGCCAAGACTATCAAAGAACGCTAGATTACATTTTGCATTGAAAGGTGGTATCCTGACGCGGTATTATACCAAAGGTTCCAGCACCACTGAGCAAACGGTGCTACCATCAGAACACCGCAAACAAGCATTACATCTAGCGCATGACATACCCTTTGCAGGGCATATGGCTTATTCAAAAATTAGATCTAGATTACTTACCCAGTTCTACTGGCCTGAATTCTGCAGTGATACTAAGCAATATTGCAGAACTTGTGACATCTGCCAGAAGCTTGTCAAAAAGGGTAAACACCCGCAAGCTGAACTGCAAATTATAGATTTAGCAAGTAGACCTTTCGAAAAGATCTCTGTTGATATAGTAGGTCATCTAAACCATGTAACATCTAGAGGAAATAAGTTCATTTTAACGGTAATTGACCTATGTAGCAGATGGCGAGAAGCTATTCCTCTTAAGAACATAACGGCCAAAGATGTAATGGAAGTGTTCTTCCACATTTTTTCTAAAGTAGGGTTCCCTGATACCATTCTCTCAGATTGGGGTAGTCAGTTCATAGCTGCAGCCACTCAAGCCTTTACTAGAATGTTAGGGGTAAAGCAGTGCTTTAATAGCCCATATCACCCTCATTCCACGGAGATTGTAGAGAAGATAAATGGGGATCTTAAGGACATGCTCTCAAAAGTTACCCAGGAACACCCTGAATATTGGGATACTTATTTGCCCGCTATATTATTTGCATACCGTGAAGTACCTCCTTCCAGCACAGGTTTCTCACCATTTGAACTGGTATGTGGTGCCAAACCACGCGGCCCATTAACTATGTACCATTCCATGTTAACTGAATGTGTAACTGTACATAAACCTGTATCATTATATGAACATGTAACATCATTGCGTGAAAGGATAAGGAAATCTTGTGTGTTAGCTAAAGAAGCACTGAAATAATCAGGTGCTATTTACAGACAGTACGCAAACAGAGGAAAAAGGACAATAACACTGACGCCAGGACAGGACGTTCTACTTCTATTGCCAAGTAACCGACATCTACTGACAGACTCATGGCAAGGACCCTTCAAAGTTCTAAGACAGATCTCGACTGTAGATTACGAAATTGCAGTTAAGGACAAACATAAAATATTTCACACAAACAATCTTAAACCATACTACAACAGAAACGAGGACCAGGTAGAGACAACTGCAAGCACGACGATAGTGGACCATACAGATGACGACGAGACCGACGAAATACCGACTCCATCTCTTGACACGACAAACAACCTGCAAGACATCGAACTAAGTCCTAATCTTACTTAGACAGAGACCAACAGTTGCAGAAAACTATGAAGACATACTGACTGAACTGACATACTCACTATACTTTATAAAACTTGACATGACAAAAGAGATTGGCAGATACCGATACATCATAGCAGCATATACCTGACAATATTTGACATAACCCAGCGACTTTTGTACGGAGGACGAGACTTCTTCTGACAGACCATGTAACAACATTACATCAGACATTTGACCGTATCAGACAGCACGGACTGACAGTCAAACCATCCAAAGTCGACATAGCCTACCAAGAAATTTCATTTTTGGGGCTATAAGATTTCCAATGGGTTTGACGCAACTGACGATAACATCGTGTCTAGAATTCTCAAATTGTCGCTTCCGACATCCATGAAAGACTTGCGAAGTGTCTTGGGTCTGTTGAATTACTACAGACAATTCATTCCAAATTTTGCTGAGTTGACCGAGTGTTTCACTAATCTACTAACAAAGAATAACTGTGATGAATATTTGAGTGGTATGTGGTAGAAAGGAATTATTATTTTAATTATATATATGAACAAGGTCATGAACAGTGCTACCGGATTTCAAGACTTACTTCACTTGAACGGTCCAAGTATCCATAGCAAACCATAATTTTCTAACGTAGTTTAATCAGTACGAAAGGAACTGTGACACTTGAATCCCACAAGAACAGTTTAGGCCACACTTTGAAAGAAATTATTAATCCAGCAGCTGTTTTACGAACTGTGTACTCCATTTCTTAATAGAACATCCAGACGGGAGAACATTGTTATATACAACTGAACACATCAGCTGTGTACTTCCCGTGTTTATGAATATTAATTTGAAAGATAGCAGGCTATAAATTTATTCTCACAAAGAAATGACGCTCTATTTAAACTTTGTGAGTTTAATATTTCCATATACGAATTGTATGTGAGGAATTTGATAGATGTAATCTCAGAATCATATACTGATTTACTTGTTCACAACAGCGACATTTAGGTCACATTTGGCAATAAGTATCAAGTTATGACACTAATAAATTACTTTACCAATGTAATTTATTTTCTTTGAAAGCATGCTAAATTTTCGCCCTTATATTTTGCACTGCTTACCTGATTACAATCAAGGAAGATAATTGAAAGCATTGTTAATGTGTAACAGTTACAGAAACTATCCTCATGTTACCGGATTGGTAACACGTCAAGATGACGTCAATTATGTATGGAGATAATTACCTAAGCTGTAGACCTACATGAGACTCTCCGACCAAATGAGATATCTTATAGGGAGATACTCACAGTCTGACCTGTTATTGTTTGGAATTTTTGTTTAGTGGTCGGGAGGTAGTTGCGAGTTCGCTGATAGCTACCGGACTGGCTGTGTCATATTACAGCTGAAGTAAGAACCCATCGAAGGGATGGTACTTGAAGAGTGTTGCTTGATAGCAGCAATGAGGAGTGTTTGGATAACTTACAATTACCTACGTATTTCAAAATAAACCAATGTGTCACATCAGTTGACTAACAATGGGTCGATTCTGACAGGTTGAACAGAATGTATATAGTTTACATGAAAGGGTTCCCCTGTCATGAAAAGGAGGGCGGGAGATTGTCATAATCTCACCAGTTATACCGCATCGCCTTCCAACTATGAACTACGCTTACCACACTGTGACAGCGAGGGTCAGTCGGTGTAAGTGGGAGACATGAAGTCCACGAAGGGACACCACCTCGACTGGCAAGAATTCACAGTGGTCAGCCTCAGACGGCTTGGGACTGTTGAAGGAAACAGACGGTCTGAATGATGTTCGAGTTGTGTGTATTGATAGAAAGCCTGTGTGAGATAGGAGACAGTGCGCCTGGGTTGTAGGATTGTAAGTTGTATTGCATGTATATATCTATTGATTGCATTATGTTATCGCTATTGTAATTGTGTGATGCATGTAACGATTGTGAGGAGTTAGCTGAGTGAATAAAGTGTTTGAATTGTAGTTGTAGCGTGTCACGTCAAGTTATTCTGTGACCGTGTTTAGTATCACATTTGTCAGTGTATACGAGCCTATATCATTGCTGAATGCAAGATCCTGACACATGTGTATATTGTCTAGTGTGTCCTCTAGTGGCTATAGCTTTACATGTGTATGTTGTCTAGTGTGTCCTCTAGTGGCTATAGCGTTACATGTGTATGTTTTCTAGTGTGTCCTCTAGTGGCTACTTCTTTCTTCTATTTTTATGAGCATTAAACTATACATGTGTGTTTGTTTATATAATTCTTTGCATTCTACACAGATACTTTTGGAAGCTTAACGCATCCTAGCTAAAATTTTCTGAAATAATTGATTTAAGGATTGATTGATTGATTGATTCAAGAATCGCCAAAATAATAGTCCCGGAAAATCCAAAACTGCTCAGATTTATGCAGACAATGTCTCAATGCGTAGGTCCTAATCATTCCACTGACATGCTGGCTGTAAACACATCGACATCGTCTCCTCGAAGCCCCGTCATAGCGGACACAAGACTCCTAATTCTGGCATCCTCGAATATGTTGTTTCATCCGTGGCTTTACCTTGCCCGACACCAGAGTGTGTCAGCAAGGTAAAGGGCCGAAACATTCTGGGAAAGGGGAATCATTTGACGATCAGAAGCCTACTGTCGTGCTTGCCCCGCTGCGGAGTTTGTATCACTTTAGCCGCTAATCGTTCATAGACAGTCTTCAGCATGTCGGCCTTGTTCACGATTAGTGCTTGCTTGCTTGCTTGTGTTCGTTGGCTTGAGCTCCAACGCGAAGTCCTGTATGTCGGATGAAGGCATCCTGTTGTCCAACATCAGTGTGATGTCATACAGGACCTGAGTTTTGCGTGAGTATCCGTTGTCCCATGTCTGGCTTATTGGTGTGCAGACTGGTGGTTCCTCGCCGTACAGGCAGACACTCTCCGACTTCGGAGGAATCGGCGATCCTACTGACTTCAGCCAGGACCCCGAAGGGACCTGTTGCCCAGGACGCTCGACGAGGACGCATCAATAGGTCTTGGCCAGTATATAACCCGGCCCTGGTGCCTTGGAAACACCTCTGCGTCCCTTCACGATTAGTGTTCCAACCGCTGATGCTTTCAAAGCCACCCAATTGGCTCAATGTTACCTTTGACCCCAGCATGAACCGGACATTATATACATGTGACCCCCCCCCCCCCCTTTTCATCAAGAGAGCATTATCTATAGAGGGCATCAATTCACCCCACAAATGTCCATTTTGAATTTAACATAATACGAACGGAGTTTCTGAAAACAAGCAGGTAAGGGAACTTGGGCAAAAGGTAAACAGCGATATAAGTGGGAAGATAACGTCAAGAGATGGACGAACATCAGCCTGACAGAATGTACAGACAAGGCAAGAGAAAGACAGTGTTGGAGATCCATTGCAGCCAACCTTCATTGTGGAGGCGGCACCTGATTGATTGATTGAAGGGAACTTACGGTCTCGAGCAGATGAAGTTGCACACGCTAGTGCAATAATTGTCATTCCAGGTGTAGTTGAACGTAAGGCTTAGACAATCTTCACCTGTTAAAGAGAGAACACTGACTCTATGACTTTGTATATATGAAGGGTCTTTTAATTATGTTAATGTAATTTGCTCTTTTCTTTTTTCTTAGTTTTGACGTCCTCGGTTATGTTATGTTGTGCCGAACGACGACACACTACATAGGACACACACACACACACACACACACAAACACACACACACACAGAGGACTATATATTATATATATATATATATATATATATATATATATATATATATATATATATATATATATATATATATATAAATATATTAGCTGACCTGACCCTACTTCGCCAAGTCCCTGGCGGGATCTATCTATCTGTCTGTCTGTCTGTCTGTTGGTCTGTCTGTCTGTCTGTCTGTATGTCTGTCTGTTTGTCTATCTATCTGTCTGTCTGTCGGTCTGACCCAGTCTGGCTTCGCCCAGCTCCTGGTGGGGAGCATTTCATTTAATTCATATAAGTAGTCATATAATCTCCCGTTCCCGACTGTCTGTCTGTCTGTCTGTCTGTCTGTCTGACCCGGCCCGGCTTCGCCCAGCTCCTGGTGGGGAGCATCTCATTTAATTCATATAAGTAGGCATATAAGCTCCCCTTCCCGTTCCCGACTGTCTCTCTGTCTGTCTATCTGTGTCTGACCCGGCTCGACTTCACCCAGTCCCTGGTGGGGAGCATCTCATTTAATTCATATAAGTAGTCATATAAGCTCCCGTTCCCGACTGACTGTCTGTCTGTCTGTCTGTCTGACCCGGTCAAGCTTCGCCCAGCCTCTGGTGGGGAGCATCTCATTTAATTCATATAAGTAGTCATATAAGCTCCCGTTCCCGACTATCTGTCTGTCTGTCTGTCTGTCTATTTATTTGTCCAGGCGCGGCTTCGCCCAGCTCCTGGCGGGGAGCGTCTCATTAAATTCATATAACAAAAAAAAAAGGTAACTTAAGAATGTCCTTCCACACACCATCCATTATCTTTAATGAAAACTGTTTTTAATCACCTACATGACTGTAGATAACTTCTTTAAACTTAAAAAAGATGAGTTAGAAAATTTTCACTATTTAAATAGTTGCATTAGTTTTATGAAAACTTTGAAAATGCCTTGAAGATTGTATCATTATTTAATATAACTCATATGCCTGTAAATAACTGTAGACAAAGATTTTATACATCTTTGAAAACAATACAACAATCTATATATAAAATATATAGCAATGCTATTAAAAGTTATGCACCTTGAAATATTTTTTCTTAAGTTAAGTCCCCTGGGTATATATAAATGATAATGTAAATTTAAATATTAAATTTTAGTAGGAAATAGCTGATTGTACACTAACAATCTGTGACAGTTGGCTGCACGGGAATGAAAAGAAAACATGTAGAAAATTTCATCTCAATCGGATGGACCATTATCGAACGCATCAAATACATCCCTACATACATACATCGCCATATATATATATATATTAAAACTAAATTAAATTATATTAAATCTCATAAATGAAGCCTTATGCTAAATTCTTGAGATGAGTTACCGAACTGTGAACCTTGAATCTATAACAACTATAACTATTACAAATGAACATCCACATGTGTTGGAAAAAAAAAAACAAGGACACGTTATCACACTAAAGCATTTGTGCAAAAAAGTGCACTAATATTTACATGTTTTCTTTTAATCAATTTATGCCTTCTTTTATACTCTTTTCACTCAGCCTGTTACACTATGCATTGTTAAAAATGATTATCACATTTCAATTCTGTCTAGCACTTGTGAGATTATATAATCTATCTAAAAGAAATTACGCACATCTTTAGGTTAACAAATGTGCTTAAATAATCTTTAACTTGAAATATTTATGTACATAAGTGTTTGATTGCGCTCGGAAATCGTCAGAGAGAAAACTAAATTCTTAAATTAAATTTTTGTTATTTCCGTCCAATAGACGTAGTCATATAAAGAAATACAACTTAGTAACATTTAATATCTATACTGCTACAGTTCTTACTTCCCTTATTCTACACAGTGATTTTGTTTCCTATGCAAGTTAGCTATTTAATGAATTTCTAATACATTTAAGAGTTTTGCATTTTGCTGCATGAGAAACGAATCTTAATAATATTTAGAGAAACTTTTTACTGAAAAAAAATATAGTATAGTTATAATATTTTCGTTAGTTGTTATTTAATTAATAGGGAAATTTACATAAATATGCAAATGTAATAAAAATAATGCTAACTATTTAATCTACCTTAAACTACATATTTACACTAAGTAATCTTCTAGTCGACTGGAGACGTCGTTGATCTGCTCGACTGGAAGTTCTGAAGGTCTCGTTAACAAATCGGCAATAGTGGTCTTCGAGCCTTTGATGTGTCTGATCGAGAACGAGTAGTTCTGAAGGAAAAGGGCCCATCGGTAAATGCGATTATTTTTGTGCAGTCCCCTTTCGATCACCATCAACGGGGAATTGTCTGTCTCAACAAGGAAGTGTGTCCTGGCTAGGTATTTCGTCAACTTCTTAATGCAGTACACAATTGCGAGGGCCTCAAGGTGAGAGATCCCATAGCGTGACTCTGCTGGGGTAAGTTTCCTACTTACGTAAACTATTGGATGGTATATAGTCATCAGTACTTTTGGAGCAACACTCCTGATATTGTCGTGGCACTGGCGTCTGTCTTAAGAGTATACGAAAGATCTTTATTAGGAAGGCGTAAGAATAGGGATATTGGAAAAGTAATGTTTCAGTTGTAACATTGCATTCTTTAAAACAGCACTCTGTGCATCAATTTTTGCATTCGCTCTTAACAAATCAGAAAAAAAAAACAATGGTGATTTGTGCTAAGTTCGGTATGAACTTGTAATAATTCACTAAGCCTAATGGGCTTCTAATTTGCTTCTTAGTGGTAGGCATCGTGAGATTCAAGATTTTGGTCACGATATTATCATCTGTGCTCAACTGGCCTTTGGATATTTTATGGCCTAGAAATTCAATTTCGTCAAATGCCAACTCAACTTTGGTTGGTTCTACATGTGAGTTCCGAACAATTGTATTTTTTCAAGAATTTCTCTCACACTCTGTCTCTGAGTTAAGTTTCTAGATCTTACATTTAGTGGAATATTATGGCAATTTTTGTTTTACATACAACATCACATCAACTGGTGGATCAATATTTCTTATCAGTGATTTGTTAAACAACATTAATAGGTTTATCATCATAATTATGGTTGTTGTTGACTTTAGTTGGTATATGTACCGTGCTATCAATAAAGTCATTACCCACATCATTAATACAGTTGAGATAGAGATGGTTGTATTACATCCTGGTGAGTTTCGGTTCTGACTTATGTTTCTTTTGTTATTTCCCTTGAAAAATCATGTCATTGTGTGTTATGTTTCCATCTGTGTTTTCCTGACTGTGTTGTCTGCTAGTCATGGACTGTAGGGCATTACTTTTTGGTCAAAATGCGATGTTTGGGTTGTCATGTTCGTATACTGTCTATCTGTGTCATTGTGTTTTTGTGAAGTTGCCTTACTGGTAGAGCAACTTTCTGTGGGTTTTATAGTCTTGTGTTTACTAATTTTATTTAGAACGTCACAATAATTTCCTTGAGGAGAATTTGTGTTATGTAATCTTTTAGGCTGTTTTGTCGTCTTTTGAGTAGTTGCGTCCCTTGGATTTCTTACTTTATGTTGCTGTTCTTGATTACTTAATTCTTTATCAGTGGTAGTTAATTTCATTAATGGTTTTCTTTTCAGATGCCTTCTTTCCCAGGCATTAATTTCTTTGTGCGTGCAGTATTTTACATCGGGTAAGCATCCTATAATCAGATCTGTACAAGGATTGTCCAGAATTGCACAAGTAAATGTGCCTGTAAGGAAAGGTGTACAAATTTGAGCTGTAGCCAGTGGATATTTCTGCCACATTGCCAGAAAATGTTCGGCAATTTACAAACTCGCCTGTGTAATCTTCTGCGTTAGCAAACTCTTTTCTTAAACCAATTAAAGTACTGCCGGAATCAATAAAAACCTGACAAGGCTTGTCATTAACCATACCATTGTGGAAGATTAATTTTCCTCTGGAGGAAGTTACTGCATTGGCGTTTTCCCCTAAAATCGGGATTGTGTGGCCGCATTTTAATACACCATCCTCATGAAATTTATGGCATGTCTGACATTTATCATAATTTAAAATATCAATTGCTGCAAGAGCATTATCTTCCATTCCTTGCTGTTCTTCGCATTCACTCTCACTTTCAGAAGATGAATCAATGAGTACTGCATTCACACTCTTTAACCTCTGGCGACCAAGACACTTAGAACTATAGTGGCCTAAACTTTTGCAAAAGAAGCATTTAACTGCACGTCTATAATTATTTCTCTTACTCTGCTGCTTCTTTACCATCATATCTAGGTGTGCTGGATATCCAGGGTTCTGGTCACACATTTGAAATTGAAAATGTGAAAGTTTGCAATATGGACACTCTGGTGCATTTGATTTCTGTTTCTCTCTATATCTAAAAGGTTTTTGTGGTTTGGTGTTAGCTGCAGCTACTATATTGTTTTCGTTGTTGGTTAATGTGAAAATGTCTCTGTTGGAACAAAAATAAGCTGATCCCTTTCTCTCTAATTGTTCTAAAGATTCAAATCAGACTGTTGTACAAATTTAGCAAATGGCGTTGGGATGGATGAAACGATTTTGTCCATTATCATTAAATCCCTAAGCTTTTCATAGCTTTTAATCACCTTTGCAGCGTTCAGCCACTTATTGTAAATATCTTGAACCTGAGAAACGTAATCAATGAAGGTTTGATTAGGTTTAGGTTTTAATTTTGAGAACTGTACCTGATAACCTGGTGCATCTAACAAAAAGTGTTGCATGATTCGTTGTTGTATATAGTCATAATCATTCCTCAGCTCTTGTGGAATCGATTCAATGACATTTAAAGGCTCTGAAGATATATTTCGCATATAGATAATGGTCCAATGTTCTTTTGGAACTTCTTGGTACTTCATTTGGAACTCGAAGTTCTCAGACCATGCTGAAATTGAATCGCCTTGGCAAAAGGGTTTAACTATGCCTTTATATTTGCTAAACTTGTTTTCTTCTTCCTTACTTTTTAGTTTATTAGTTGCAATGTGCACCTGAGACTCAACCTCTAGTTTTTTTTCATTTTCACCTGTGTTTCGTCCTCTAACTTTTTACTGTTAGCTTCCATTTCTAATTGCTTTTCTTTTAACTTGGTTTGTTCTGACCTTTGTGTTAATTCTAATTCTTTAGTTTTAGTATTTTTAGTATAATTTTTAATTTTTTTTTTAGTATAATTTTATAATTTTTATTTTTTTAGTATAATTTTGTCGTGATGTCGTCTTTCGTTACGAATCGTCGTTTTAACAACAGTGGAACTCATCTTTATCTATACATGTTGATTACACTAATACAAGTGCGCACTTCTCAATTCAGATCATCTTCACTCACTCTTTCTTAATTCTCAGATTTCATCTCTCTGATATCATTCGTTTTGAAATAACCGTCTTAACATTCGGTTTTAGACTCCCATTCGGTAACTTCTGACACCATTTGCTTTTACTCACTGTCAATCGAGCTTTCACCATTAACTTTAGTTAAACTTTAACTTTAATTTATTTTCTTCCCACACAGACTGTAGGTTTTACCAATCGTAAGATTGGCCGCTTCTTACACCATTCGGTTTTATACTTGTCAGCGACTCACATACGCAGGTATTCTCAAACCGTTCACATGCACTCAAGAAAACATCAGTCGTACAAGTGGTATTATCTTTATCCAGGAAATCCTGAATTCTCGTTACAATGCGCACACAAGGCGATAACATCAGTATATACATAGTGCTGCTAATAAATAATAATAGAACCGGGCAATCATACACAAAGCACTGCACTCAAACTAAAGCGATCTTCAACTATGGGAAAGCCAACTAGCACTCACGCAAATCTTAAACACTCGCTCCTGAAAACACATCCTTCCCCTAAAACGTCGAGTCTCCGTCTGTCCTTTCTTTACGCTGACTGGCTGGTCTCGTGGTACTGGACCTCGTGCTTCTCGAGAAAACCGGGCTGTCTCAACAGTCAAGTCGAACTGCTGTCTGCCCGTGTTGGGTCGGGTTGTCTAGTGCAATGCTGTCAACAGGGTCCCGTAGACTTATGTCCCCTTTTATAACTGGGTCTTGTCCTGTCTATGTCCTGTCTATTGACCTGTGTGTAATCTCTCTATTGTCCTGTACATGTCCTGTCTTATGACGTCCTTATCTGTCCTGTCTATCCTGTCTCTCCGGTGGTGTAGGTGTCCTGTCGCTGACATCACTGCCTCTCTAACTATGTCCTGTCTCTATTATGTCCCTTGTCATCTATATGTCCTGTCTCTATTCTCCATTCTTTCCCCAACACTCTGACATATGTAGTTATCTGATGTAATTGATAAATGGCAACCTGTCCTAAACATAGTCTGGACCAATACCTCAATGTTTACTGCTGCACTCATTAGCTGCAAAAGCCAGCAAAAGACAATTTCGAAGGCGACTGACAACGTTATTGATGATGTCTTACTTCAGTAGGAATATCCAGGATGAACTTCAGTATCTAACAATCGACAAAGATAAAGATCTACAGAGTAACTGACAACAGTGTATCGCCTGCTTTACTTCTGAGAAGTACCACCTGAATCCTCATCACTCAGCAACATCAGTGAAACTATGGGACAATCCTACCAGTTAATAAAGCTAGCATCAGTGAGAACCCTTCAACTGTTAATTGGATTACCAAGTTGATATCCAACAATGGATAAGTCTTCGAAAGAAAGTCGCATAGCAGCAAAAGTCAAACATAGGTTCGAGACACTCAACACCAAGTTCTAGGTACAGACACCAACTCAAACAAATGGGAAGAGACACTGAAACAACATAAGCCAGTACAACCAAGGTACCAACTTAATCCCAACTGACTACCAACTGAAACATACCATAACAACAAGTTCAAAAAAGGTCCTACACCTGAATAGCAACCCAAACACACCGAATGAAACTAGTGGAGTAAATGTGTATACACATGCAGCAGAAAGAAAATCATTGGACTGTTTACGACCCTGTTTGTGTACTGGAATTATTCATCTTCGGATACATGTATTTATAGATCAAGTCTGGACATAGTCACAGATACTACTATTGGATGCCTCTCAGCCATATAAGTTCCTACACTGGACTAGATAGCAACGACTAACTCTTTGCTGGTCCAATGTCAGCCTAAATGCCATGGGTTATAGACTCGCGACTTGGTGGGTGTAACATCTTTGTGAACATAATTGGGATTCTGATATCGGAAGCAGAGCAGCTGAATGGACGTCTACTTGGCACCGTGTATGGTGAGATGGGAAAGTACCTTCTGCAGAGCTTAAGTGAAAATTCCTGGAAGTAAGACCAACCAAGGCCTCAATGTCACAAAAGGCACCGAGCCTCCTTGCAACAGAGTATTCGAAAATTCTAGCTCCACGGAGGAGATATGTGATTGTGTGTAATTTCTATTCTTGGATTATGGAGTATGATTTGCACCAGCCAATTACCAGTGGATATAATATTAGGAACACAACTGAGTGCATTTATTTCGGTACCCAGATAATGGGAATAGGATCTAATATACAAAGGAGATGAACACTGAACCGTACAACAAGAGAGTATATGACAGTAAACAACTAATTAATTAGTTTAATTTTGTTGAACACATGCCAATGTTTTTTTTAAAATCATTAAGGGTCAATGGTGTTGGCCACCAACTGATATGTATTAGTGGGTTTTTGAAGATTGTTGAATTTTGGAGGAACAGGGGATTGCACTTTTAATGTGTCTATGATCTGTCATATTTCATCCCATGCCTGTTCCAGTTTTTCAGTATGGTCAATATATGTTGTGATTGTAGACTGCTGTAATATTTCATGAAAATGTATACCTATGTCATATTTCAAAGGAATGTATACATATGTTAAGTGAGACATATTCAAGAAGCTCACAGTGGTCATTACATTTGTCTGATTGTTACTACAGATCTTGATTTAATGCCTGAACTGTTTGTCCAAAAGTGTTGATGTTTACGTCATGTCCAGGTTGGTATTTGTTCAACCGTGGTTGTTTATATGTTGTAAACAATCAATATCCTCTAACACTATAGTAAATTATAAGGTGATAAGTGGGAATGGAGAATTACACATAAATACAGTTATGAACAGGAGTGAAGTATTTTCCTTCTTGTGTTTATGGTAGAATTCCATGATCACCTTGCATTCTAGCAGTTACCAAAGAATCAAACCCAAATCCCTTAGACACTTTTAACAAAATATTCTCTTAGATTAAAATCCACATCCCACAACACTGTACTTAAAAAAGGCTACACTACAACCCATGACGGTGGCGAATGTGACTGATAAGGCCAACTCGCACAATATCATATATATATAAATAAGTATATGCGCACACACTTGTGTGTGTGTGTGTGTTGTGTGTGTGTGTGTGTGTGTGTGTGTGAACGTTGGAAATGAATCACCCTGTACTTACGCAAATTCAACATGCTAATCCGGCGGCAAAACAACTAATATTAAATAAAGCGTGGTCATTGACTTGGTACGGTTATAGTCCGGATTTCTAGAGTTCGGCATGCCAAGAATAATGGAGGATCAGGGGATGTCTTAAGTTTTATGGGAGTTAGAAACGCCTGTTGGTCTGCATCCTCAACTTATGAACTTATACGTGTGATTTTGGTCGGGTGAAAGGCCTGAGAGGATCGTGGCCTACTTCAGATTATTGAGTCAGCGCCACGCAAACCCAGGGCAAAATCCTGCGTGAAAGTTTGGTATATATTAACCCACCATAGCCATTCTGAGTTAGCACTCTGAGAAAACATTACTAGCAAGATTGCACAAATATCTCAGGTGATCAAGACTAAACAACCGTATGCTTTTTCTCATGGAAGGCATCCTCTAAATCTTAATGTTCTATCAATGTGTGCACTCGATTACGCTACACAAACTATTTATCGACATTTAGAATTTATACAGACAACCTGAGTTTAAAATACAAAAACTGTGTTTATTATTGCTATTCGTGATGATAATATGATGATGATTATAATATGGTATGAATAACTAATCTGGCTAAGAGGGCACATGGGTCAAGCTTCCCCCTGTGAAACGCAGTTCACTAGTTACTTAGTTAATCGACAGAGCATCCTCATTGCACATCGAACCATTCAGTCCATAAGTGCTCGGATCCCCTCCTCAGCAAATCCCGCAACGTGTAGCGGTTAACGACACCAGTTCAGTGTTGGTTTATCCATCTTCTTTGGCTTCCTGCGTAATGTTCTTGTTTGGCCACCCCTCTTTTAATTTGCTGTTCTCGCAGTCTGGCCATGGTTTTAGTTTCACAGTCATCACTTGGTTCTCGCAAAAGTCTTACTTCTCGTAGAGCATTAAGAATGTCAGCCTGGTCCATGGCGCGTCCGCCCTCCACAGCAGATTTACCTGCAAGCTTGTCAGGCCGCTCATTTCCTTGTACTCCTGCATGCCCTGGCACGAAGATGAAACTAATCTTTGAGACCGCTCCAGAGACAGCAACACTCTCTTCTGATCCACCCCATCTCTATCCTATTGAGCATGCTCATTGAGTCACTAAGGAAACATGCCTTAGTAAATGTCTGTGTCTCGAGCTTTGTTATTGCTGTACTTACTGCCGTGACTTCCATAGTCAGGCTACTTGTGGTCTCAGCAAAAGCACCAGAGTCCTCCTTCACAATTCTCCCTCCGGCCTGAACAGTAAACGCCCATGAGATTCTCACATGTCGGACGACCGATCCATCTGTGTAAATGACAGCATCACCGTCTAGCGAATTCTCGAAAATCAACGCTTGTACTTCCGCCTCCACAGCAGCCGGATTTTCTTGTCTGCATTTTCTGTCTAGTTGGATGCAAACTGAAAGGACGTGCATAAATCTGTTAGCACTTGTACCCACTCCTCGCCAGGTTCTAAGTCCTCAAGTGAACACACCTGTTGAAGAATTTGTTCGGCTTGACCCATCCATGACCGTCTTCTTTTTAACCTGCTGCCCTTCACCTTCATAATTTCACTATGCGGTGGGTTTTGTGTGTTTGCGTTAACTCTGAGGTAGGCGCGTGCTCTGCAAATTTGTAGTCTGTCTTCCATGGTTGGAAAATCAAGAGGGTAGCGCATCTTCCTGCATGCTGTATCTCTTGTACATCCAAGAATAATGTGCATGGCTTCATTCTGTATCCTTTCCATCCTTTCTATCTGCTTACGGCTGAGAGCCATGATTGCCATTGCATATTCAAAAACAGACATGACCAGCCCCTTGTATAGAAGACATAGATAACGCTGCTCACAGTTTGCTGCTGACATCCCTTTGTTATCACCTGGTCTATGTGTTCATTATAAGCAAGGCTTCGATCAAACCGTATCCCCAGGTAATTCATTGCCTGCGTTCTTTCCACCGTCTCTGAACACAGCTTTACAGTTGGTGTTGGAGTGTTGACAATATGATTGTTCAACAAGAAACAAGTCACTGTTGACTGTCCCTTGCTTCTAAGAGATCTGACATGACACGAACGGAGATGGGTAGTATCTACGTCTACAAAGCTCAAAACACATATGGATATACATTCATATAAACATACATTCACATCATCATATACATACATGTTACATAAACATACATAAGTTCTAAATAAATGTATATGTATATATTAAAAAAAAAAAACCAAAAAACAAAACAAAACAACAACAAAAAAATCTATTCAGAACATCTATAACTTAAAACATACATATTCACCCCCACCTATATAAGGGAGTGTTTCACATATAGGTTCACCTCACTTAATCTCTCCCTTTCTTTTTCATTGATTCTGTCTTGTCGGAAGGGCTTGTCGTACTTTACTGCCGCATATAAACAGCCTTCCCTGCACTTGTCTGGAATATTGAGTGTCCTAAGTCATGTCTGTCCTCATGCAGACAAGGTGAACTGGTGACATTTATCCCTTTAAGTGGTTTCACCTAATCTTGGTAGGCACTCAGAGTGTTGGTCCAAATATTCACCGTTAATTTGGACACTATTAAGAGACGCTCAGGATTTTCTCCTAAGAAGTCAGTCTCCCCAATGTGTTGACTTCATACAGGATGAATCTAAATGTATCTCCTGTTCCTAAATAGGCCACACACTAATGTGGCTTGTATAATGGATTTCTCCAAATCATTACATACAACAAATCAGACAACCAAGTAGCGAATGAAAGAAGATGAAAACAAAGTTCACAGTGGAATAGTACAGGCTTGCATTGGAATAATAAGTACAAAGAAAATCCACACGCTTGACGTTTGGACGAGAAGAAATGCGAAACAGAAACTTAAACAGCCGGACTTAAGACAGCAGACACACGGATCAAAATAATGTTTGTATTACATGAGTTTATGGTTTCGGAAATTCCATCACAAGACTTCATACAGAAGTCATACAGAAGTCGAGCAGAACGACATTATAATATTTCTCCTGTAGGTATCCTTATGCTATCCGTGAGTTTGTATCTGAATTCTTTTTGGCAATGCTCATTGTTATATAGTCTGTTCTCCCATAACGGGATTTAATTTGTGCCCTTCTCACATGGAACAATTAATATGTCCAGTTTCTGGTTAACTCCTCCCCTTGTTCACTTTGGACGAGTGTCATGGGCGTATCACGTTCCGTATTCCTTTAACTACTTTTCTCCTTTCACCATAGAGTATAGACTGTGATTTTACCTGTCAATCAAATTGAATGACGCCCTACCACACGTCTGAAACAATGCTTACTTTCGCTGCCCAGGGAATGTACGTCACGTTGCGTCATACAAAAGTTTTAATGCTGTTACACCCTGGCTTTCCCCGGGAATTAACAAGCTTTATCTCCTGGCTTGCGGACGAAGTGTTAGATCTTCATAATATTGCCGTCTCAAGATCACACGTCTGTCCGCTGAACTCGCTTGTTGCGGCAACTACAGACTTTTTCCGTCTCCGCAAAGTCTCGACTTTGGGTAGGTGTTATGCATGTAGTCTATTTTGACCGCCGTGTTTCTCTTATATGTCTGGCAGGCTGATAATATTATCTCCCTGTATTGCGGTGAGGTGTTAAGCCTGTGTTTCTATGCTGACAGTGGGTTATAAACTAACACATCGGTCTCCCGCTGACTGGCTCCACAATAATATCTGGTTGATCAGAACATCAAAGTGAAGATTTCTCAGATGTAGAAAACAGATGTTGCTTTGATCTACCATCTATGAGCGCAATGTAGTAGAAATGATAGCTCACAAGCTCTAAGTGAATCTGAATTTTTCTCATGCGTTTTTATTCTTTTCTGGTGGACATTTATTCTTTTAAAGAATGATAGAAAACTTTTTTGTGCTGTCATGGCGTTTCGTCACACTCCGAGAAAACATTACTAGCAAGATTACACTATTGGCTCAGGTGATCAAGCCTAAACAGCCGTATGCTTTTTCTCATGGAAGGCATCCTCTAAATCCTGAGCTATATAGGTTAATTGATCTTCAGTGGATCTGTATTTTCTTAATCCTGCTTTGGTGTGGTATTACGCATTGGTTTTCTTCCAGAGGCCATGTTAGACTGTCATTGGTAATGCGTCCCATTAATTTTCCTACATAGCTAAGTCGACTGATAGGTCAACAGCCATTTGGTTCTTCCAAGAATTTTCCTTTCTTTGGGACTGGTATTAGTATAGCTTCCTTCCATGTCTTTGGATCTATTCATCTCTGCCAGCTGTAATTTAGGACTGCTTGTAGTTTATTTTTGCTTTATTACCTAGTCCTGTTTCATTTGTGATTCCATCCTTTCCTGATGATTTCTTCTTTTGTTAGTGAATTCATTGCCTTTTCCATTTCTTCTATTTATAAATTTGCCATCATATATTCGGCTGCTGTCTTTGCATTAATATGCTGTGTCTGTTTATCGTTGATAACTTTCTTCTGTTCGGTTGTAATATCAAGGTAGTTTGCACTAGCATATAGTTCTGGTAGTGCACTTGCAGCCTTTTTTCCTGTAAGGAAAGCATTTCCTTGTTTAATTGTTTTTTTTTTTTTTATTTTTGATTTACTTGGTGGTTTCGGGATTTGAGGTTTGACGATTGAGCACAGCCGACTACTGGCAACACTGACTGTATTCCGGTACAAACATTGGGCCTTGCCCACGTCGGACGAGAGCAAAACTCGAGTCTAATTGTTATATGTTTGTTCCTGGGTGGCATTTACTAGTTTCCTTAGTTTGTTTCATCCCAGTCACATTTCAGGCTTTCTGTTTTTTCCCTCCAACAATCTCTTATTGTTTGATTTAACGTTCATTTATACTTTGCTGAGATGGCTTTCAGAGATATGTTCGCTTCAATTATTTGTTCTCTCTCTCTCGCCCTCTCTCTCCCCTCTCTCTCTCTCTCTCTCTCTCTCTCTCTCTCTCTCTCTCTCTCTCTCTCTCTCTCTCTCTGCCCTATTCCAGGAATCTTCAACTTTGTCCTAGAAAATTATTAGTTCCTCAGTCCAGTATGGTTTGCAACTTGTCCTCGCTCCTTTTGGAATGGACTCAGTGACCACCTGCATTATTGCTTTGTTTATACTTTCCACCATTTGTTTCACGTTGCCATGTCGTGCGTTTTATGTTTTCACAGTATTTGTCTGTTAGTATGGAAATATATCCCAATCAGTTCGTTTGTATTTTCAGCGAGGCAAAGGTCTTTGCACATGTGGAACCTACTCCATATTCATTACAAACTTTATTGGACTGTGGTCATTGCTGCTAATTGGTCAAGCACATAGCGATCAATTTTGTGAAGGATATTTCCTGTGCAGAAAGCTCAGTCTGGAGTATAAGTGGAAAACCGTCTTTTAGAGTAGACGCTCGGTGTGTCATCAGCTTTATTGAGTAGATGGAGATTTGAGTCTATTTCCCAGTCCTGCACTTCATCTCCTCTGTTGTCAGCGTCTGGGTATCCAAAAATCAAACCAATTCACGCTATAAATTTTTGTCCATAATGGATGCATGTGAACACATTGTCATTTCCACCATCACACACCATCTTACGTCTCGCATGCTGAGTATGTGACCTATCTGCAATAATATTCTCCTTTATCTTTATTCCATTTATGAACTTTGCCCTCCATGCAACACATTCAGCGGTGACTTGCTCCCAGTGTGCAATATCAATGCCTGTTTCAATCATGCCCCACTTGCACACATCTTTGTATCGTAGTAGATGCCGACCCGAGATATCTTACCCATCTGTAATTCACCAAAAATATGTCCTTTGGTATTCTACCAATATCCTTCCTCCTAATGTGTCCTAAGTCTAAGAAGACTGAGCATGATGCAAACTCTCACACAACTAGATCTTTCCCATACTTCGGTATTTGTGATTTTGCCTTGCCACTTAATATCAAGTATTTTTTACAGACACCGCATATGAAAGCTGTTTAAAGGTTTCTCTTTGTGTGAGTAAGTTGACCAGGTCTCACTGCCATAAAGAATAGTTCTAAGGACACAGGATCGATAGAAAACGGACTTTTGTTTTGGCAGTAAGCTTCCTTTTCTCCCATACTCTTTTTGTTAACCAGTTCATTGTTGTTGCTGCCTTACCAATACTAATGTTGATTTCCTGATCTAGGGATAATTTGCTGTTCACTCTGATCCTAGATATGCAAAATGGTCTACTATCCCCAGTCAATAAAGAGTGATAGTATCCCATGTGCACTTTGTGACATAATCTGCGTCTTTTTTGTTTTGTTTTTTGTGCTAATTGTTAAACCGAATTCAGAACAAGAACTGGGAAATGCAGATAATAGGTTGTAATTCTTCCTCAGAGTGGATCGTAATCTCAATATTATCTGCAAAAATAGCAACTCTCTGATCAGTACCCTACTAATTTTGGTCTTGGACTTCAATCTCTGTGCATTGTAGAGGACGCCATCTGAGCGTGAGTAAATGTATACACACCATCCTGATCACGAAAGGCATATTTCAGTAGAAGTGAAAAGTATATTCCGAAGAGGGTGGGAGCCAGTACACAACCTTGCTTAACTCCACTCTTGATTCCAAACTCTTCAGAAGTTGCACCATCAAACTTGATTATACCCATTATGCCTGTGTGGAACGAATCAACAATGGACAGAAGAGTTGGTGGGCAACCGATCTTCTTTAGTGCCTTGAACAGACCCTCACGACTGACCAAATCAAATGCCTTTGTGAGGTTGATGAAGGCAATAAACAGTGGTTGATTCTGTTCACGGCATTTTTCTTGCAATGTCGCAATGAGAATATCATATCAATGATTGACCGGTTCCATCCAAAGCCACACTGTGATTCGGGTTAGACCTGATCTCCCAGGACTTGAAGTCTGCGCAGAACAATTCTGGCAAATATTTTCTCAACGATACACAGAAATGAGATACCCTTATAGTTGTTACAGTCACTACGATCCCCCTAGTTTTTGAACTGTGTTATGATGGCTGCTTGAAATTTTGTGGGACTTGTCCTTCTCGCCAGCTTAGCTCTATTAGCTGGTGGAATTGTAGAGTGAATGTGTCTTGCCTACTCCTGATACTTCTATTGGGATCCCATCCTTACCTGGAGCCTTGCTAGATGCAAGTTCATTAATAGCACACATAACGGCTGTTAAGCCGGTCTCTCTTGCCGAGGGGTTACAATACTTTCTCCGTAATCTCGTTTATCCACTCAGGCCCTCGCAGCGCGCAAGAATTGGTTACGGTTCCTCCCGCGCTCGTGTCTTGCGGGATAATGAGCCGGCCGCTCAGAAAGCAATGGCAAACTACTGAGCGTAATCTTGCCAAGAGATCAACCATCAGCTAAAAGATACTGATGTTGACAGCGATGTCCTGTAAAGGGATATGCAAAAATATTTTTTTTATATAACGGCTGTTATGGTGGTAAGTGTGTCCATATGATCAAGAGTTGGTAGGGCCACTATGGCGTTAAGGGCATCATCCGCTAGTTTGGTCTCACTTCGGTAATGCTCTAAATAGTGCTCGACCCATCTGTCCATCTGCTGTTTGTCTTCAATGATGATTTATCCAATCAAGGTTGTCAGTGGTGCACGTCTCTTGATTATTTGGCCACTGGCCTTCATTATCCCTTCATACATGTTTCTGATGATTCCTTTATCACTTGCATTTTGAATATACTACCATAACTTGATCCAATAGTCTTTTGCACACTACCTGGCAGCCGTTTGCACATCCTTCCTAGCTTGCTTCTGCTCATTGAGATTGTTTCGCGTTGTTCTTTCCTTGTTTCTTAAGACAGCTATCTTATTTTTTGGTATCATTCAAGGGCTGCAGTGTCTGGCTGTTTGCTACAAATCAGTCCTGAGTCAGAGGCAACCCGTGGCGCCCTTATCTACGCCAATAGACATGGACTTATAATCCGTAACTGCTACCTCTCGCTTTGATCGAGATACCTCTTAAGACCAGGGATGGAATTATATCTCTCTATAGCACAATGCCTGGGCTGAATTGGAGAGACCATGTGTTGCCCATGCAGCATAATCACTCTCTCAGCCTGCCTAGTTCACACCAGAGGAAAGAGGAAAACTCCAATACATCTGGACAAGACAAGATGCAGAAGCTGCCGGATCAGCAAAGCAATACTCTAACGTCTGTCGGAGCTTCGATCCTAGTCCAGTTGCCAACCAAGGCTTAGGGCCGGGTCTGCTCTGCCATGACATTTAGTCTTTAGGTTGCATTTCCTCGCGTCAGGATAGTCTTGTACTCTCCCATTTGCGCTCCTCCACACGAAGCCGTTTGTACAATATGGGATGTCGGGTTTGGTAAGGGCCGCACAACATTCGGCGCTAACAGAATATAGGTAGTACCGTTTACTGTCATACGGTAGTTCAGTTATATGTAAGACCTGACACATGTAATTACGCAGGAAAGAGGTAGCGCATTAGTTGGAAATGTAGCCCGCCGGTACGATGTTCGTGTATTGAAATCCCATTGGAAACATTTTTGTTATTGACCTTGACTCCAAGGTCCCACGCAGGCTAACATCATCATCATGTGATATACCGGTAAGCGGGAGCGGTCATGTTTCACCATCTCACACGATCACTAGAGTCGTGGATCAGCTCTGTGTTCTTGTCCAGTCTATGCCATGTGGTAAAATGGGTCTAAAATGGTACTACAAAATATCATTGGAAGTGAAGGCGACAGTGTGATATTTTTTACATTGTCATGCAATACATGTCTTCTAGTCAGTACAAATATAAGGTCAGCACCATATAGGCAATATGCTTCAAGTTGTGCGAAAGGGTTCTATGCTTCTGTTACACTACAATATTCACACACAGCATTCAGTCCTCGCCAATGTATGACAACTTACCATCCCAACCCCTTGGTTCACCAGTAGCCCAGTTTGTGAATCCATTGATAGTATTCGATGTGCTTTCCCATTCCCAGACACCCTCGTGGAAGAAGTCGTCCCCCGCCAAGCCACACACAGGCTGCTGAAATTGGAAGCAGGTATAACAATACATTTGATTAGCAGGTTTACATAAGTTTACTGGCAGGGGGCTGACATTATTGCACCTGTTTTATCCCTTATGGCTCGGTCTCTTTCTGTGGGGACTGACATTATTGCACCTGTTTTATCCCTTATGGCTCGGTCTCTTTCTGAGGGGAGGTCTGCCTCTACTATAGCTCCAGCGACAACTCCCAAGAGTCTCCGAGAAAATTACAGTCTTGAACCGAATAACGGAGTCCAGAATCGAACTCAAAACCTGCGAAGAGCAAGACACGTGACTTAACCGCTTCGCCACGGAGTCTCACGTGATTCTTCGTGATTTCTTACGATTTTTATTTGAAGTTCTGTAACTTGTAACCCTAATCCTTACCCCTAAACATGTATATGATGATGCTGTTTCTACAACACTTTTGTCACTTAAACATCTTTTCATATACCCCATACCTTTTAAAAACCAGCGGTAACATATTTTTCAAATACCCACCACTTATTAATAGGTGTATAAGGAAGACAATCCTAGCCCTTCTGACGCTAGGATCCGTAAAACACCATTACATATTCATGTATCCCCTCCCTCAACCCCCCCCCCCCCCCCCCCCCCCCAATACACCACCGTGCTGGGTATAAGGATTTTCCGCTTATGACACCAAGCCACCACATGTTATTAGATATATATGGAAAACAACCCTAGCGTTTCTGAGGATCGGAGCCACAAAACTCCATTATGCACCGCAGAGTGCCCGTTTGTGATATCAGCCGGACTATAGTCTGTCCAGAAATGAATGCTTTCATTCACGACCAATTATTTTGAAAACTGCCTGTTGCATCGTTATGAAATTTTTCCTGCCGTCCTATATTTATCCCCACCCAAGGAATATGTCCTTGATTGGTCCAAATGCAACTGAAATCATAAAAAGCGACGTCATTTCTTTGATGATGTTTTGGTGAAAAACTCGTGATTTCTCGCTAACACACTTGTTTTACAGTAATGCCCCGTTCTACTACGCGAGGCTCTTATCATAAGGCCAATCCCATGTCCCACGAGAAAATTAACTATTCAACGCTAATGTTTCCGTGTGAAGATGTAATACATTTAATAATGTGCACTTCACCTCTGACCCGTAAATTATATACCGCATATAAACAAACTTTGAAATCTGCTGTACAATCTCCGGATCAAAACTTATTTTGTTATTTGTTGGGTGGACATAATGATAAGGCTATATGCTACATCTCATAATTTTCCCTCAGTTGGTTACTAAGATAAGGAATTTTATATTTAGGCAGACAAAAGTAAACCGACTATACTTTGCTAAGGAAAATTATGAAACATTGCACTAACGTCAGCCTTTTTAATAACACCCACCAGATGTCGCCGCCTACAATTATCTAATTAAAAATACACAATTAACACACATAAAGTATACTACTTTTAAGTACAAAATATAATTAAATAGCAGACCCGGCCCGGCTTCGCCCAGTTCCTGGTGGGGAGCATCTCATTTAATTCATATAAGTAGTCATATAAGCTCCCATTCCCGTTCCTGTCTGTCTGTCTGTCTGTCTGTCTGTCTGTCTGTCTGTCTGTCTATCTGTCTGTCTGTCTATCTGTCTGTCTGTCTGACTGACCCTGCCCGGCATCGTCTGGCTCCTGGTGTGGAGCATCTCATTTAATTCATATAAGTAGTCATATAAGCTCCCATTCCCGTTCCTGTCTCTGTCTGTCTGTCAGTCTGTCTGTCTGTCTGTCTGTCTATCTGTCTGTCTGTCTATCTGTCTGTCTGTCTGTCTGAACCTGCCCGGCATCGCCTGGCTCCTGGTGTGGAGCATCTCATTTAATTCATAATAAGTAGTCATATAAGCTCCCGTTCCGTTCCCGAATATCTATCTGTCTGTCTGTCTATCTGTCTGTCTGTCTGTCTGACCCGGCCCGGCTTCGCCCAGCCCCTGATGGGGAGCATCTCATTTAATTCATATAAGTTCCCGTTCCCGACTATCTGTCTGTCTGTCTGTCTGTCTGTCTGTCTGTCTGTCTAATCATTTATTGGTTGCGGTTAGAACAACCTTAGATAAACGAAGACCAACTTACAAAAAGCATTAGAAAGAGCACTTGAAAGATCTTTACATATTCCCCCAACAATTAACTTGGGTAAATGGAGCAGCGGCAGCAGCAGCAGAAGAAGAAGAAAAAGGAGGAGTAGGAGGAAGGAGGAGGAAGAGGGTGGAGGAGGGAGGAAGGAGGGAACGAGGAGGATGGAGGAAAGATAGGCGGGAGAGAGTAGGAGGAGGCGAGGAGGAGGGAGGAGTAGGGTGTAATAGAGGGGGGGAGAGGAGGAAGGAGGGGGCAAGAGGAGAAGGAGGAGTAGGGAGGGGGTGGAAGAGGGAGGAGGTAGGGAAGGAGGAGGAGGCGGAGGAGGGAGGGAAGGAAGAGGGAGGAGGAGGAGGAGGCGGGGAGGAGGAGGAAGGGAGGAGGAGTGGAAGGAGGAGGAACGAGGGAGGAGGGGAAGGAAGAAGGGAGGAGAAGGGAGGGCGGAGGGATGAGGAGAACGCAGGAGGGAGGAGGGAGAGGGAGGGGGAGGAAAGGAGGAGGAGGGAGGTGGAGGGAGCAGGAAGGAGTGAGGAGTAAGAGGTAGAAGGAGGAGGGAGAAGGAGGAGTGAGGAGGAAGACGATATGATGAGGAGGGAGGAGGAGGAGGAGGGATGTGGAAGAGGGGAGGAGTTTAGAGGGAGGAGGAAACAGGGAGGAAAAGGGAGGGAGGAGAGAGGATGAGGAGGGAGGAGGTAGGAGGAAGAGGGAGGAGGAGGGAGGAGGAAGAGAAACGCGGAGAGAGGAGGAGGAGGGAGGAGGAGTAGGGAGGAATATGAGTTAGGAGGAGGGAGAGGAGGGATTAGGAGGAGGAAGGGGGCAAGAGGAGAAGGAGGGAGGAGGTAAGAAGAGGGAGGAGGAGGGAGGAGGAGGAAGGGGAGAGAGGCAGGAGGAGGAGGTATTAGGAAGGAGGGAGATAAGAGGATGGAGGAGGGAGGAGGATGGAGAGGGAAGAGGAGGGCGGAGGAAGAGGGAGGAGGAAGAGGGAGAAGGAGGGAGAAGGAGGAGGAGAGAGGGAGGAGGAGAACGTGGGAGGAGGAGGGGGAGGGGGAGGAGGAGGAGGGAGAAGAGGAGGGAGGAGGAGGGAGGAGAGAGGAGGAGGAGGGAGGAAGAGGTGAAAGGATAAGGGAGAAGGAGGAGGGAGGAGAGGAGGAGGAGGAGGAGGGAGGAGGAGGACGATGGAGGAGGAGGGATGTGGAGGAAGGAGGAAGGAGGTGGAGGGAGGAGGACGGAGGAGGTAGAGGGAGGAGATGGAGGAGGGATAAAAAGGGAGGATAGAGGAGGAGGAGGGAGGAGGTAGGAGGAGGAGGAAAAGGAAGGAGGAGGGAGGAGGAGGAAGAGGGGAGGAGGAAGAGGGAGGAGGAGGATGGAGGAGAAAGGAGGAGGGAGGAGGGGGAGGGGAAGAGGAAGAGGGTAGGAGGAGGAGGGGATGAGGCGGAGGAGGGATGTGGAGGAAGGAGGAGAGGGATTAGGTAGAGGGAGGATGAGGGAGGAAAGAGGAGGAGGGAGGAGGAGAGAGGAGGAGGAGGAGGAGGAGGTAGGAGGAAGAGGAGGAGGAGGAAGGGGAGGAAGAGGAGGGGGAGGGAGGAGGGGGAGGGGAAGCGGAAGAGGGTAGGAATTGGAGGAGGGAGAGAGGAGGAGGGAGAAGGAGGGAGGAGGAGAAGGGAGGAGGGAGGAGGAAGGGAGAGCGGAGGAGTGAGGAGGCGGGGGAGAAGGAGGAGGGAGGAGAATCAGGAGGGGAGGATGGAAAGGGAGTGAAGAGAGAGAGAGGAGGGAGGAAGAGGACGGAGGAGGAGGGTGGAGGAAGGAGGTAGAGGGAGGAGGGAGGAGAGGTAGAGGGAGGAGGAGGAGGAAGGAAAGGAAGGAGGAAGAGGAGGAGGAGTGTGGAGGAGGAGGTAGAGGAGGAGGAGGAGGTAGAGGGAGGAGGAGGGAGGAGGCGGAGTTAGGAGGACGGAGTAGGAGGGAGGAGGATGGAGGAAGGGAGAGGAAGAGGGAGAAGGAGGAGGAGAGGGAGGGGGAGGAGGTAGAGGGAGGAGGAAGAGGAGTAGGAGGAGAGAGGAGGAGGTAGAGTGAGGAGGTAGAGGGAGGAGGTAGAGGGAGGAGGAGAGGGAGGAGGAGGGAGTAGGATGGAGGAGAAAGAGGGAGGAGGAGGAGGATTAGGGAGAAGGAGGCAGGAGGAGGAGGGAGAGGGAAGAGGAGGGAGGAGGAGGAGGGAGGAGGCGGAGGGAGAAGGAGGAAGGAGTAGGAGGGAGGAGGATGGAGGAGGAAGGGAGAGGAAGAGGGAGAAAGAGGAGTTAGAGGGAGGAGGGAGGAGGAGGGGGGAGGAGGTAGAGGGAGGAGGAAGAGGAGGAGGAGAGAGGAGGAGGAGGGTGGAGGGAGGAGGTAGAGGGAGGAGGAGAAGAGAGGGGGAGGGAGTTTGCCATTCCGAATTCATACTCGTCTAGGTTCTGTGATTTCGGTCCTTCCATTGATTGTTCTTCCCTTCTACATGACTGTAGATAACTTCCTTACACATAAAGAGATGAATTGTTATTTATATTGCCGTGGCATGGAGGAATATCAGCAGCAGAGTTGATCCAGAAAACCAAAGACCGAGATCTACGGAGAGCCGATGAACGCCTACGCCAGCCGGCACGGCACTTGATGATGATGATGATTGCCGTGTGACGATTCTGTGTAGTCACGTCATTTTCTTCGCTTTCCTAGCGTTTTGGTTCGGGGATTCTTTCATCATCATCATCATCATATATTTACGTACGTATTTAGGGAGGGGGAGGAGGGAGGAGGAGGAAGAAGAAAAAAAAATATCACACTTGGCAGCTCTGGAATGAAAGGAAGACGTGTAGAAAATGTCATCTCAATCGGATGGGCCGTTCGCGAACAAATAAAGAACATACATATATATTTACATACATACACTTTGATTTATATATATAGATACACGTAAATTAGCAACACGAGTTATCTCCCCTTAGGGTACCGCCACTCTTCTGGAAAATAGACTTCAAAATAATGCTCGCGATCGATAATCAGTAGAAATATAAAGAAAATATACATCCCAAAAATACCGGATAGCCGGATAGAGTGCCTACTGTATTATTAACGTTATGTTCAACTGACCAGTGTAGGGAATGATGACCGTACCCCGACATCAGCGCACCGATAGTTTAATCGCAAGCGCATTAAGCCTCACTGTCAAACTAATCCCTAGGGCATATTCAAGTTGTAAATATGTAGAATACAACCTGTATTTTTCCAAACAAACGAATATGATAGACAATTTATAGCTCAAACATCTCTTTGCACAAGCCATTCTTCTTACCTCCTTTCTCCATGGCCATAGATGTCACAAAATCGTTCTCTTGTTGTGATGGAACCTCGGCCAGTTTGGCACCACGAGCCTGGCATATGATCTGTAAAGCGTTTCATAATTAGTGTTAAAGTTCAATTATAGTTACATGAACAAACTAAATAATGCTCTTCTTATCTATTGTACTACTGTATATCATTCATCAGTTATATTGTTATATAAGATTTTACGGCTAACACTATATTCGTATACTATATAACTACACCATAAGCCACCACAATAACCACCACCATGTGCCCTGCCAACTGGCATATGCGTTTGTCTCTTCACAGATCTCGGGCTTTGGTATTGTAGATTCACTCTGCTGATGATATTCCTCCAAGTCACAGCCTCAATCCATCCAGCGTCACATCTCTTGGGCTGCCTCTGCCTCTTTTCCCATTGATATTTGCAGATGTCACGTTGTTCTCCAATACCTGTTTTCTTATCACGGACCAAAGAATGATCGTTGTCTATTTCTTGTAGTTGTATTAGTCAAGCAGTTAGTTACTCTGACAGTCCAAAGTATTCGCAACATTCGTCTCAGGAACCACATCTCTGTTGCTTCGAAGCTGTCCACAATATGTTGGGACTCGTTCCATGATTCACTGCCATACAGCAAAACAGCTTCTATATAACATGTCAGCACCATAGGCCAGGGTGTTACGGGACACATGCACATACACAAAGAGAGAGAGAGAGAGAGAGAGAGAGAGAGAGAGAGAGAGAGAGAGAGAGAGAGAGAGAGAGAGAGAGAGAGAGAAGAGAGAGAGAGAGAGAGAATTACATAGAAAGAAAGAGAGAGATAGACATACAAATCACACACAGAATTGACAAACAGCAACAACATACAGTTACACCACCCCAACAACTTGTACGCATACAAGCCACACATGTTTACGGATTGTCCATCGGTTGGCGGGGTAGAAATTACACCTCAGTTTTTGTTACAAAAGTACATAACGTATGGTATAACATTTGAAATTATGACTTTAGCTTCTTCCTCTTCTTTTTCTTATAGTCCTTGCCATGGAACGTTGGTGATCATATCTTCCTACAGTCCCTGTCTCGAGTGTTACCAATAACGTCTGATACTGCCGTTCTTCTCCATGTCATGACGTCATACTGTCCGCCATCCTTTATCTTAGTCTCCTCCTGTCGCTTCTCCCCAACAGCTTTCCCGTTGGGATGATATAATTCATCTCTCCTCTACCCATTCCATATCCAGGAATGTCTAAAGTCTTCGAGCTCTCTTTATGAGTTAACTTCTTTCAAGATATGTTATTTGCTCTCGACGGTGGATCCACTTCGTTGTCTAGAATAAGAGACTTCGGAGTAAGCACTGGCACGACCAGTCACGAGAGAAACATCGGAAGAATGAGGGGGTCCCGTCAACCACACACAATTGGCATTATTAGTAGCAGGACGCTGATGCACATGCTAACGGGG
>JACEFZ010021832.1:0-20153 GCA_014155875.1 Cepaea nemoralis
TTAACCCCCATCTGCAGATCATTCGCCACATTCTGCACCCATTGATCTGTGGCCTTCCTCTTCCTCTCTTCCCAGGCATATACACCTCTATTATTGTTCTCTCCAAACTTTCGTGACGTTTTCAAGTTACCAAAATATTTCAATTTTCTTTGTTTTATCGTCTTTTATAGTCAACCTTCTTCAATATTCAGCTCTTCAAGTATGGATGCATGTTCTTTTCTTTACCCAAGATATTCTTAGAACTCGTCTATAACATTTATATTCAAAGGCATGTATGCGCTGTTCAGCTTGTTTAGTAAGTGTCCAGGTCTCACATGCATATGTTGCAATGGGAAAGATGCATGCTCTTAAAGATATAATTTTTGTAGTCTTGTCTGTCCCACTCTACAATTTATTTGGTTGTTTTAGTATTTGAAGAGCAATAGATATTCGTCTTTTAATTTCTTTCATTGTGTCACCATTGGTGGCAATCAATTATCCAAGATTTTCTAAATTTGCCACCGCCTCCAAATTTTCCTCTTTAACATATAGTTCTTTCTACACAGCAGTTTTATCTTTAAACATTATCTTTATTTTTGCAATGTTGAGATATAAGTTGTGATTTTCACTATTCAATGAGTTGAGGTTATTAGGTTTTCTATACCATTCTATGTTGTGGATAGTAATACTGTATCATCAACATATCGAATCTCTGGTATGTCATGACCATCGATATTTATGGCACCATATTGCTCCAGGTTTATATCATCTCTGACATTTATCATTATATTTTCGGCGTACAGGTTAAATCCGTGTCTATTCTGTGGTATTTGCGACACCTGCCCGATGATTTGATTGGCCTGGCCTGGCGGTGTGTGTGCTGGATCTCGGCATTGATGCATCCACACTTTAAAGTAGGCGGGCGAACGGTGTGACGTGTCACTGCTTGACTACATACATGAGATCAGTATTAGTGAACTGGTAATTCGATTGCTATGTCAACTGATAGTGAGAAAACACGGAGCCTCAGTCGGTGTCCTAAGAAACGTAAGGAATGTACACAAAGATAAGCCTACGCCCTAGATTGATAGTGTGAGACATTTCTCCAGACATAACCTAGTTTGACAAGTGACCCAGGACAGACAAGGTCTCACGATGGTGAAGTGGTGAATACCAGACTAGCATCTACTGTTCGTGTAAATCATTGGCTATTCTAGGAGGACGAGTCTGATAGGGAACATTTGCAGTTTCTTAGTCCTGGCGGGAAATTGTAGGTCCCCACAGTCTGGTGGGGAATATTCTGTAGGTGCCACAGTCTGGCGGGGAATATTGTAGGTGCCCACAGTTATGGTGGGGAATATTTGTAGGTGCCCCAGTCTAGCGGGGAATATCTGTAGGTGCCCACAGTATGGTGGGGAATATGTGTAGGTGCCCACAGTATGGTGGGGAATATCTTGTAGGTGCCCACAGTCATGGTGGGGAATATTGTAGGTGCCCACAGTATGGTGGGGAATATTTGTAGGTGCCCACAGTATGGTGGGGAATATTGTAGTGCCCCACAGTCTGGTGGGAATATCTGTAGGTGCCCCCATCTGGTGGGGAATATTTGTAGGTGCCCACAGTCTGGTGGGGAATATATGTAGGTGCCCCAGTCTGGTGGGGAATATCTGTAGGTGCCCACAGTCTGGTGGGGAATATCTGTAGGGGCCCACAGTCTGGTGGGGAATATTTGTAGGGGCCCACAGTCTGGTGGGGGATATCTGTAGGTGCCCACAGTCTGGTGGGGAATATCTGCAGGTGCCCACAGTCTGGTGGGGAATATCTGTAGGTTCCCACAGTCTGGTGGGGAATATCTGTAAGTGCCCACAGTCTGGTGGGGAATATCTGTAGGTGCCCACAGTCTGGTGGGGAATATCTGTAGGTGCCCACAGTCTGGTGGGGAATATCTGTAGGTGCGCACAGTCTCGTGGGGAATACCTGTAGGTGCCCACAGTCTGGTGGGGAATATTTGTAGGTGCCCACAGTCTGGTGGGGAATATCTGTAGGTGCCCACAGTCTGGTGGGGAATATTTGTAGGTGCCCCAGTCTGGTGGGGGATATTTGTAGGTGCCCAAAGTCTGGTGGGGAATATCTGTAGGTGCCCACAGTCTGGCGGGGAATATCTGTAGGTCCCCAGTCTGGCGGGGAATATCTGTAGGTGCCCACAGTCTGGTGGGGAATATCTGTAAGTCCCCAGTCTGGCGGGGAATATCTGTAGGTTCCCACAGTCTGGCGGGGAATATCTGTAGGTGCCCACAGTCTGGTGGGGAATATCTGTAGGTGCCCACAGTCTGGCGGGGGATATCTGTAGGGTGCCCACAGTCTGGTGGGGAATAGCTGTAGGTCCCCGCAGTCTGGTGGGGAATATCTGTTGGTCCCCACAGTTTGGTGGGGGTTATTTGTAGGTCCCCACAGTTTGGTGGCGGATATTTGTAGGTCCCTACAGTCTGGTGGGGAATATCTGTAGGTGCCCACAGTCTGGTGGGGAATATCTGTAGGTGCCCACAGTCTGGTGGGGAATATTTGTAGGTGCCCACAGTCTGGTGGGGAATATCTGTAGGTGCCCACAGTCTGGTGGGGAATATCTGTAGGTGCCCACAGTCTGGTGGGGAATATCTGTAGGTGCCCACAGTCTGGTGGGGAATATCTGTAGGTGCCCACAGTCTGGTGGGGAATATCTGTAGGTGCCCACAGTCTGGCGGGGAATATCTGTAGGTCCCCACAGTCTGGTGGGGAATATCTGTAGGTGCCAACAGTCTGGTAGGGGATAATTGTAGGTCCCCACAGTTTGGTGAGGGAAATTTGTAGGTGCCCACAGTCTGGCGAGGAATATCTGTAGGTCCCCACAGTCTGGCGGGGAATATTTGTACATCCGCACCGTCTGGTGGGGAATATTTGTAGGTCCGCACCGTCTGGTGGGGAATATTTGTAGGTCCCCACAGTCTAGTGGGGAATATCTGTAGGTCCCCAGTCTGGTGGGGAATATCTGTAGGTCCCCTCAGTCTGGTGGGGAATATCTGGTGGAGAATATCTGTAGGTCCCCACAGTCTGGCGGGAAATTGTAGGTCTACAGTCCTGTGGGGGATATTTGTATGTGCCCACAGTCTGGTGGGGAATATCTGTAGGTCCCCACAGTCAGGTGGGGATATCTGTAGGTGCCCAGTCTGACGGGGGATATCTGTAGGTGCCCACAGTCTGGTGGGGGATATCTGTAGGTGCCCACAGTCTGGTGGGGGATATCTGTAGGTGCCCACAGTCTGGCGGGGAATATCTGTAGGTGCCCACAGTCTGGTGGGGAATATTTGTAGGTGCCCACAGTCTGGTGGGGGATATTTGTAGGTGCCCAAAGTCTGGTGGGGAATATCTGTAGGTGCCCACAGTCTGGCGGGGAATATCTGTAGGTCCCCAGTCTGGCGGGGAATATCTGTAGGTCCCCACAGTCTGGTGGGGAATATCTGTAAGTCCCCAGTCTGGCGGGGAATATCTGTAGGTTCCCACAGTCTGGCGGGGAATATCTGTAGGTGCCCACAGTCTGGTGGGGAATATCTGTAGGTGCCCACAGTCTGGCGGGGGATATCTGTAGGTGCCCACAGTCTGGTGGGGAATAGCTGTAGGTCCCCGCAGTCTGGTGGGGAATATCTGTTGGTCCCCACAGTTTGGTGGGGGTTATTTGTAGGTCCCCACAGTTTGGTGGCGGATATTTGTAGGTCCCTACAGTCTGGTGGGGAATATCTGTAGGTGCCCACAGTCTGGTGGGGAATATCTGTAGGTGCCCACAGTCTGGTGGGGAATATTTGTAGGTGCCCACAGTCTGGTGGGGAATATCTGTAGGTGCCCACAGTCTGGTGGGGAATATCTGTAGGTGCCCACAGTCTGGTGGGGAATATCTGTAGGTGCCCACAGTCTGGTGGGGAATATCTGTAGGTGCCCACAGTCTGGTGGGGAATATCTGTAGGTGCCCACAGTCTGGCGGGGAATATCTGTAGGTCCCCACAGTCTGGTGGGGAATATCTGTAGGTGCCAACAGTCTGGTAGGGGATAATTGTAGGTCCCCACAGTTTGGTGAGGGAAATTTGTAGGTGCCCACAGTCTGGCGAGGAATATCTGTAGGTCCCCACAGTCTGGCGGGGAATATTTGTACATCCGCACCGTCTGGTGGGGAATATTTGTAGGTCCGCACCGTCTGGTGGGGAATATTTGTAGGTCCCCACAGTCTAGTGGGGAATATCTGTAGGTCCCCAGTCTGGTGGGGAATATCTGTAGGTCCCCTCAGTCTGGTGGGGAATATCTGGTGGAGAATATCTGTAGGTCCCCACAGTCTGGCGGGAAATTGTAGGTCTACAGTCCTGTGGGGGATATTTGTATGTGCCCACAGTCTGGTGGGGAATATCTGTAGGTCCCCACAGTCAGGTGGGGAATATTTGTAGGTGCCCACAGTCTGGCTGGGAATATTTGTAGGTCCGCACCGTCTGGTGGGGAATATTTTTAGGTGCCAACAGTCTGGTGGGGAATATCTGTAGGTCCCCGCAGTCTGGTGGGGAATATCTGTAGGTCCCCGCAGTCTGGTGGGGAATAATTGTAGGTCCCCACAGTCTGGTGGGGAATATTTGTAGGTCCCCCGTAATCTCCTGAATGTGCAGGCCTCACTGTCAGGGTGGCATAGAGTGGCAAGCGTATGGTCACCGTACTAATGACGTACTGACGTAATCTCCTCAATGTGCATTTCTCAGTGTCAGGGTGAATTAGCCCCGTACAGGACCAGGCTGCATACACTACCAGCCACACAGACTACAGACAGTCTGATGTGGGTGGGTGTGTATTGTTCTAATTGTGACATGTAACCAGGGCGACTTGTTGCACCTTCCATCTGATGATATCGCACTAATCCAGTATTAGAGTGTCTGGGCTGGCCTCGCATCCCTCCCTAAATGTAGATTTGAGCCTGATCTGCTTGTGTGATACGGCCAGTAATGATGTCTTCTGGCTATTCAAACTAAAGAGTTTACGACGCCATCAAGACTGCATCTAAAGTGAGTGACGATGTTTAAACCACACATTTCCATAAAGACTATAAAACTGTCGCGTCGACATGTTCTAGTCTCAAACTTGTATAAGTTCAGTGCACGGCTTAGTGGCTATATTTGCACATGTGTTCAATACAGTGCACCCCCCTAGTTAATTTACACACAGACGCCACAAAGATTAGGTTGCACGATTTATTGCCGGGCGTATTTGGCTACATCCCGCGGGAATAACACATGTTTCACATCGTGACTATGATGTCAGCGTTACAGCCAAAGTATAATTCATGTCACTGTATATCATAAATGACTGCAGCATGCACGTGACGAGATGCACCACGTGTACGCCAGGCCAATCGTACAACATGGACGCGCAACATACCTACACACACTTCAGTTGTTGTATTTATACCAGTGTTGATGGGTCCGCAAGGGTTTGTGAAAGACAGAACTGGGCTATAGTCGGAGACACCAAAGTGAAGTCCACACTCATACAGATGGAGGCAGGGAGGACACAGTGGAGGAGCCAGGCGGGTTGGTATATCCCATCCACGACTGTAACATCAGTCTCAGGTGACCGAATGACTGATTTCTGACGGCTTACACGATTGGCCCGCGGCGGCCAGGTGATTGATCTCTGATGGTCCTATGCGTGGACTCTGGCAATCCTATGAATACTGCCGACCCAATGATTGAACTCAATGAGTTTTCGAGACCCAATGATGAAGGGTTTCACCCACTCCGTCACTGGCAAGCCATTAAAAACAGTTAGTTGTATGTTCTTTACATGACGCTGCAATCTACACTAGCAGTTATAGGCTGTTTATTGCTGACTAACAATGTTAGTTCAGTAGTTTACATTGATTTCTGAACGGCCGACACCTCATACCATCGAAATCGACGCAAAGTGGTCTGCTTCCAAATCGCCCTCAGCTGATTCTAACCTTGACTCGGTATGACGGGGAATAATGAAACTGGGCCTCTCACTATCCCCTGGGTCACTATCGCCAGATTGACGAGCCATTCCCGGGCGCTATTTTCTGTGTGTCACATTCTTCCACCTCCACACACCCTTCTACACACGAGTAGCCCCTTATTGAGTCGCACATACCCTCGTGAAAACACATGCAGCAGATGGTGGGAGGTACAACCACCGTCATTTACCATCAACGTACACGCGTCTGTTTCCACGACAAGTCGCGCACATACGCACATCTTATATGTGTTATCTACTACGACGATGAACACTACAGATAATGTACTACATCAAACGTAATAAACAACGTGCGTTCTATACACCACATTGAATACCATCCACAATTGGTCGCACTGTTGTATGTCAGGTCACGTCTGTGCGTGTGTGTCTATGTGGTGTTTTCTTCTACGACAACACTTATAACAGAGACGTCTGATGGCATACCTGTTTCAAGTGAACAGAAGTGTGCCTTGAGGCCCGAAACAGCGGCGCAGGTATGGGAGGATGCCATACTATACGGCCGCGCACATGGTACTGTTCACTCAGCACTCTGCCACAGTTCCCGATTTCGTATGGCGAATACAAACTTCTGTTTGTTAACTGCTTTTATCCGACCTGTGCATGTAGAGGCAAACGTGCAATCTCGCATATTTCTCTAACATACACAAACAAATATCTATATTTAACCGGCCGTCATTGTCGCCCCTGTTCTGCCACCGGATGTACCGGAAAACAAGATGTTGTAATTCTACATAGTTAGCATACTTCTCCCGCGCGGTCGTTATTTTAAAGAGCAAATGCCTTTCAGATGCTATCCTTGTTCCTCGAATTCTATCATGTCCCTGGAATTCAACTCTTGTTCCTCAAATTCGACCCTTGTTCCTCAAATTCTGCCTTTGATTTTCAAAACCCGCATTAGTCCTTCACCTTCACATTCTACTCTTGTCTCTTGAAATTCAAACCCGGCCTCACCCCCCCCCCCCCCCCCCCTTCTTCACATTCTACTCTTGGTTGTACAGGGATGTTGATGATACCCGCTTGAACTGATTCTCCTTCCACTTGTACCATAGAGTGCACACAACAATGCGACTGTGATATCAGTTATGTTATATCTGAAACTACCACCCCCAGCAAGTGTTGATTTCAAGGACCGTATCTTCCACTTCATACAGGACAGTCAAGAATAACGGCCCTGTATAACTGTTATAACCTGTACGCTGACTTGATTTGGCAGAATGCGGATGCCCTTTCTCCTCTACTCTAGGATGTCAGTAAAACATTAAGCTTACGGCTTTGCTAGACACAACCCGGAACTCTTTATGTATGTCTCTTGGTAATTTCCTTCGCAGTTCCTCTTTCCGATGAAGTAGTCCACGCTCAAGGATGCACTTCTCTAGTTCCAGACTTCAGTGTGTCCGACCTGGGCGTGCATTGCTGTCACATTTGCTTCATCTAGGCAGATGTCTCACAAGATAACCAGTCTGGTATTTATGTCTCTCTAGCATTGTCTCTCCCTCCTTCAACCTCCCAATTTCTCTCCACATAGGCGGCCTGGCAGCACCGGCGAAATGTATTTGAAACTTGTAATGTGTACACGAGACGTGCTGTTTTCCGCCCCTATCCAAGAAGGCTAAGCACTACCCAAAAGCCCAAGACGACGTGAGATATCATTAGAAATCACTGGAATGGTATTATGTAATCTGCGCGGCTAGGTGGGGATACAACGGTGTGACTTGTGATTGCGAACACGGACACCTGTCTGGCAGGCTCTCCCCCTGACATATATAACCCACACATGTATGCTGTATCTGTATAGCAGCCCCACCAACACGGACACCTGTCTGGCAGGCTCTCCCCCTGACATATATAACCCACACATGTATGCTGTATCTGTATAGCAGCCCCACCAACACGGACACCTGTCTGGCACGCTCTCCCCCTGACATATATAACCCACACATGTATGCTGTATCTGTATAGCAGCCCCACCAACACGGACACCTGTCTGGCAGGCTCTCCCCCTGACATATATAACCCACACATGTATGCTGTATCTGTATAGCAGCCCCACCAACACGGACACCTGTCTGGCAGGCTCTCCCCCTGACATATATAACCCACACATGTATGCTGTATCTGTATAGCAGCCCCACCAACACGGACACCTGTCTGGCAGGCTCTCCCCCTGACATATATAACCCACACATGTATGCTGTATCTGTATAGCAACCCCACCAACACCGACTGCCGGTATGGCAGGCTCTCCCCCTGACATATATAACCCACACATGTATGCTGTATCTGTATAGCAGCCCCACCAACACCGACTGCCGGTATGGCAGGCTCTCCCCTGACAATATATAACCCACACATGTATGCTGTATCTGTATAGCAGCCCACCCAACACGGACACCTGTCTGGCAGGCTCTCCCCCTGACATATATAACCCACACATGTATGCTGTATCTGTATAGCAGCCCCACCAACACCGACTGCCGGTATGGCAGGCTCTCCCCCTGACATATATAACCCACACATGTATGCTGTATCTGTATAGCAGCCCACCAACACGGACACCTGTCTGGCAGGCTCTTCCCCCTGACATATATAACCCACACATGTAGCTGGTATCTGTATAGCAGCCCACCAACACGGACACCTGTCTGGCAGGCTCTCCCCCTGACATATATAACCCACACATGTTGCTGTATCTGTATAGCAGCCCCACCAACACCGACTGCCGGTATGGCAGGCTCTCCCCCTGACATATATAACCCACACATGTATGCTGTATCTGTATAGCAGCCCCACCAACACGGACACCTGTCTGGCAGGCTCTCCCCCTGACATATATAACCCACACATGTATGCTGTATCTGTATAGCAGCCCCCACCAACACGGACACCTGTCTGGCAGGCTCTCCCCCTGACATATATAACCACACATGTATGCTGTATCTGTATAGCAGCCCCACCAACACCGACACCTGTCTGGCAGGCTCTCCCCTGACATATATAACCCACAAATGTATGCTGTATCTGTATAGCAGCCCCACCAACACCGGACACCTGTCCTGGCAGGCTCTCCCCCTGACCATATATACCCACACATGTATGCTGTATCTGTATAGCAGCCACACCAACACGGACACCTGTCTGGCAGGCTCTCCCCCTGACATATATAACCCACACATTGTATGCTGTATCTGTATAGCGCCCCACCAACACGGACAGCCTGTCTGGCAGGCTCTCCCCCTGACATATATAACCCACACATGTATGCTGTATCTGTATAGCAGCCCCACCAACACGGACACCTGTCTGGCAGGCTCTCCCCCTGACATATATAACCCACACATGTATGCTGTATCTGTATAGCAGCCCCACCAACACGGACACCTGTCTGGCAGGCTCTCCCCCTGACATATATAACCCACACATGTATGCTGTATCTGTATAGCAGCCCCACCAACACGGACACCTGTCCTGGCAGGCTCTCCCCCTGACATATATAACCCACACATGTATGCTGTATCTGTATAGCAGCCCCACCAACACGGACACCTGTCTGGCAGGCTCTCCCCCTGACATATATAACCCACACATGTATGCTGTATCTGTATAGCAGCCCCACCAACACGGACACCTGTCTGGCAGGCTCTCCCCCTGACATATATAACCCACACATGTATGCTGTATCTGTATAGCAGCCCACCAACACGGACTGCCGTATGGCAGGCTCTCCCCCTGACATATATAACCCACACATGTATGCTGTATCTGTATAGCAGCCCCACCAACACCGACTGCCGGTATAGCAGGCTCTCCCCCTGACATATATAACCCACACATGTATGCTGTATCTGTATAGCAGCCCCACCAACACCGACTGCCGGTATAGCAGGCTCTCCCCCTGACATATATAACCCACACATGTATGCTGTATCTGTATAGCAGCCCCACCAACACCGACTGCCGGTATAGCAGGCTCTCCCCCTGACATATATAACCCACACAGTATGCTGTATCTGTATAGCAGCCCCACCAACCAGGACACCTGTCTGGCAGGCTATCCCCCTGACATATATAACCCAACACATGTATGAGCCTGTATCTGTATAGCAGCCCCACCACACGGACTAGCCGGTCTAGGCAGGCTCTCCCCCTGACATATATAACCCACACATGTATGCTGTATCTGTATAGCAGCCCAACCACACGGACACCTGTCCTGGCAGGGATCTCTCCCCTGACATATATAACCCACACATGTATGCTCGTATCTGTATAATGCAGCCCCCACCAACACCGGACACCTGTCTGGCAGGCTCTCCCCCTGAACATATATAACCCACACATGTATGCTGTGATCTGTATAGCAGCCCCACCAACACGGACACCTGTCCTGTGGCAGGCTGCTCCCCCTGACATATATAACCCACACATGTATGCTGTATCTGTATAGCAGCCCCCACCAACACGACACCTGTCTGGCAGGCTCCTCCCCTGACATATATAACCCACACATGTATGCTGTAATCTGTATAGCAGACCCCACCAACACCGGACAACCTGTCTGCAGGCTCTCCCCCTGACATATATAAACCCACACATGTATGCCTGTATCTGTATAGCAGCCCCACCAACACGGACACCTGTCTGGCAGGCTCTCCCCCTGACATATATAACCACACATGTATGCTGTATCTGTATAGCAGCCCCACCAACACGGACACCTGTCTGGCAGGCTCTCCCCTGACATATATAACCCACACATGTATGCTGTATCTGTATAGCAGCCCCACCAACACGGACACCTGGTCTGGCAGGCTTCTCCCCCTGACATATATAACCCACACATGTATGCTTGTATCTGTATAGCAGCCCCACCAACACGGACACCTGTATGGCAGGCTCTCCCCCTGACATATATAACCCACACATGTATGCTGTATCTGTATAGCAGCCCCACCAACACGGACACCTTCTGGCAGGCTCTCCCCCTGACATATATAACCCACACATGTATGCTGTATCTGTATAGCACCCCCACCAACACGACCCTGTATGGCAGGCTCTCCCCCTGACATATAAACCCACACTTTTGCTGTATCTGTATAGCAGCCCCACCAACACGATACCTGTATGGCAGGCTCTCCCCCTGACATATATAACCCCACATGTATGCTGTATCTGTATAGCAGCCCCCACCAACCGAACCTGTATGGCAGCTCTCCCCCTGACATATATAACCCACACATGTATGCTGTATCTGTATAGCACCCCCACCAACACGACACCTGTCTGGCAGCTCTCCCCCTGACTATATAACCCACACATGTATGCTGTATCTGTATAGCAGCCCCACCAACACGACCCTGTCTGGCAGGCTCTCCCCCTGACATATATAACCCACACATGTATGCTGTATGTATAGCAGCCCCACCAACACCGACTAGCCGGTATGGCAGGCTCTCCCCCTGACATATATAACCCACACATGTATGCTGTATCTGTATAGCAGCCCCACCAACACGGACACCTGTCTGGCAGGCTCTCCCCCCTGACATATATAACCCACACATGTATGCTGTATCTGTATAGCAGCCCCACCAACACCGGACGGGCCTGCGGCAGGCTCTCCCCCTGACATATATAACCCACACATGTATGGTTTCCCTGTATAACCCCACAACGACCCGTTGGGAGCCCCCCAAAAACCCCCTGAGGGTTCCCCTGTATAAACCCACACAGGACACCCGTTGCAGCCCCCCACAAAACCCCCTGAGGGTTCCCCTGTATAAACCCCACAAACGACCCGTTGGGAGCCCCCCCACAACCCCCAGTTCCCCTGACTTATAACCCCACAACGGACCCTTTGGGAGCCCCCCCAAACCCACACCTGTATGGGGGTTCTGAAAAAAACCCCCCCAAACCGACCCGTATGGGAGGCCCCCCCCGACAATTCCAGCTTCCCCCGACTATAAACCCACCAACCGACCCGTTGGGAGCCCCCCAAACCCACACCTGTTGGGGGTTCCCCTGTATAAACCCCACAAACGACCCGTTGCAGGCCCCCCAAAAACCCCCTGAGGGTTCCCCTGTATAAACCCCACAAAGGAACCCGTTGGGAGCCCCCCCAAAAAACCCCATTTCCCCCCACTTATAACCCCACAAACGGACTGTTGGGAGGCCCCCCCCGGACATTTCCCCTGTCTGACTTATAACCCCACAAACGGACTGTTGGGAGCCCCCCCCGACAATTCCAGCTTCCCCCGACTATAAACCCACCAAACCGACCCGTTGGGAGGCCCCCCAAAAAACCCCAGGTTCTGACTATAAACCCACCAAACGGACTGTTGGGAGCCCCCCCAAAAAACCCCATTTCCTGACTATAAACCCACACAAACGGACTGTTGGGAGGCCCCCCAAAAAATTCCAGCTTCTGACTTATAACCCACCAAACGGACTGTTGGGAGCCCCCCAAAAAAACCCCAGCTTCCCCCCACTTATAACCCCACAAACGGACTGTTGGGAGGGCCCCCCCCGGACATTTCCCCTTTCTGAATTATAACCCACCAAACGGACTGTTGGGAGCCCCCCAAAAAACCCCAGCTTCCCCCCACTTATAACCCCACAAACGGACTGTTGGGAGGCCCCCCCCGGGCATTCCACTTTCCCCCGACTATAAACCCCACAACGGACTGTTGGGAGGCCCCCCCCGGGCATTCCACTTTCCCCCGACTATAACCCCACAAACGGACTGTTGGGAGGCCCCCCCAAAAATCCATGGAGGGTTCCCCCCCCAAAACCCAAAACCGATGCGTATTGGAGGCCCCCCAAAAAAACCCCAGCTTCTGACTTATAACCCCACAAACGGACTGTTGGGAGCCCCCCCAAAAACCCCATGGAGGGTTCCTGTATAACCCCACAAACCGATCTGGTATGGGAGGCCCCCCAAAAAACCCTGGAGCTTTCCCCCCCTATAAACCCACCAAACGACTGTTGGGAGGCCCCCCCAAAAATCCAAAGGGGTTCTGACTTATAACCCCCACAGATGCGGGATTGGAAGGGCCCCCCCAAAAATCCCACCCGGTTCTGACTATAAACCCACACAAACCGTCCGTATGGGAGGCCCCCCCGGACATTTCCCCCTTTCCCCCGACTATAAACCCCACAAACGGACTGTTGGGAGGCCCCCCCAAAAAACCCCAGGTTCCCCCCCACTATAACCCCACACAACGGACTGTTGGGAGGCCCCCCCCGGGCATTTCCACTTTCCCCCGAAAATTTAACCCCACAAACGGACTGTTGGGAGCCCCCCCCGGGCATTTCCACTTTCCCCCGACTATAAACCCCACAAACGGACTGTTGCAGCCCCCCCAAAAAACCCCCAGGTTCCCCCCCACTATAAACCCCCACAAACGGACTGTTGGGAGGCCCCCCCCGACATTCTCACCTCCCCCGACTATAAACCCCACAAACGGAACTGTTGGGAGCCCCCCACAAAACCCCAGCTTCCCCCCACTTATAACCCCCACAACGGACTGTTGGGAGCCCCCCACACGACACCTTCCAGCTTCTGACTATAAACCCCCACAAACGGAACTGTTGGGAGCCCCCCAAAAAACCCTGGAGGGTTTCTGTATAACCCCACCAAACGGACTGTTGGGAGGCCCCCCCAAAACCCACACCTGTATGCTGTATCTGTATAGCAGCCCCACCAACACCGACTGCCGGTATGGCAGGCTCTCCCCCTGACATATATAACCCACACATGTATGCTGTATCTGTATAGCAGCCCCCACCAACACCGACTGCCGGTATGGCAGGCTCTCCCCCTGACATATATAACCCACACATGTATGCTGTATCTGTATAGCAGCCCCACCAACACCGACTGCCGGTATGGCAGGCTCTCCCCCTGACATATATAACCCACACATGTATGCTGTATCTGTATAGCAGCCCCACCAACACGGACACCTGTCTGGCAGGCTCTCCCCCTGACATATATAACCCACACATGTATGCTGTATCTGTATAGCAGCCCCACCAACACCGACTGCCGGTATGGCAGGCTCTCCCCCTGACATATATAACCCACACATGTATGCTGTATCTGTATAGCAGCCCCACCAACACCGACTGCCGGTATGGCAGGCTCTCCCCCTGACATATATAACCCACACATGTATGCTGTATCTGTATAGCAGCCCCCACCAACACCGACTGCCGGTATGGCAGGCTCTCCCCCTGACATATATAACCCACACATGTATGCTGTATCTGTATAGCAGCCCCACCAACACCGACTGCCGGTATGGCAGGCTCTCCCCCTGACATATATAACCCACACATGTATGCTGTATCTGTATAGCAGCCCCACCAACCCGGACACCTGTCTGGCAGGCTCTCCCCCTGACATATATAACCCACACATGTATGCTGTATCTGTATAGCAGCCCCACCAACACCCCATGGAGGGTTCCCCCGTATAAACCCACACAATGCGTATTGAAGCCCCCACCAAACCACCCGGGATGGGGGTTCCCCGAAAAAAACCCAACAAGCTGCGTATGCAGCCCCCCAAAAAACCCTGGAGGGTTCCCCCGTATAAACCCACCAACGATCCGGTATGGGAGGCCCCCCCCGACATTTAAACCCCCCCTGACATTTATACACCCCCAAACCCCAACCCGTTGGGAGGGCCCCCCCAAAAAACCCCCAGGTTCTCCCCCGATAAACCCACACAACTTTCTGGAAGGGCCCCCCCAAAAAATCCCACCCGTTCTCCCCCGATAACCCCCCCAAACGGAACCCGTTGGGAGCCCCCCCAAAAAACCCCCAGGTTCTCTGATAACCCCCCCAAACCCATCCGGGATGGGAGGCCCCCCCCCGACTATTACCCCCTGACATTTATAACCCCCCCACAGGAACCCGTCTGGAGGGGCCCCCCCAAAAAACCCCAGTATCTTCTGTATAAACCCACCAAAAGATGCGGGATGGAGGGCCCCCCCACAAAAACCCCCTGGAGGGTTCCCCGTATAACCCCCCCAAAAGGAACCCCGTCTGAGGGGCCCCCCCACAAAAACCCCCGGGATGCGTTCCGTATACAACCCCACCCCAGAACCCCGTCTGGCAGCCCCCCACAAAAACCCCCAAAAGAGGGTTCCCCGATAACCCACAACAGATGCCGTTTTGGAGCCCCCCCAAAAAATCCCACCCGGTTCTCCCCCGATAACCCACCAAAAGACTGCCGTATGGGAGGCCCCCCCGACTCCCACCCGGTTCTCTGATAACCCCCCCAACAGACTGCCGTATGGGAGGGCCCCCCCAAAAATCCCCAAAAGAGGGTTACTGTATAAACCCCCCCAAAGCTGCCGTATGGGAGGCCCCCCCAAAAAAACCCCCTGAGGGTTCCCCGTATAAACCCCCCCCAAAAGATGCCGGGATGGAGGGCCCCCCCAAAAAAAACCCCAGGGTTCCCGACTTTTAACCCCCCCAAAAGGGCACCCGTTGGGAGGCCCCCCCCCTGCCTATCCACCTTTCTGACTTTTAACCCCCCAAGCTGCGTATGCAACCCCCCCAAAATCCCAAGCAGGCTCTCCCCTGACATATATAACCCACACATGTATGCTGTATCTGTATAGCAGCCCCACCAACACGGACACCTGTCTGGCAGGCTCTCCCCCTGACATATATAACCCACACATGTATGCTGTATCTGTATAGCAGCCCCCACCAACACCGACTGCCGGTATGGCAGGCTCTCCCCCTGACATATATAACCCACACATGTATGCTGTATGTGTATAGCAGCCCCCACCAACACCGACTGCCGGTATGGCAGGCTCTCCCCCTGACATATATAACCCACACATGTATGCTGTATCTGTATAGCAGCCCCCACCAACACCGACTGCGGTTATGGCAGGGTCTCCCCTGACAAAATAACCCACACATGTATGCTGTATTGTATAGCAGCCCCACCAAAACGGACACCTGTCTGGCAGGGTCTCCCCCTGACATATATAACCCCCACATGTATGCTGTATCTGTATAGCAGCCCCCACCAACACCGACTGCCGGTATGGCAGGCTCTCCCCCTGACATATATAACCCACACATGTATGCTGTATCTGTATAGCAGCCCCACCAACACGGACACCTGTTGGGAGGCTCTCCCTGACATATATAACCCACACATGTATGCTGTATCTGTATAGCAGCCCCCACCAAACCGACTGCGGTATGGCAGGCTCTCCCCTGACATATATAACCCACACATGTATGCTGTATCTGTATAGCAGCCCCCACCAACACCGACACCTGTCTGGCAGGCTCTCCCCCTGACATATATAAACCCCCACATGTATGCTGTATCTGTATAGCAGCCCCCACCAACACCGACTGCGGTATGGCAGGCTCTCCCCCTGACATATATAACCCACACATGTATGCTGTATCTGTATAGCAGCCCACCAACACGACTGCCGGTATGGGAGGCTCTCCCCCTGACATATATAACCACACATGTATGCTGTATCTGTATAGCAGCCCCCACCAACACCGACTGCCGGTATGGCAGGCTTCCCCCTGACATATATAACCCACACATGTATGCTGTATCTGTATAGCAGCCCCCACCAACACCGACTGCCGGTATGGCAGGGTTCCCCCTGACATATATAACCCACACATGTATGCTGTATCTGTATAGCAGCCCCACCAACACCGACTGCCGGTATGGCAGGCTCTCCCCTGACATATATAACCCACACATGTATGCTGTATCTGTATAGCAGCCCCCACCAACACCGACTGCCGGTATGGCAGGCTCTCCCCCTGACATATATAACCCACACATGTATGCTGTATCTGTATAGCAGCCCCCACCAACACCGACACCTGTCTGGCAGGCTCTCCCCCTGACATATATAACCCCCACATGTATGCTGTATCTTATAGCAGCCCCACCAACACCGACTGCCGGTATGGCAGGCTCTCCCCTGACATATATAACCCACACATGTATGCTGTATCTGTATAGCAGCCCCACCAACACGGACACCTGTCTGGCAGCTCTCCCCTGACATATATAACCCACACATGTATGCTGTATCTGTATAGCAGCCCCACCAACACGGACTGCCGGTATGGCAGGCTCTCCCCCTGACATATATAACCCACACATGTATGCTGTATCTGTATAGCAGCCCCACCAACACCGACTGCCGGTATGGCAGGCTCTCCCCCTGACATATATAACCCACACATGTATGCTGTATCTGTATAGCAGCCCCCACCAACACCGACTGCCGGTATGGCAGTGCACATATCTCACCTCATACCCTGTGCTAAATATGTGCACGAATCAGACATATGATTCCTGGCTAGATTAAAGGCAAACATCCACCAACCTGACCCGGATATCATCATCTAGGTAGGAGATGGAACAATAATAGCATCGCCCGCCTATATCAATTTAAGCCGGAGTGTCGGCTACCTGATTAGAGTCACAAACTCAACCTGGCCCAGCCACAGCACGCTAGCAAAGGTTCCTCTCTTGTGGCACTGCTCTTCTCCGTCTTCGCTCCTCTGTCGAGGGAAGTGAGTCCCGCCTAGTCATGCACCTCAAAGGTCAGTGTGTCCTAATCTGTCATTTATTTGTATCAGGTTGGCTTCTTCTAGATAGATTCCATCCAAAGTATCATCACCATCATCATCTCATCTTGTTTCTCTTGTACCTTGCGGCGTCGAGGTGAAGCATAAACAGCAGGTGAGTGTCCGCTTATATGTTTTATATATGGAGATTCCCCCGGAGTCTGACATTCCCGCTATCTCGCAGATGACAGTGGTGGGATGACAAGGTCCTCGACGTCAACCACTCCAGCACTGTAAGTAATCATGTAACCACGGATGTGCAGAGCTGCGGAAGTCTCGCGGCTAGACGCTCGCCCGTCGGCCAGGTGGTCTTTGGTTCCATTCCATCAGGGCTTATGCCAATGTTTTAATGGATCTTCTGCCCCCCTGGTCGACAGAGTCTCACGACATTCTTGGGGAGTACAGGCGGTAGGCGTGACACTGACCTCATCACATACTAAGAGCCGATGGACGTGACACTGACCCCATCACATACTAAGAGCCGGTCAGTCTATACAGTATGTGCCTAGCACCATATGCACAGTGCGCCTAACAAGGCCCTATAGTTACTAAACAGTGATGTAAAACCTAGTTCTATTATAGCAGATACTGTCCTTCACGTGTTAAGTATTCCAGCTGCACCTTTTCTAGGCCCCGTCATAAGGAGATTGCTTGGTCAATTGCTTTCCTCCCTGCCTTCCCTTCCCAGACAACTATACAGTACCCACGTTATAAAGCAGGGCCGACCCCATAGCCGGGCTGGTGGGAAGAGAAGAACCCTGCCAGGGATTGGACGCCGGTTTGGTGGGAAGAGAAGACCCCTGCCAGGGATTGGACGCCGGGCTGGTGGGAAGAGAAGAACCCTGCCAGGGATTGGACGCCGGGCTGGTGGGAAGAGAAGAACCCTGCCAGGGATTGGACGCCGGGCTGGTCTCTCAGTAAGCAATCGCGCTATGCTACTACAACTACAAACACTGCCGTAGGGCTGTCGACTTACTAGAACCTCGTATATATTATATTAAGTCACGGCTTATGTAGCAACAATGATATTATTCACCGCAGTCATCTACCACGGACCAAAACAGCTCGTATCGTTTTGATTTAATGAAGTTAATCAATAACATCTAACCAAGACAGCAAAGGCAAGCTAACAGTGACTACAACAGTGTCACACACACGCTGGAAGTTATCTGCCCCATACAGTTAGTTGCAGGTCCATTACAAGAGGTTGCAAGCTACCCCAACATTTACTGGCTGTTTGTTATTTACTAGCAATGTTGGTTCAGTAGGTTGCATTGCTAGCTGAACGGCCGAAGCCTCACACCATCTAAATCAACGCAAAACGGTCTGCTTCCTAATCTCCCGCAGCTGATTTCGAACCCTCGACTCAGTACGACGGGGAATTATAATGAAACTGCGCTTCACTATCCCTAAGCCAGTGATTCTCAACCGGTGGGGAATTCTCCCCTCCGGGGGGGGGGGGGGGGGGGGGGATTTTAGGATTTCCGGGCGGGGAGCGGGGGGGGGGGGGGGGAATTAAGATTATTTCATGATCGCGTTAATACAAGAACCGATTACTTGATATTGTTTTTTCCCTCCATACTTTACGCTTCTGTACTTCTCGCCCTTCTGAAATTCGTTTTATAACGTAAGTAGACCCACAAATCACGTTTATGTAGACGTCTAGACTTGTTCCAGTATGTGTTGTTAAATTTAGCTTTCCATTTTTACGTATACAGTGTAGGGAGGGGGAAGAGAATTATATGGAGGAAATACGAAAAGGGGGATACATTATGAACATATCGTGACGGGGTGCATGGGCCAAAAAAGGTTTAGGACCACTGCCCTAAGCCATACCGCCAGTTACAGTAGTCCAGAGTTGGATAAGTTTCCTTCATGGTGTAAGCGCAATGAAGGAGAAGCTTCAAGCTTGACCGGGACGTACAACTCCGAAGCCAGGCACACATAGTTAAGAGCATGAGTTCCCACCTAACACGTGGTCAACTTTGCACTTGATCAGAACAGGGCATTCAACAGTTAGCAATTGTTCTCTAACAGGATGCCACAAACCACCCACAGAAGCGTGTGATCTCTCCGACAGTTTGCTGATGTATCTGTTGCCAAAGCACTAACTTGACCGAGAAATGTCCTCATGGTGTAGGCTTGATGAAGGGAACATTCCACCGTCAGCTCTTTGTGGCACGGGACTGATAACAGAGAAGAGTGGCAAACGCTGTTCAGTCGACGGAGTATCTGTCAGGACATTGGACAATTCTGAACAAGAGGCATGAGCGAAGCACGGCACTTGATTGTCCTGACAGCCGAAAGTTGTTGCAAAGATGATAGACCACGACAGTAACGTGGAAGTCAGGGGAAAACTGAACTTCATAGTCCCCCCAAAAAAAGCCAAAGATAAAGTTCAGGTACCAGGTAAAACTGCCAGGCGCTATGGCGACTTGCGTCTTTCTCGGGTGTCCGAATCTCAAAAGTAA
>JACEFZ010021833.1:0-23744 GCA_014155875.1 Cepaea nemoralis
ATAACACTACAATACAGTGATTTCTTTCTTAAAAATCTTTTCCAAATTTTCTTCACTTTTTTTTGGTGTTTCCAACTGTGTTTCTTTTTCATCTCATCTCACATGGTGTGATTTTATTTCTTCTCGTGTTTCCAACAGCATCTAATCTCACATGATGTGATTTTACATCCATGTGACAGTCCAAGTTTGACGTTGGTAACGCAGCGTTGGAACAAATAAAATAAAACATCTATCAGGTTATGTTTTTGTTTTGTTTACATGTTTTGTTTGTTTGTTTGTTTGTTCTGCGCTCTCTCGCTTTGAACTCAAGTGTAGTCCACATACACTACTTCAGGTAGTGCTGGACTGAATTTTGCGTGTGGATTATCTTTACCTATTAGCAGTGTCCCTCGCCACCAATCGAACCCACTCGAGGTACTTGTAATTTACGTCCCCAAGTCAAGGACGATAGGTCAATATTCTAGTCAAACTTTCCGATGTAGGGGTTGAACCCTTTACCCCGGCATCAGCACACGCGTTCTTATCCATTCGGTCATGCTGACCTACGGAATGTAGTATTCTATGTGACAGTTGGACCTAAGTGCTATATACTAACCAATACTAAAGAAACGTGTATCAATAACTACCAAGAAAGCACTTTACAGCATAATCTTCCTTCCAACTCTATGTTACCAATGTCAAACCTGGACAATGACAGAAAAAGAGAAAAGAAAAATCACAACAACAGAAATGAGATTCCCGAGAAGAATACTCAATGTATCAAGAAGAGATAAGATCAGAAATGAAGAAATTAGAACTAAAGTGGGGGTTATAGCCGCACTAGATTTTATTACAAGGCAGCAAGTCAAATGGTTTGGCCATGCAAATAGATTACCAACTGACAGTATACCACAACAAGCAATGATGTACAGACCAGAGGGAAGCAGAGGAAGAGGCCGACCACGTAAACGATGGACGCAAGGGAATATATGAAGTCCATAAGCGGGCACTCTCCCTCTGTTTATAATTCACCTCGACACAGCAAGGTACAAGAGAAACATGATGAGATGAGTTGGACCTCTCAACCAACAGCATTACATACTTACTAGCTTGCCACAGGGTTCGCCCTTAACTCCAGTGCTATTCAAGTTCGAATCACAGGCGAGTATATCACAGGTGGGAGGACACAGTCGTGTGAGGATGACGTTTTAGTGTATCATCAGGGACAAAACATTCAGCAGGTTGCTGGAGAAGTTCAGACAGAACTCGACCACATAACCACGTGGCGCGATGACGCGGGAGCGATGGCCAGTTCGACAAAAGTAGCCGTGAGATGGTTCTCGCTGAATAACCATATTCTCAACAACTGTAAGTTGTTGTTCGTCATCATTGGCACCTTGCCGTCTTGACAGACGATAGTTTGTGCTTTAAAAAGGCATAATAACTTTTAACTATGGCGGTAGCGAGTGTGACTGATAAGGCCAATTTGCGCTGTAAATGTCCGTTCACAGTGGGTGCATGTGAACACGTGGTCACTTCCACCATCTTGCACCATCTTACGTCTCAAACGCTTGGTGTGTGACTTTTCTGCAATAATTTTCTCCTTTGACTTTATTCCATTTCTGATATTTGCCCTCCATGCAACACGTTCAGCGGCGACTTGCTCCCAATGTGCATTATCAATGCCTGTATCAATCATGTCCCGCTTACACACATCTTTGTATCGTAGTAGAGGCCGACCCTGAGATCTCTTACCCATCTGTAATTCACCAAAAAAGATATCCTTTGGTATTCTACCATCATCCATCCTCCTAAGATGTCCTATCCATCTAAGTCTACGAAGACTGAGCATGGAATAAACTGTCACACAACCTGATCTTTCCAATACTTCAGTATTTGTGATTTTGTCTTGCCACTTAATACCAAGAATTCTTCGCAGACACCGCATATGAAAGCTGTTTAAGTTGTTCTCTTGGTGTGAGTAAGTTGTCCAGGTTTCACTGCCATAGAGAAGAGTACTAAGGACACAGGCTTGATAGACAAGGACTTTTGTTTTGGCAGTAAGCTTCCTGTTCTCCCAGACTCTTTTTCTTAACCTGTTCATTGTTGTTGCTGCCTTACCAATCCGGATGTTGATTTCCTGATCTAGGGATAATTTGCTATTTACCACTGATCCTAGATATGTAAAATGGTCTACTATCTCTAGTTCGGCGTCGTCAATAAAGATTGATGGTACCCCATGTGCACCTTGTGACATAATCTGTGTCTTCTTTTTGCTAATTGTTAAACCAAATTCAGAACAAGCATTGGAGAATGCAGATAGTAGACATTGCAATTCTTCCTCAGAGTGGGTCGTAACTGCAGCATCATCTGCAAAAAGCAACTCTCTGATCAGTACCCTCCTAATTTTGGTCTTAGCCTTCAATCTCTGAGCATTGTAGAGGCCGCCATCTGAGCGTGAGTGAATGTATATACCACCATCCTGATCATGAAATGCATATTTCAGTAGAAGTGAAAAGTATATTCCAAAGAGGGTGGGAGCTAGTACACAACCTTGCTTAACTCCACTCTTGATTTCAAATTCTTCAGAAGTTGCACCATCAAACTTGATTATACCCTTCATGCCTGTGTGGAACGATTCCACAATGGACAGAAGAGTTGGTGGGCAGCCAATCTTCTTTAGTGCCTTGAACAGACCCTCACGACTGACCAAATCAAATGCCTTTGTGAGGTCGATGAAGGCAATAAACAGTGGTTGATTCTGTTCACGGCATTTTTCTTGCATTTGTCGCAATGAGAATATCATATCAGTGGTAGACCGGTTCTGTCGAAAGCCACACTGTGATTCGGGGTAGACTTGATCTCCTAGGACTTGAAGTCTGCGCAGAACAATTCTGGCAAATACTTTTCCAACAATACACAGAAGTGAGATACCCCTATAGTTGTTGCAGTCGCTCCGATCGCCCTTGTTCTTGTACAGTGTTATGATGCTTGAATCTTTGAAATCCTGTGGGACTTGTCCTTCACGCCAGCATAGCTCTATTAGCTGGTGGATCTGTATAGTGAGTGTGTCTTGCCCACTCCTGATAACCTCTATTGGAATCCCATCCTTACCTGGAGCCTTGCCAGATGCAAGTTCATTTATAGCACACTTAACTTCTGTTATGGTGGGAAGTGTGTCCAGGTGGTCAAGAGTTGGTAGAGCCTCTATGGCGTTGAGGGCATCATCCGCTAGTTTGGTCTCACTTGAGTAAAGCTCCAAATAGTGCTCTACCCATCTGTCCATCTGCTGTTTCTTATCAGTGATGATTTCTCCAGTCAAGGTTTTCAATGGTGCACTTCTTTTGATCACTGGACCGCAGGCTTTCTTTATTCCTTCATACATGCTTCTTATGTCTCCCTTATCACTTGCGATTTGAATGGACTCACATAACTTGATCCAATAATCATTTGCACACTGCCTGGCAGCCTTTTGCACATCCTTCCTAGCTTGCCTAAGCTCACTCAGAGTGTTACGCGTTGGTCTTTCCTTGTTTCTTAAGAGAGCTTTCTTCTTCTTATCAATCAAAGGCTGCAGAGTCTCGCTGTTGGCCGCAAACCAGTCCTGCCTCTTATGATCCACAGTGCCGTAAACCCCTACGGCAGTTTTATAAAGAGTTTCCTTAATTTGACCCCACTTTTCATTTACTGTACAATTTTCTGGTGTATCAGTGAAAGCGTCTTCAAGTTGCTGTTGAAACTGAAAGCACTTTTCAGGATCATGAGTGTTAATAATATTAATCCTGAGGCTAGATTTGTGTTTAGCTGTGTAGATTCTCTTTGGTCTCAGTCTAACCCTTGCAACAACCAAAGAATGATCCGTATCACAGTCAGCACTGTGGTAACTACGAGTCAATGATATATGGTTCAGATGTTGTCTCCGTGTGATGATGAAGTCCAGCTGGTGCCAATGGCCGGATCTTGGATGTTTCCATGTGACCTTATGCATCTCTTTTGTTTTAAAAAAGGAGTTTGTAATACATAGGTCATTACTGGTGCAATGCTCCAGCAGCCTTTGCCCATTTTCATTCATGCGACCGATGTTGTATTTTCCAAGGCACACTGGCCATGAACTCGAGTCCTTGCCCACACGAGCATTGAAATCACCGAGCATATAAATGTAGTCAGATTTTGGAACTGCCTTGATCACGGAGTCTAACTCCTCATAGAACGAATCCTTCACATCATCAGAGGAATCGAGTGTCGGTGCATATGCAGTAATAATGGTGGCAAACCCACAAGAGGTTGCCAAGCGCAGGGATAATAGTCTTTCATTTCCTCCTGCTGGAATTTCAATCATTCCCAGTAGCGAATTCTTCACTGCAAAGCCCACACCGTGTTGCCTTTTTTCTGCCTGCCCTCTACCCTTCCAAAAAAAGGTGTAGTTGTTTTCCCTGAGTGACCCTTCCTCAGCGAGGCGAGTCTCCTGCAGGCCAGCAATATCAATGTTTAGACGATTGAGTTCGGCATCAATCACAGCCGTTTTTCTCACATCGTCAATATTGGTCAAGTCAGTGGAAAATCCTGGACACATGGTTCTCACGTTCCAGGTTGCAAGCCGTAGCTTGAGATTTCTATTTTTATATTTGTTTGTACCTGGTGCATTGGTTTTACAGCCTGCGATTCAGATTTTGTCCTAGCCCCAAGCACCCATTGAAGCAGGCAGGCTGTGGCGGATCAGCACCCAATTGGCTGGGGGCTGCCCAGCTTGAGGCGGGCGGTAGCTGATCAGTGACACCTATAGGTGTCTCCCACCGTCAGAGGCAACGCGTGGCGCCCCATGTCTACGCCAACTGACAAGGACTTATAACCCGTAACAGTTGCCTCTCGCTTTGATTCCGAGACCAGTTAAGACCAGGGATGGAGTTATTGCCTCTCCATAGCACAAAGCCTGGGCTAAAATATAGAGATCATGTGTTGCCCATGCAGCATGATCCCTCTCTCGGCCTGCCTAGTTTACTCCAGAGGAAAGGTAACACCCCTACATCTGGAACAAGACAAGCTGCAGAAGCTGCCGGATCAGCAAAGCAATGCTCTAACTGTCCGCCTGTCGGAGCTTCGATCCTAGACCAGTCGCCAACCAAGGCTTAGGGCCTGGTCTGCCCTGCCATGACATTTTGTCTTTAGCTTGCATTTCCTCGCACCAGGGTAAGGCTTGTACCCTCCCAATTGCGCTCTTCCGCCCGAAGCCGTTGGCACAATGTGGGGTGTCGGGTTTGGTAAGCGCCGCCCAACGTTCAGCGCTAACAGAAACCAGGTAGTACCGTCTACTGTTATACGGTAGCTCAGTCATATCTGACTAAGACCTGACACTGTTGTTGTTCGTAGGGTGTGGTAAAGGACTGGTTCAATGAAGTACCAGGAAGTGCTGCTTGATAGGAGTCTGGCTTTTTCTTAACATATATATCATGTGGTAATAAAGGTAGCCAGGAGCGTGGCTGCGATGAGGGTAATGGAGGTGGTAAACTCTGCCTCTACCAGGGTCTGGTCATTTCGATGATTGAGTACACCCTGGCAATCCTCACTCACAGCCGTTCTCAGATTGAAAGACTGGAACGAATACAGATCGAGGTTATGCGCATCATACTTGGGTGCACAAAAGATACAACATGCAACGTTGATTTTTTTCAATTGTGTGAGATAGAACACGGATTTGCAGAGCACGTGTCTATCCCTGAGTCAATACCCACACGCAGCAACCACTGCTTAGTGAGATCAATGGGTCAAAAAAGGGGCAGCGTGTTAAAAATGGAAAAATTCAGGACCGAGGACATAATTTAAGGTCTATTCACTTGAGAACATAGAACCTGGAGAAGAAAACACTTTGGTGACTGTGGTGGCATAAGTTCAGACCTTGATATATGAGAACTCTTCCGGGGATGATTGAGTTATCTACACAGATGGGTCTATTGTTCGATACGTGAGGAGCTCGTGAGTTTTTAGCCTCATGTCGGTGGGAGAACTGTGAAAGAAAACTGTGGTGCCCTCATCTTGACAACTAGTAGTCTGACTTTGGAGGTCACGGTAGTAACTAAAGTAATAGCCTGGCTGTAGACACATACTTTCACCCAGGAATGTTTTCTTAGTGAGTCACACAAAGATCGAGATTGTGTGGGCTCGAAACCAGTTCCTGGCGTCTTTGAGGAGGTCAAGGCTTACACAAATCAATTTAATTTGTTTGCAAGGCCATACGGATGTAAGAAGAAATGAACACGCAGATAAACCTGCGGATTGGTCTACTGTGGAAAGTGGACGATCCTTGGACCCGGCTATTGTAATGCATTCCCTCAGACAGCAGGACAATTAAACGAATCAAGTGATGTCACCGAGTCTGCAACCTTGACCAGAGTGCAAGAAAATCAAATCAAATGGGTTCATAAGGCAGACAAGAGCGCTATGCAGTGGGCCAAAGAAGAATAGTCAACTAACACAGAACTGGTATCGTTGTCTAGGGAAATCATAAGGGGTCCGATCGCTTATGAATTAAAAGGTTCGATGTGAAGACAGGATCATCTGGCGGCTAACTAACTAAATTAGTGAAGTAAAGCACCTTCCTCTTGTAATCTCTACCGCTGTCTTTTCTAATTTGGTTTAAAAACAAGGAACCATATTTATCACAATTTGAGTTTATTGGCGCATCGCCAACATAAATATGAAAACGCCCATACTGCCCCAACTGCAATCAATGTAAAATTAATCATATGTTACGCTCACACCTAGTTAGTTAGTCGACACATCATCCTCATTGCACATCGAACCATTCCGCCCATAAATGCTAGGATCCCCTCCTCAGCAAATCACGCAACGTGTAGCGGCTTACGACACCAGTTCTGTGTTGGTTTATTAATCCTCTTTGGCTTCCTGCGTAGTGTTCTTGTTTGGCCGCACCTCTTTTAACTTGCTGTTCTCGCAGTCTGACCATGGTTGTAAATTCACAGTCATCATTTGGTTCTAGCAAACGTCTTACTTTTCGCAGAACATTCAGTATATCAGCCTAATCCATGGCTCGACCGCCCTCCACAGTAGCCATATCTGCAAGCCTGTCAGCCCGCTCATTTCCTTGTACATCCGTATACCCTGGCACGAAAATGAAACTAATCTTTGCCAGCCGTGACCGCCCCAGAGGCACCAACCACTGTCTTCGGACCCAACCCATCTATATCTTCCTGAGAATACTCAATGAGTCACTAAAGAAGCATGTCCAAATGAAGGCCTATGTCTCGAGCCATGTTACTGCTTTACTTACTGCAATGACTTAAATACAATTAAGATGCATAAGAGAACTACCGGTACTTTTTGCAGACAATTAGAGACATTAGACGTAGACAGCCACAATTTTTTGGGCATGTTATGAGAAGAAATGATTTGGAGAACTTGGTGACAACTGGTAAGATCGAGGGGAACAGACCAAGGGGAAGACCTAGAAGCAAGTACCTGGATGGCTTGGCCTTGTGGCATGGTCGAGACAGAAACACGGAGCTGATACACGACTCTGGTGATCGAGTGAGATGGCAGAACATGACCGCCCACGCTTATCGGCACATGATGGATGGATGGAGGAATTAAAGCAGCCATGAGCAGGACCTGACGATTCCCTCGGTGAGCCCAGCACCAGAGCGCTATGTGTCGTCTCTGCAACTATGGAAGCCACCCTCGATGGCGGAAAATGCCATGGACTGTCCCTGCCTTCCCTTGGGGGTTGATCGTGAAGCATTCTTCTTCTTCTGCGTTCATCCGGAGTTTTTTTTCCGGACGTGATTGCGCTGTGCCTGTTTACAGCAGAGCTGCGTTCTTGCGCCGTTAGGCCGACACATCCGACTTCTGCTGGCATTTGTTGACCGGGTTAACCTTCCCGGGAAACTACAGTTATTAATGAAGCCACAACGAGGAAGATCGACGACAACCCACCACAGCCAAGAGAGCCATGACAGCCGAGAAGAAGGAGGAGAAAGACACCGATTCAAAGACAATCAGATGGGCTGTCAAACGTATTCAAGTGGAGCTGTAAGTTGAAGAAATCCTGAAGCAGCTGCAAGAAGAGAATCTTCACATCCGAATCTTGAAGGCGGAGCGGATTCTAACGCACTCATGACGCTGGCGGTGGTGACGACTGAGGGCAGCGAGATACCACGCCAGGTATCGATAAACAAGAAAACACAACAGCCTGAAGGATTCATTCCAAGAATAACTCAATGTTGCAGATGCCAGAGGGCCGGTCACAGCAGAGCAACATGTCGCAGGAACACGGAAATCTGCCGATACTTCGCCGATCACCACGCCTTCAATGAGTGTTCGCTGGCCAAGCTGGACGCGGACTTCCGAGCACCCAACAACAAAAGAAAGTGCGCCAACTGCCTGGGCAAGCATGGAGCAAGATACATGGGCTGTCCTACCTCCAAAGACACAGAGACGTCTTAAAGATCGCCATCACCACAAAGACACCATATAAGGACGCAATGCGGAGGTGCGAGACAGCCACGTGCATTTCACAAGCCGAGAAAGAGCAACTGCAAAGCCAGACTGATGAGTTAAACTGTTGAAGAAACAAGTCAAGCTACTGCAAACACCGACACCAACCAGCGACAATGAAAAACTGCTTGCTGAAATAAAGGACATCCAGCAAAACATCAAACAAGAAGTAGGGCACATGGTGCAGACGACTAAGAAGAATGAAGAGATCCTACAAGACATCAGAGCAGAGAGAGAAAAGCTAAAAACTGAAAGGGAGCGAATCCAAAACAAACCAGCTGAAGCCAAGGAAAAGATCACAGAAAAGTCGGAAGATGAAACCCAACAAAAGACCGATACGGAACCGCAAGCTAAGGCCAGCAGCCCAACCACGACGCTCAAGAAGTCCAAGAGGGGGCCAGTATCCCGCCGGATCTCTGTAGGCGGTACAGAATACCCACTTCCACCTACCCTAGGGGAGTGCCTAGAATCGGCAAGAATGGAGGAACTCAGGATAGCAGAATACCATAGGCAAAAGGAACGCAAAAAACCTCAAAATAGAAAACAGGCGCAAGAAATTCGAGAGGGAGAGGGAAGAGATATTGCGCGAACAAGAAAAGGGAAACATCGAAAAGCTGCTATAGGCAATACACACAAAAAAGGAGGCAAACAGACCAAATAAAAAGTCCTGATAAGGGCAGCAACCAGCCAAGCCAGACGAGCCAGGAACCTTCACCAACCAAATACACCATCAGAGGAGACGGGTACAATGGACCACCGCCGACCAATTCCCCAGCTGATCTCACTGACACAAACACTTATGTACCAGTACAAATTAGGACACACTCGTAAAAAAAACAAACCCACAAAAACCACGGATCTCAACAATAACCGCGACTGAAAGAAGCAGGTTGAACGAGACCGAATTTGGAATGTTTGTTTTTGAACCAAGCAAGCCCCTCTGCTGTGTGTCCACCGTGACGAGGTAGAGGGGCTTGTGCGTCCCAATGACCCCAAGAGCTATGCCGACGGTAGCACAGCTACTGGTAGGGCCACCCATGTCGGACAGGTCAAGGGAGAGGGACCAGACGAAGAGACACACAAACCTGCTGCCTTGTAGGTAGACTGGGGACAGTCAAAGGCTAGGGAAAGCACCCCAAATACATGCTTGTCGAAATCGGATGTACTGAGCCACAGGCTTGACAAAGCAGTGCAACGTGAAACCTGCTGCCTTGTAGGTAGACTGGGGACAGTCAAAGGCTAGGGAAAGCATCCCGAATAAATGCTTGTAGAAACCGGATGTACTGAGCCACAGGCTTGACAAAGCAGTGCAACGTAACTTAATTCATGATGTCACAAATCAAAATTAATCGATATGGTGCTAATCCCGTGAAGTCCCATCAGGCGGTGATAGTGCCGGGCCCCCTGCCTCGAGGGGGTCCACCCATGACTACTGGTGGTCACCTTCCCCTGTGCTGTGGAGTCAAGGCACAGAGGAGTAGGTTAAGAGCTATTGACCAAATACCCCGGACACTCAACATACTACAGTGGAATGCCGAAGGAGTTTACAAGAAGAAAGACTCCCTAACACAGCGTCTTCATAAAGATAGAATAGATGTGGCATGCATTCAAGAGACACACCTCAACGCCAATCACAAATTCTCAGTCAGAGGATATCAGGCCACACGTTTCGACCGCGAAGGACACAAAGGAGGAGTTCTAATACTTACACGAAATACAATACCTTGCAGCGAAGTATCTGTGATCTCTAACAACCAAACGGAAATTATAGGTGTTGATATAATGATAAAGGACGTGAAAATAAGAATCTACAATCTGTATAGCCCAGCAGATAAGGACCTTACACTCTCAAACATGAAAATAACTGACACAAACTGCATTATTGTCGGAGACTTTAATAGCCGTTCAGAAAGATGGGGATACCCAGATACTGACAAAAGAGGAGATGAATTGGAGGACTGGGAAATAGACTCAAATCTCCATCTACTCAACAAAGCGGATGACACACCGAGCTTCTACTCCAGAAGATGGCTTACCACTTCTACTCCAGACTTAGCTTTCTGCACAGGAGACATCCTCCACAAAATCGATCGCCATGTGCTGGACCAATTAGCAGGTAGTGACCACAGACCAATCAAGCTTGAAATGAATATGGAGTATGTTCCACAGGAGCAAAAGCCCTTGCCCCGCTGGAATTACAAACGAGCAGATTGGGACAGATTTGCCATACTAACAGACAAATATTGTGAAAACATAAATACACGATATGGCAACATAAAGCAAATGGTGGAAAGTCTAAACAGAGCGATAATACAGGCAGCCACTGAGTCCATTCCAAGAGGAGCGAGGAAAAATTACAAACCATACTGGACTGAAGAACTACAAAGTTTGGAGGACAAAGTTGAAGATGCCAGGAAGACAGCAGAGAGAGAACAAACAATTGAAGCAAACATCTCTCTCAAAGCCATCTCAGCAAAATATAAAAGAACAGTAAATCAAACAACAAGAGATTGTTGGAGGGAAAAAACAGAAAACCTGAATTTTGACAGGGATGGAAACAAACTATGGAAACTAGTGAAAGCCATGAACAATGAAGGACCTAGAAACAAACAAATAACAATTAAACAAGGAAATGCCTTGCTTACAGGCAAAAAGGCTGCAAATGCACTAATGGAACACTATGCAAATGCAAACCACATTGATATTACAACCGAACAGAAGAAAGCAATCAAAGACAAACAGATACATCATAGAAATAAAGAGACAGCAGCAGAATATATGATGGCAAATCTAACAATGGAAGAAATGGAACAGGCAATGAATACCCTAAAAAAGAAGAAATCACCAGGAAAGGATGGAATCACAAATGAAATGCTAATAGGACTAGGCACCAAGGCAAAGAAGAAACTACTAGCAGTCCTAAATAACAGCTGGAAGAGAGGAATAGTCCCACAGGCATGGAAGGAAGCTATACTAATACCAGTCCCAAAGAAAGGAAAAGACCTGGAAGAACCAAATGGCTATCGACCTATCAGTCTACTTAGCTGTGTAGGAAAATTAATGGAACGCATTATCAATGGCAGGCTAACATGGCATCTGGAAGAAAACAAACTCTTAACACCACACCAAGCAGGATTCAGAAAATACAGATCCACTGAAGATCAAATAACCTATATAGCTCAGGAAATAGAGGATGCCTTCCAAGAGAAAAATCACACACTAGCAGTCTGGATAGATTTAGAAAAAGCATTTGATAAAGTATGGAAGGAAGGACTGAAAGTAAAACTGCAAAACATGCATGTTTGTGGAAAAATGTATAAATGGATCAGCCACTACCTTGAGAACAGAACTGCCAGGACAAAAGTACAAGGACAAACAAGCAAAATGATGCTGCTGGAGCAAGGTGTCCCCCAAGGAGGAGTTCTTTCACCAACATTATTCCTAGCATATATAAATGACATCACAAAAATTTTCCAGCCAGAGTACACACATCCTCCTTTGCAGATGACCTAGCCATATGGACATCTGAAGAATATATTAGTACAGCTAACAGCAGAATACAGCAAGCCTTATTAGCGCTAGAGGACTGGTCAAAATCATGGCTAGTGAAGATAAGTGAGGAGAAAACAACATGCACAGTGTTCTCCCTCTCAAATAAACTCAGCAACCTAAGCTGGTATTGAATGGAAAAATATTGCGCCATGAAGAAAATCCAAACTATCTAGGAGTCACCTTTGATCGTCGCCTGACATGGAAGACACAGGTTGAGAAAAATCGAACAAGAGCAAGGCAGAGAATGGCAATCATGAAAAAGCTTGCTGGTACAACGTGGGGAGCAGATGAGAAAGTTCTCAAGAAGTTATATTAAATAAGTAGAGTCCAAAACCAAGGAATGCGAATCATAACTGGAAGCCTGAAGACAACGCCTATTAATGAACTAGAAAAGATCACTTGTTTACAACCAATGCAGGATAGAAGAGATAGCAGAGCCCAGCAACAAGCAGAAAAATTTAGAAGATTGACAGACCACCCTATGTACAACAGATTTAATGGTTTTGGAAAGGGAAGACTGAAGCGTAGCAACTTTGTAGAAACTGCAAAACGAAGGATTAGGGCAGATCCTATACTTAACATATCAACAGTCAAGCCCATACACAATGCAGACAAGTTCCCAGCTTGGAGACAGCAGCAACTGCCTGAGATGATAGAAAACATTCCTGGTATTGAGAAAAAGAACACTCAGCATGAAACCGAAAGAAGAGAAATAACCCTAAACTACATAAAAGAACATTACCCAAGCAGGAATTGGACCCATGCATATACAGATGGATCAGCCAAAAATTCAATAGAGAATGGAGGAGGAGGAATTCTCCTAAATTTAAAAAATGGAGTGAAAAAAACACATTCAATGGCAACTGGAAAATTTTCAAGTAACTTCAAAGCGGAGGTAGAGGCTTTGAAAACTGCAGCAGAAATGCTCCTGATGGAGGAAAATAAAGAGAAGCAAATAGCTATCTTCACAGATGCAAAGTCAGCTGTCTCAATACTCAAGAGCAATAACAGCACAGAACTAACTGACCTAAGAGCAGCACTCCATGGTCTATGCCAGAAATCCAAAAAAGTTGTAATACATGTGGATCCCATCACATTGCAGTATACCTGGAAACGAAGAGGCTGACAGACTGGCAAAAGAGGGCGGACGACTACCACAGCCTGACATAGACATAACCTATAATGAGGCAAAGAGGTTGATAAAAAGCACTTATAGAACCAAATGGGAATCTGAGCATCCAGGCCATCAGAAGGATGATGCATATTACAAACTCGACCGAAGAGAACAAGTAGCAATCTTCAGACTCCGCACAGGACATAACAGGCTGAAATACCACTTGTTCAATAAACTAAAGATAGGAGATACCGATGAATGTAATTGTAGAACTGGAAAAATGACAGCAAAACATTTGCTGCAGGATTGCCCAACGTATGCAGAACAGAGAAAGATATTTTGGCCCACACCTGCTCCATTTGAGGACAAGCTCTATGGAGATATCAACAAGCTCAAGTTGACCGCAGCTTACTTTAACTACATACAGGTTGACATTTAAAGGTGCATGAAGACCCAGAGGCATGAAATGGAATATTGCTTGGATAGCAAATCCATTATGTGGAAAGTCCAAATCGAAAGCTCGCTCTGTGGGCTTCATAAAAGGTGGAAAAGTGTCCTAGTGGCACGAAATGGAATATTGCTTGGATAGCAAATCCATTACGTGGAAAGTCCGAATCAAAAGCCCATTGTGTGGGCTTCATAAAAGGTGGAAAAGTGTCCTAGTGGCATGAAATGGAATATTGCTTGGATAGCAAATCCATTACGTGGAAAGTCCGTATCTAAAGCCCACTGTGTGGACTTCATAAAAGGTGGAAAAGTGTCCTAGTGGCACGAAATGGAATATTGCTTGGATAGCAAATCCATTACATGGAAAGTCCGAATCGAAAGCTCACTGTGTGGATGTCATCTGCAGACTGCATACTTCTGGTTTCCGGAAGAACAGCCTATGGTGAACGGAAGGCCCAATATACGGAAGTGAGGCTAAGCAGCCATGTGCAGGACGTGACGATTCCTTGGGTGAGCCCAGTACCAGAGCGCTATGTATCGGCTCTGCAATTATGGAAGCCTCCTTGGATGGCGGGGAATGCCCATGGTCTGCCCCTGCCTTCCCTTGAGGGCTGACCAGGATCTTTGGCTGTTCTATATGGACCAGCTGGGATGGGGGATAACACCACAACAGTGAGAGTCAAACGTCCTAAGAAACCCCCGGGAAGGTTAACCCGGTCAACAAATGCCCGCAGAAGTCGGATGTGTCGGCCTAACGGCGCAAGAACGCAGCTCTGCTGTAAACAGGCACAACGCAATCACATCCGAAAAAAAACTCCGGATGAACGAAGAAGAAGAACCAAGCAAGCAAGATATGAACACCCTTAGCTTAGATTTAGACACGCGGGAAAGAGTTGCAGCAGACAGATGTTCCTGGAGAAGAGATGTACGAAACGGACTGGTGCTCTTTGAGCGCAATCTGATCCAACAAACTGAGGATAAGAGGCACAAACATGCAGTCATTTGCTGCTGGACCTGCCTGGTCTTACAGATGCAGAAACTGTGACAGAGATTGTCACTCTCGCATTGGACTATACAGTCACCAGCGGCGCTGTCAGGTGCCTTCCCAGCGGCACAACTCTATAGTCCTACAGGACTGAAAGAGGCCTACTTCTACTACTACTGCGATGACTTCCATAGTCAGACTACTTGTGGTCAAGGCAAAAGCACAAGAATCTTCCTTCACAATTCTCCCTCCAGCCTGAGCCGTAAGAGTTCAGTTGAGTTGAGCTAAGAACAGACATCACTGCACTCAGGACATTCTCATACGCGCTCCGTCCCCTCGTTCTTCTTCTTCTTCTTCTTCTTCTTCTTCTTCTTCTTCTTCTTCTTCTTCTTCTTCTTCTTCTTCTTCTTCTTCTTCTTCTTCTTCTTCTTCTTCTTCTTCTTCTTCTTCTTCTTCTTCTGCGTTCATCCGGAGTTTTATTTTTCTTTTTCTGACGTGATTGCGTTGTGCCTGTTTACAGCAGAGGTGCATTCTTGCGCCGTTAGGCCGACACATCCGACTTCTGCGGGCATTTGTTGACCGGGTTAACCTTCCCGGGGGTCCCCTTGTTCAACAACCAGCGAAGAGTCACACTATTAATCATTCCCACTGCGATCTGATTAAAAGTTCTCCTGGTCTACCCTCTAATTTTTGAGATTCTACCAGAGCCCCTGCCAACCCCCACCCCCTCCCCCCGCAATTTCATCCGTTCCACATATGGGTTCTCAATGTTACTCCACCTTCTCCACCTGATCCCACAGGCGCACGACCACCTCCCCCTTGTTCATAGGTAATCTACCACCAAGAGGTGCATTCCCTGACAGTCTATCAGCCTGATCATTACCCCACACTCCTGCATGGCCATGGCACACAACAAAATCCATACAATTCTCACAATCTGTGACGCCTGAAGCGAGGTGAGCCATTCCACGCGAAACATTCCTTTCTCCACTTTACTAAGCATACTCCTCGAGTCCGTAATGAATACAATGTGTGTTGCAGTGGTCTCCTCTAACCAACGGAATGCCGCTGTGACTGCATCCACCTCCATTCCCATTCTGGAGGTCGTAGCCTCATATGCCATACTCTCCTTTTTCAAGAATCGTCCATTAGCCTTCACAATGAAACCCCAACCACTCCGCCTGTTTCTCAAAAGTGACCCATCAGTATAGATCACTATGACACCTTGATGTGTGTTGCCCTGGATCAGTTGTTGCACCTCAAATTCTGTGCGGCCCGCTGATCATTCTCTGCACTCATGACCCAGTGTTACTATAACATTGTGCCAGTCCGTCTTGTCTGCCGGTACTTCAACCCACTCTTTTTCACGATTGATGGTCTCTAGATCACACACCTGACGTATAGATGTTTCTGCCTGTGTCATCCAGGACCTGCCTCGTCTTAGTCTATGACCCTTGACCATATATATGGTTTCATGCAGGGATGATACCCATCTGCAGCAACTCTCAGGTACCATTTGGCCTGAAGGACCCTATGCCTATCCGCCATTGTTGGTAGCGACAGGATATACCTTATGCATATAATTGGTGTGTCCTTCTTACACCCCAGAATCACCTGCATGGCTGCATTTTGTATGCGGCCCAACCGTTCAAACAGTCTCTTTGATACTGTCAGGAGCCCCAAACCATACTCAATGACAGAAATTATTAACTGCTGAAAGGGCAAGCCTGAGCCGTAAAGCCCATGCACTTCTCACTCGTCGAACCACAGACCCATCTGTGTAAATGATAGCCCTCTAAAGGATTCTCGAAGATCAAAGCCTGTACTTCCGCCTTCACAGCAGCCGGATTGTCTTGTTTGCATTTTCTGTCTAGTTGGATGCAGACTGAAAAGGACATACAGAATTCAGCTGGCACCTGTACCCACTCCTCGCCAGGTTCTAAGCCCTCAAGTGAACACGCCTGTTGAAGGATGTCTTTGGTTTGACCCATCTACGACTTTCCGCTTTTTAACCTGCTGCATTTTACCTTCTTAATTTCACTATGCAGTGGATGTTGTGTGTCTGCGTTGACTCTGAGGTAGCCACGTGCTTGGCAAATTTGTATTCTGTCCCCCCATGGTCGGAAAATCAAGAAAGTAGCGCATCGCGATGCAAGCTGTATCTCTTGTACACTCAAGTGTAATACGCATCGCTTCTTTCTGTACCCCCTCCACCCTTTTCACCTGCTTACGGCTGAGAATCAGGATCGTCAACGCATACTCAAAAATAGAAAGGACCAGAATAGATGCGCTGCAAACAGTTTGCTGCCGCCATCACCCGTATCGCAGTTAAACACCGCTTGGTCTTTGTTATCACGTGGTATATGTGTTCAGTATAAACAAGGCTTCGGTCAAATCTTATCCCCTTGTATTTCCTTTCCCGCGTTCTTTCCACAACCTCTGAGCACAGATTTACTGTTGGTAGTGGAGTGTTGAGAATATAATTAGTCAAAGAGAACCATGTTGCACTAGCTTCACCACACCAAGTGCCTATACGATTGAGTTCTGTTTGTAGTCCCACAGAAACCTGATCTTTATCTTTACTACGACGATACACTAACACATCGTTGGCACTCGACAATGTCCTCCTTCGTCCTGTGATCTGCTCATCGGTGATTCTCACAGTGTAGGCGTTAAACAGCACGAGAGATAATGGCAAATGCTGATCCCTGTGGCAGGCCGGAATATATTGTTGCATTGTTGGTTCAGAAGTCCAACCGCCACATCTAAAACTACTTTCCGTTGGAAGAGGACTGCAGAGATCCAATTAAGGAAGAATGTACTTATCTTGAGTTCAAGATGCTGAACCGTTAAGAAATCCAACGGTACTCTGTTGTACGCATCCTCAAGATCAATCACCACCACAACATGTTTCAATGCCTGAGTGGAAACCATACACATCATGGGCAAAAACTGCTGCATTGGTTCAGATTTCTCTGATTGGACTACAGCCTCTAAGGGTAGGTGGAAAAAAGACATTGCCCCTCTAGCTGGCTTGATATTTTTCTGACAATTAACTTCTCCAGCGGCTTCCCTATTGTATCTTACACGGTGATTGGTGATTGCCCGATCGATATTCCCGAATTTTTGAGTGGTTTTTGCCAGGTTTCGGCAAGGGAACCAGATAGCGGTGTAACCACTCCTCAATGATGCTAGCACTCCATATACTGTTGTTGTACATAAATGCTAGTTCCTCTAATTCGTTGTCGGTACACATACTAATGAATGTCATCATACCTTTTATACCATCCGGCCATGGTGCGCTGCATTTTGTTCGTCCTAGCACAACCTTGATCTTTTCACTGTCACTATGTCTTCTTCTGAAATTTCCTGGGACTTACACCTATCTGAGGTAACCATCTGGCAAAAATTCGTCCTCTCATGTCTGTCTGGGTGCTCTGCTCTAGATAGTGTTCTAAAAGGGCAGTCCTCTGCCAGGTGAGATCAGAACCCTGGAAGTCAGAAACTCTTATATCCCACAAGCTAATAATAACAACGCCTCATTGTTTGCGATGAATGAATGCCGTTTCTTACATCGTCTCCTGAAATAAGGTGTTCTCTTGTCTTAGAATGTATTAAGCGCCTAAAATGAACTAAACCTTTGCCCTTTGCGTACTACTGCATTAAAGACTTGCACGTCAGTTAAATAAATGTTTTGCATATCCTTTACAGGACATCGCTGTCAACATCGACATCAGCATCTTTCAGCTGTATGTTGATTTCTTGGCAAGATTACGCTCAGTAGTTTGCCATTGCTTTCTGAGCGGCCGGCTCAGTTATCCCGCAAGTCACCAGCGGGGATCGAACCGCTCCCAGCTCTCGCCCCGCTACGAGACTCTGCGTGATAAACGGGATTACGGAGAAAGTGTTGTAACCCCTCGGCCAGAGAGACCAGCTGCACGTCAGTTAGTTTCACCAAAATCGATGTCCAGGAACTGTCTGTTGGATTATCTCCCCATTGACATGCGCCGTGGGCCAAAATAAACGCCACCTAAAAATCTTGGGTGCCGTCAGACGATTTCGGTGATTATGATACTAGTATTGTTATTGTTACATGTGAACCGAAGATGACTACCTTTGCCGACAACTTTTGGGTAAGTCTTTCACACTATATGCCCGTTCTAATGCTACTTGTGTGCTTTATTCTAATAAGATATTGTTTAGCTCATGCGTACCCCACGGTAGTTTTTTTTTTAAAAGAAAGGTGGTTATGGGGCGTCAGGATGTCGGATCAGTGTTGTAGCCAATGTAGTGTGTAGTTTGTAAATCTTGTTGGAAGAATACACAACAAATTAAAACAGTGTCACGAGCAAACAGCCACGTTTCTTCATTTCTAAGGATTTATGAACATATTATAATTTGCTGACTGTGGCACTCTGCTACTTGTCACACAGTGTGACACACATTGATAAACTGAATTTATTATTTATTGTACGACTCCCACTGTCCGTGATGGTTATTATATTTTGTAAGACAATACAATAACACCACCGTTGATCAAGGGGGCCTTTATCTTAAGAATAAGTGATAACATATTGACACTTTGAACTGGCAGCAGTTAAGTTGGTAAAGATGAGGATTTCACTCATTAATTAACAAAAGAAGGTCTTGGCACATCTTGTCTGTCAACTTACTTTTCAAACAGACTGTTGTTCAGTCAGTGTGTGTGTGTTTGTTGCTCTTTGAGGTTTATTTTCATTTGCTAGTCACGAGTCATAACTAACACCCAGTCTTTTAGATTAGTATTATTTTCACTTATTAATATTCTTAGTTTCAGCATCAATATTTTTTCAATATTCACCATCACCAACATTCGTTCCATCTGTAATTTAAACTTAAAGGATTCGTTTGACATGTTAAGTCTGCCACAAAAATAAAGGTTTCATATGCAGACCTTCACTCTAACTTTAGAGTTAAGAGCAGATAATACTAAAGCTAACATTTCATCTGCTTGTGTACAGAGTCAAAACTCTCCCCCCCCCCCCACACACACACACACACACGCTAGTGCACTAAGCTGCAATATTGTACACATGTTTAAATTTTTCATTGTTTAGGGAGTCATCTCTGAGAGGTTATTTTGTCCAGTTCAGGTTGAGAAGTTAACTGGGTATAGGATAGGGTTGCATCCAGGCATAGGGTTACATTTGTACAACAACCATGGATTTATAATGCGGAGTGACTATTCACAATTCTATTGCGAATAGAAAAAAATTATATTTGCAATGGAATTGCGAATAGAGAAAAATTATATTCGCAATCGAAGTAGGTCACGTGATTATTCCTGTGCGTGTGTCCATATTACAATATTTTGTTGATCTGTTAACGTGTCCTCAGTAGCGTAGTGGTTAGTGTCTCCGCCTGTCACGCGGGAGCTCGAGGTTCGATTCGCCGACGGGGAGGCAACTATTTTTTTTTTCATTTTCAGGAATTAGGTGACACCAATGCTAGTCTGATGATTTCGCTTTAGGCATGTTTTCTACGGATTTTGTGTATTAGGTGTTGTTTATCTTGCTGCACAAGAACCTGCACACTTGTCTTTCTGTTCTTATCTGTCCTCTACTTTTGTTGTCTTGGGAAAGGAGCTTAGCCACCCGAACGCGAGTTCTTCTCTCTCTCTCTCTCTCTCTAAGTCTCGATCTCCCACCTCTCCCTTTCTTGTCTTTACCACTCTTTAATGTCTTTCAACACATCTTTCTCATATCTCTGTCTCTCACACTATCTTCGTTATCTATCTCTCTCCTCTCTCTTTTCCACCTGCTTCAGATATACCGGGTTTTCCTGCACTTTATATGCGTAGCAAATTAATGAGGCCAGTCAATCGAAAGCCTGGTGTTTGAATTGCCTAATCATGTCTCTCTGAGGCGAAGCATATTGCTGACTGTCAGTACTGTCAGCTTGGACCAGAACAGAGTCACTCAGAGAGGATGCAATGGAGGCCATAGAAAGTGTCAAATTGAGAGAATCATCACTGCTGCGATATTATCAGGACATAAATAGTAGGACGGTAACGTAAACAAACATGGATGCCTGGTATTGTAACAGTAAGTGTACAGAAACGAAAGTTAACAATTCTTGAACTCGCCTGGGGACAGAATTATTTGTAGGGATCGTTATTTGTATTGGGGATACCTGTTCTGAAAAATTATTCTTGATATTTAAACAGGACTAACGTAAAATGTAAAAATAAAACGGGATGCCAAAAGAACGGACAGAAGTAAGAAGAAGAGTGATTCATTAAAAAAATACAGAGAATTCGGCAGAATTAAACTCGCAACAGTGAACATTCCTATTTAAATTAACCACCTTCTTAGACTTCTTAATGGCCCAAACTAAAATTGACTAGTGAGCAGACGCTGTGACATGTTTGTTACTTCCCGCAATTCGATTGTGAATATAATTTTTTTCTATTCGCAATTCCATTGCGAATAGTGCCTCCCTTTATAATGTCCCCATGATATATTTGTTAGTAAGATTACACACATAAGGGTGAATAACAGGAAGTCCCATGTTCAAGTTACACTCAATATTTCAGTGTGTTTGGGAATGGCAAATGGCAGGCTCTAAGATCCTGGTAAAATTGTTAGGAAATAAAACCCACTTTTGGGTAGATAGGGCCTGTTATCTTTGTCACTGGCCAGTATAATTGGCAGAAAACCCTACCCAAGAGTTGGCTGACAGTCTATAAATGTTGGCTCATGAAAAGATTGTCTAAAGGACTAAAGGGATGGTCCTGATAAATGAAACTGGGATTAACTTGGGAGACAAAAGACAGAAGGTGAAGAACACTCGTGCATGTAGTAAGACCTAATATGAATCTCTGGTTTATCTTGCCAGGTGCTTTTGTCAGAAATATTATCCCCCCTGTTGTTGTTATTTAGTATTTAGTAAACACATGCACTCGCCCATATGCTCACCTTGCATTAAAATAATCAAGTGGAGTAAGAGTGTGGTGTAACAACAACAAAATTATCTTCTTTTAATGAAACAAGAATTACAAAAATTACAGAAATTTATTAGTTCAAACAATGAACTACAACTCAAAAAAAAATTTCAGTTTCTATTTGCTAGGCTGTCATCTAAAACAATGATTCAATGTATAGTTTGACGATACATTATATGACATGATAATGAAGACCCTGTTGAGCTTGACTCTAGTCCGATTTTCTGAAGACACATGAAGGGTGTAGCATAGGTGGGAGTGCAAGCGCACTTGAAATGCCACTACTTTTATCGTTTCTTCGTTATCGTTTCTTTACTTATTCAGTCGGGGAGATTTGTCCGCAACAGACGAAAAATATCTCCGGCGGGCCTATTCTCACTGGTCGCGAGATCCGCACAGTGGCAGGCGGGAAGATTTGCTCGCAGCAGATGAGCAATATCTCCGGCGGGCCTATTCCCGTTGGTCGCGGGATCCGCACGAGTCAGGTGGGGAGTCTGACAGTAGTACACGCTTACACAGGTCCAGACACTTGTGATTGACAGGTGTACGCGCCCAGTGGTCCGGGCGCGTATACAACCTTTACCTGCGGGGTTTGGCTGAACGCCTCTAAGTCAAGTCCCAAAGGTTTAGGGTCTGATCACTGCTCGCCTCCTGCTCATGGGGGGGCGAGGTCTCTGAGGTTTGACGCTGAGCCACCAGCGTCTGCAGCCTACCTTGTTCCAGACGTACTGGTTATCCTTTCCTCTGGATCAAACAAGGCAAGGCCGAGAGAGGGAACATATCGTTTGGGCATAGTTAAGAAGAGGCCACAAATAATACATAATACTCTCACATCAAGTATTAGACTTATAGCAATAGATTGTTGCCATGGCGTCATGGAGTGCAACCCTAAAATTATGGGCGCTAGTATGAACAGAATAAGGGAAATCAGACAATGTGCCTGAGGCATTCTGTTAGTCTTGCTTCAGGATGTATCAGTTATATTTTAATATAAATTGCCTGGTTAATATTGCCTGCTTGTGAGAATCATGCTCTGCTTGTTATTTCTTCTCCCACCCTATTCAGGCAATAGTCAGTTCTTTATTTTACAACTTTCCACGTGGTTTAAATAATGAAATATGGTATTGCACTTAAAAATATATATACACTTTTTGGATCTATCTCTCCCCCCCCCCCCCCCCCCCCCCCCCCCACACACACACACACTCCCAATGTACATCATAATAATCATTGTGGTTATTCATAAGGTACCACATATGTACAAAATCCCAATTTTCCCTATTTTCTTATATGTGTTAGCTGCAGCTGGTGTTATGTTACTGTATATGTCCGTCTTGCAGTCGCTTATTTTGAAACAGCTCGGACAGAAGTTGTTACTTGTGACCTCTGGTACTGCAGACTGGGTGGTTTGAGTTTAAACTATATTCCCATTCTGATGGATTTTATTGGGAAAATAAGATGATAATAACGGGAAAGAGAAAAATACAATGTAAATTTCAGTTATAACGTAGTAATAAATTCCCTGGCCAAGGGTTTAACGACACTGTTCGTAATCCCATATATTCACATGGGGAAAACAGCTGCGCGAGATTTGGCAACGGATCGCGCCACGCTGGTAACTTATGTGGGGTATGTGTGCCGGTTGTTCAGAAAGCAATGACAAACTACTGAACGTAAAACTTACCCAGTACATCAACAATCAATCAATCATGTGCCATGCCAGAAAGCGTGGGTGGTCATGACTCGCCATTTCACTCGATCACCAGAGTCGTGGATCAGCTCAGTGTTCCTGTCTCGACCATGCCATGTGGCCAAGCCATCCAGGTATTTACTTCTCGGTCTTCCCCTTGGTCTGCTCCTTTCGATGTTGCCAGTTGTCACTAAGTTCTCCAATCCATTTCTTCTCATAACATGTCCAAAAAATTTTGATTGTCTACGTCTAATTTCTCTAATCAATTTACATCAACAGCAGCTGAAAAATGCTGGTGTTGACTGCAGTGTCCTGTAAGGGATATGCAACAACAAAAAAATAATAATTTCACTTATACGGCTGCTTATTTTTACCACAGACCTTAATTGATTCACAGGGATTTGTTTAGTTCACTTCCTAAGCTCTGAATTGGGGATTTTCTCATACCATTTCAGATCTTCTACTTGCCAGCACCAAATGTTTTTGT
>JACEFZ010021834.1:0-23420 GCA_014155875.1 Cepaea nemoralis
CAAGGTTAGTGTGTAAAAGATATATAGTTTGCGAAAGATAGTATATAGATTCTGACCTTTGAAAACGAGTGAATGATTGAGAAAAGTAGAAATAAGACAGACATATGTGCGTCGAGAATGGATAGGCTGATGGCAAGTGATAAGTACAGCATGCATGTACGAGACGTTTACTCCGTGCGTGAGTACAAGTGTAGACAAACAGGTGTTCGTCGCGCTGAGTGAAGTAGGAGTGAGGTTTGGAGACGTCGTCTAAGTGAAGTACATAGATACAATGTAATAGTTGCGCGGTTGATATATCTTGTGTCAATGTGTGTGGAGGAGATCGATACGCTTAGATTGTGGTGAGTGATTGCTGGAATGTTGAATTGGCGTCTAAATTGTTTTTTTTTTTTTTAAGTAATAGTACGTACACGTTAGGTTGTCGCGATGCGAGAGTAGTCGTGAGATGAGAGCGAGGTTGTGTATCACTGTTTGAGCAAACATAAAATACGAATGCCGTGTGAATAAGCGAAGAGTGGCTGATGACTGAAAGGACTGATGTCTTTTGTGTGGAATGTCTGAAGTTAGACAGAATTTATGGAAGTTGTATGACAGGCTGACAGAAAGAGAGTTAACATTCTGAATGACGTTTCATAAAACATGTTTAGTATTGTTGACAGGGACATGTCGAAGCATGAATGCTTAATACTGAGAAATGAGAAAAGTGAGGTCTGTTGTCAGTAATAAGTGGTGTGGGTTGCTGTTCCTGAAAGAATCCCGATAAATAGGAAGAGGAATGAAAGATAGTGAGGTAAACAAGATTAGTTAAATGAATGTTGGAGAACGTGTTCCGATAAGTGTGACTGATTTAAGCTATTATCGCGGTGCAAGAACGCTAGGAGAGACTTGAGGATAGCTTAGAGTAGTTGTGGTGAGATGTTGGAAAGTAATGATACGTTAGTTAATTGCGTCGGGTAGACGAGAAACTTAAAAGTTGAATTAGTTATTGGTACAGTAAGTAGATGTATTGGTGAGAGGTCTATAGTAAATGGACACATATTTTTTTGCTGGTCGTAGTAGGGTGGAGATACCGTAGTTAACGGTGATGATTAAGTAGTTGTAGTAACACTTGGAACAAATCCAGGGAAAACAATTGATGTGCCGAGCCACAGGTTCTATTGGTAGATAGTACGGTCATTGTTGATTATTGAATTTTATTGAGAGAACAGATATTGTTCTAAGTTAGGAATTGGTCTGTAGGTAACAGATATATATATATATATATATATATATATATATATATATATATATATATATATATATATATATATATATATATATATATATATATATATATATATATATATATATATATATATATATATATATATATATGCTTGGTATTGACTTGTTTTGTTTTATCGGTTATAAGAATAACAGAATAGGCATGACTTGGGTGAATAGATGTGAATAGATATGTATTTCATTAGTTAGTATAAGAGACCAATGTTGAATATGTATGGTATGTTATATTATTTTTGCTTGATTTGGTCTTGTAAAATGATTGTCATTATTTGATTTTAGAATAGGATTATTGTGTTTTTAGTCTTTTGCGTACAAACTATTGGTCCGTAAAAGAGACCAGTAGTGTTAGGTAGCACTAGATATTTTCTTATAATTTAAATTGATGCGTGTTTTATTGTTGGGATAAACAGTTCAAAATTTGGGGGGTATGACATCCTGTTGTTTTATTTTAGTTGACTCATATTTTAACTTAAATTGTCTTGTGTGTTGAATGGTAATTACCTTGTTTATAAATATGTTAGAAATTAGTTAAGTTAAGTTTAATTTACATGGTTTTGTCTAGAATAAAGGCAATACATGGGGCTTTATTTAGGACCCTACGTTCAGAAAAGAGTTAATAAACTACTGAGAACTAGTAGAGAGACACATTCTCTGTTGGTGGGATTGCTGTGATAGTCAGCGTTGATAAATCAATGATATAAGGGCTGCAAAGTTGTGGAAACATATGCCATACGGGGTTACTACACAAGTAAAATGGTTATGAGGAATTTAAGTGAGCATTAATTGAAGATATATGGATTGGACGCCATATTGGAGAAAAGATTAAAGTGAATAAAGCAGTGGGGTAAATGAGGGGAAAGTTTTGAACATGGTTTCCATGGGGGAAAGAAGTGAACATGGAGCCACGAGTCAGTAACGCGCTGTAACAGACAGTGTGAAGGCAGTTAGCAAAACATGAATTGAATCCATGTTTGACTCCGAAGAATGATTAGATACTGGGGGATAGCAGTACAATAGAAAAGGGGTGTAGGTGTGTTAATGTGAAATGAACATTGTCACTGTGGAGACAAAATGATAGGAGGTTTTGGGGGTCCGTGATATATGGACTGAGATAGAATAACATAGATTGCAAGCAGTCACAGACATGAGTGTAGAGTGTTGATGTTGATAACGGCATAAATTGACAAGTAGAGGTTTTAGTAGATATGCCCATAATAAATGGACATTAAGAGAGAATTTTGAGTGAGGTATAGGTGATGTGTATAATATTGGGACAGGTCTTGAGGGATAATGGACCTTTTTAATTGTGTCCTCGGGATGTGTTCTGTGGTTGACATTACAATGTGAGGTTGAAGTAAGGTTCAGAGCCATAAAATTAGTAGTGTCTGTAATATATAGACATTTGGGGAGTGAATAATAATTTTTGATGGTTGGTATTTTATGCTGTAGATAGCAGCGTAAACTGTTACCATAATAAGTGGTACTGTAGAAGATATAATTGTTTTAGACTTTATTACATAAAGTCTCAAATGACATAGGGGGGTAAAGGTGTGTGTGATTTAGGTGAGTGTGGTTTTTGTGTGGAAGAGTTCTACTTCTTTGAATCTTCGGTGCGCACCGATTCTTTGTCTTCCTATAGTGTGCGAGTGATTGGAGAAGCAGTAATGGGGAGGTCATATGGGTAGTGATGACAATGGGGAGTTGAGGTAGTGTCGGAAGAGTACAGCGTTTGAATTTTTTAAGCGGAGTGCTTATAAAGAGAAGAAGAAGTATTTCAAAAAGGTAACCATATGTGTTATGATGTATTGTATAAAGTTGAGATTTAAATGTTATTGAGCATATGTAATTAATATATGTTATGTTTTTTTTTTTGAAGGGCCAGAAATAAAGAGGAAATATTTACTTAAGTTAGTTTGGGGCAGATTAGAGGAATTGTAGAAAGTAAGGAAAGAGAGGGTATAGAATAGAGGGATTAGTAGTAAAGACTTTTGAAGGAAAAAAGTCTTTTAAAAACATAGGAAGGTGTAGCAGAATGTATTAGTTAGGTGTGCAAAGCTACAGCACGCTTGAGCATCAGGATGGAATGAGGAGAAAGATGCTCAAGTCGTGACGTGGCTTGTTGTTAGGGTAGTCAGAAAACACCTAGGACTAGAAGACAGAGGCCGTCATCATGTTTGTATTCTACTATGACTTTGTATCAGCCATAACGTTTAATAAAGCTGTTTTATATTAGTCCAAGACTCGTTAGTCCTCTATGCTTCACACTGTTACACTAGCTGTGAATATGTTGAATAAGCATCCGTGGACCAACAAAAGCAGTTGTCACTGAGAGGAGATGAGTTGGTTGGTTGGGCAGCTATCTCTATAAAATACCTCAAAACTCTATGACGTGGCCATCAGTGGGCAAGAGGCGCCATATATACTCTCCCCCTCCCCCACCTGCTGCCTTGCAGGGTCTGTCTTTTAGACAAAGGTTGGAGGAGTCAACTATACACAAACCGACGAAAGGTAAGGGGAAACCACCACTGTATTTTCCCAAGAAAATCATGCCTCTAGAATAGGGGTCACCAAACTTTTTTTCACGGCGGGCCGGATAACTGACAAAATGACGAGCGCGGGCCACATACTCATTCTGATCATTACTTGCGCCAGTCCCCTTATTGAAGATCTTACGGACGCGGTTCGTAATCCCGTATACCCGCGTTCGAAACACAGCTACGCGCGATTTGGCAGCAGACTGCGTTGCGCTGGTTTTTACGCTATGATAGTGTGCCAGTCGTTCAGAAAGCAATGGCAAACTACTGAACGTAAACTTGCCAAGACATCAACAATAGCAAAAAATACTGGTGTTGACCGCAAACGCCTTGTAAACGGTATGCATAGTGAGATTTGTGAAACTGATATTTGGCTTTCAAGATATCATCAATGTTTGGTTTGGAATTGCTCCAACCAATTTGCTTTGACAGTCGCATTTGCCACCGCCATGGGTTGTAGTTATTAAGCCTTTTTTTTTTTTTTTTTTTTTTGAGGCACAATATAACAAACAAATCGTCTGTCAAGACAGCAAGGTGCCAATTGTAATGGTTAGATTGATAAAAGAATATATCTCATAATAAGGATTGCAAAATATATAAATAGGGTCGGCCTAAATAAAAAGCCTAGAGCAGAGTTGTTCAGCCGAGGTTCCACGAGTTGCAGCCAGGGGTTCCGCCGAAACAGATCGAAATCGCCTAAATGCAATATTTCTGCAGATCTGGTTTATTACATAAAGTAGGACTGACACTTGGATCATCGCACAGAGTTCAAAGAGCAACGTAAACATTTGCGTAAGGATCTGCTCCAGCAGAAAGGTTGAAAAATACTGGCCTAGAGACCTGCTAGATTAACTCCCTGACCGGGGAATTCTTCTGAGCTGGGGTTAATATTTTTGTAATAACACGAGGCTTCTGTGGCATTTTTATGCTATGTTTACTACGTTATTGCCTCTGTTCACACTTGTAGTTCACTTACCTATCACTGTCAAACAAAGAAATCGTTGTTACATAAGTTTAAAATACATGACTGGTAAAAAGAAGTAAATATTTCTGGAGCATCGGACCTGTATTGACAGCCGGACGAATATGGGGACGGGAAAGATGCGCGTGTGTTTGTGTGTGTGTTGCCATGGAAACCGCGATAACGTCAGAGCGTAGGCGGCGCTACTACGAGCTGGAGAAGGACTGGGATGGCGCGAAATAAGCAAACATAAGTAAACAAGACAATCTAGATACAATAATTTATAATTGAAAATGGTAAATTTGGAACATATAGCAGCCAGGAGGTCTCCGCACATGTGAAGATCTCCTATTACTCTAAACATAATATTTACATTTAAATTGTTTCACAACGTCTCGTGTTCCATACGTTATATCAAGCAAGTTCGAGTACCGTCGGCGGGCCGGATGAGATGACGTCGCGGGCCGGATCCAGCCCCCGGGCCGTCGTTTGGTGACCTCTGCTCTAGAAGTAAACAAAGATATACAGCTTTGCTTTATTGACTACACAAAGGCTTTCGATAGAGTTAGACATGTCAACATGGTAGAGATATTTGCAGATCTACAAATTGATGGGAAGAACATTAGACTTATAAAAAACATATATTGGAAACAACAAGCTTTCGTAAGGATTGACAATGAAGTGGGACAATATCAGCCTATTAAGCGAGATAGGAGACAGGAATGTGTAACGTCTCCAGATCTTTATTCCCTGTACATTGAAAATATTTTCAGATATATAGAAGACATAAATGGTATCACCATCGGAAGACGAAACATCAATAACATTAGATATGCAGATGACAAAGTATTGATTGCAGACAACAAGCAGGATCTGCAACAAATAGTAGATGTGGTTGTTGCACACAGTGAACAACTAAGGTTAGAATTAAATTGTAAAAAGACACAGATTATGGTCGTCACTAGCAAGAACGAAACACCACAATATAATATACAAGTAATTGGGAATATTCTTAAACAAGTGAATTGGTACAGTTATCTCGAAACAGTAATAACATCTAATGGGGGATGCTTTGAAGAGATTAGAACAAGAATCGCCATGGCGAAAGCAGCTTTTAGCAAGATGAAAAACATACTGACCAATAAAAAGATGTCCATTGAAACGAGAAAAAGAGTTTTGAGGTGCTACATAGAACCTGTACTTTTGTATGGATGTGAATCGTGAACAATGAGCAGCTGAAAAACACCTGACGGCTGTGGAAATGTGGTTTCTGAGGAGAATGCAAAGAATACCATGGACAGACAGAATAACCAATGAACAAGTCCTCCAAGAAACAAATGAAAATCGTACACTAATTTGCGAAATTAGACGTTGACCGTCAAGATATTTTGGACATGTTATGAGAAGAAATAAATTGGAGAACTTGGTGACAACAGGCAAGATCGAGGGAAAGAGATCGAGGGGAAGACAGAGAAGTAAATACCTAGATGGCTTGGCTACCTGGCATGGTCGAGACAGGAACACTTAGCTGATCCACGACTCTGGTGATCGAGTGAAATGGCGAATCATGACCGCCCACGCTTACTGGCATGGCACATGATGGATGGAAATGAAATCGATAAAGATAACGACATTAATGGGGATTCCAATGGAGCCTCTTCGTCCGTTAGGGAGCATCATGTGCTACAGGTGATACCGGATCTTCGTCAAGCGACTGTAAGCAAATTAAAGTTTAAACATACACTAAATGTTGGTACATGGAATGTCAGAACACTTAGCCAGAATTAAAAATGAGATAATGTCAACAAAGAGATGGAAAGTATGAAGATAAATATATTAACGATTAGTGAAATGCGATGGCAAGATGCGTTGGGGGGGGGGGGGGGGGGTGTGTTTAGATGCGTATATAATTGTTTATTCAGGAGGGAAGGACTACAAAAGGGGTGTTGGCATAATGTTGGATCAAATGAGTGCTAGGATAGTTAAACGATTTTGGACAATCTCAAATAGAGTATTATTAGTGAAACTCCATGGCAAAGCTCTGAATATTAACATAGTACATGTATATGTGCCAACAGAAGACTGTAAAGAAGAAGATATAGATATATAACGAATTAGACATGGTCGAGGACCAATGTAAAAAATTTTGAAATGACTGGTATCCTCGGGGATTTCAATGTCAAAGTAGTCAACGAAAAGCTGAGTGGTGTGACTGGTGGCTATGGCCTAGGTGATAGGAATGATAGAGGCGACAGATTAATAGGCGAGGTGAGCACTGGTGTAGTACAGTCGAAGCCAGCATGCACATTTTTCGAGCTGGCGAAAAGCCGTGCAAGATTATGGTCTTTAAGTAGACGCAGATTATGTTTAGAGGAAATGTAATTTATACTGATTGTAAATTGAATTCATTTTGAATAAATAGTTCTCATCTCCCCCCTTCTCTCACTCTCCCTCTCTTCTCTCTCTCTCTCTCTCTCTCTCTCTCTCTCTCTCTCTCTCTCTCTCTCTCTCTCTCTCTCTCTCTCTCTCTCTCTCTCTCTCTCTCTCTGCCAAATGGTGCATTAATTTCCGACCATCCCTCCTGTTTCTTTAAAATAAACATCTCCTATAATAATAAATCATACAATTCAACTGCGCATGCGTTTCCCTAGTTACTTTGGTCATATTTAAAATATCATAATAACATGATTGATAGTAATGCCTTGACTGAACACTAAACTTATTAAAAATTCTATTCAAGCATTCTGCCGAATTAGCAGATATTTTTTTTAAATGTTGCATACCCCTTAAAGGACGTTGCAGTCAATAGCAGCATTTTACTGCCGTTATTGATGTCTTGGCAAGTTTTTACATTCAGTAGTTTGCCATTGCTTTTTGAACGACTGGCTCCCATACCAACATGTTAAAACCAGCTCGACACGGTCTGCAATGACCAGATAACAAAATTAAAAGCACATAGATTTGAAATGAGCCCGGGACCTAACCAGTAATATTACACAGGGGAAATAACTAGAATTTTAAAATAAATCATATACCAGCTACAATATTGTCATGTAACCAACAAAATCTCACTACTATTATTTTGGAAATAAAGTACTCAATACGACAGTCAGATATTGTAAAACTAAATAAATACTTTTAGTAGACTCCTTACAGAAAAGTTTGTGAATCTTTACTTATTTACATTTTATAATCAACTTTAAAGTTCTACATTATTTCCTGAAATGTTGAATAGCATACTTTTAATGACAGTGTCGTCATCACCCCATAATCAATTCCTCTTTATGGGGAAAAACAATTTTTTACTGGCCTCCTAGGGCCACACAAAAGTTAAAGACAATTAACCATTTAATCCCAAATTGTGATACCATCCATCCATCCACCATGTGCCATGCCGGTAAGCGTGGGCTGTCATGTTCTGCCATCTCACTCGATCACCAGAGTCGTGGATCAGCTCCGTGTTTCTGTCTCGACCATGCCACAAGGCCAAGCCATCCAGGTACTTGCTTCTAGGTCTTCCCCTTGGTCTGTTCCTCTCGATCTTACCAGTTGTCACCAAGTTCTCCAAATCATTTCTTCTCATAACATGCCACAAAAATTGTGACTGTCTCCGTCTGTCTCTAATCCGTTTACGATCTTCATTTGTTTCTTGAAGGACTTGTTCATTGGTCTTTCTGGCTGTCCATGGTATTCTTTGCATTTTCCTGAGAAACCACATTTCTACAGCCATCAGGTGTTTTTCAGCCTGACTGCTCATTGTCCAAGCTTCACATCCATAAAAAAGTACAGGTTCTATGTAGCATCTCAACACTCTTCTCCTCGCTTCAATTGACATCTTTTTATTTGTCAGTATGTTTTTCATCTTGCTAAAGGCTACTTTCGGCATGGCGATTCTTGTTCTAATCTCTTCAAGGCATCTCCCATCAGATGTTAGCACTGTTCCGAGATAATTGTACTTATTCACTTGTTGAAGAATATTCCCATTTACTTGTATATTACATTGTGGTATTTCGTTCTTCCTAGTGACGACCATAATCTGTGTCTTTTTACAATTTAATTCTAACCCTAGTTGTTCACTGTGTTTAACAACCGCATCTACTAAATTTTGCAGGTCCTGTTCATTGTCTGTGTGGCGAAACGCCAGTGGCTCATGTCCTCATGCCTTCTTTGATTTTGGGGAAAACAGGGGGAAACGGCTTTCGGAAGCTCTCAGTTCTCTTGTTCGCTCAATCATGAAAGATAGTTCTTTGGGGTTACCTTCATAACACAATCTTTATATGGAGCGAGTAGATGTGGGTCTTTTCTTTCGGGTAGACCCGATGGAGCGCCTTGCGCCAAATGCGCACTGGTGCGGCTTCTGGAGGATTCATGTCCGTTTCTACTGATGGCCATCCACGGCCGAATGTCAAGAGTTCAAGTTAAAGATTGAGACAGTTTTAAAAGGTCTACTACTGGTGGAATGAAAAGGTAAACTTGGGTTTTCTTTGGTCCAGGCAAAACTTGGCCTATAAATATCTATTGTCTTAACGACTGAGAGGATATGGCGAAACAGCAGTCTTGCCATGTTGGGAGGGGGTGACCGTTAGCCGATCTGGCTACGCGTCTTGATCTTGGCATGGCAAGGGAACACATCTGAAGAATAAGTAGTTACCAAATGATATCGCTTGTTCTTGGCAGCTGATAGACGAGTGATATCTTGCTTCCTACGGCTTACCGTTACTTAGTAGCATCTCTCTTTTAAATATAGGCACATTAGATAGCTACGGGGATGGGGTCCACTAATCTATGATCTATCTTCTTGAGCCGGAAGAGGATATCCACGGTGCTATCTCTTTCGTCTTGTAGTCGATAGGATGATGTGGGGATTATAAATAAACTTCGTTATCTTATTGAGAGAACCTGCATTCCTCTGAATCTACGTGTTAGGTGAGGCACTGCCGGTACATTGCGGCGGCAGCTCAGACAAGAGCAGCAGCCGGAAGAGGTAGTATCTTCTTGCATATTCTTGCTGGGAATGGGGAACTACACTGCGTGCCATACAACCCCACTCCTATATTATTAGTTAACGGGGAGAAACACACAGATTACTAGGCGCACCACACCACAAGATCTTGGTTGTGAGAAAGGCATGGTTTGCAAGGGAGAAAGAAGCTGGGAAATGAATGTGCCCAATAATAATAAAGGCAGGGTATGAGTGAGGAGAGTGATTCGTGTATGTAACAGGGTGCATAGTATAGCCGACCGGACGTCTACAGATTGGAGGTCTATGCAAGCCAGGACGTAGCCAATCCAGGGGCTACCTGACATGTCCGACGCATTCAAGCAAGCCACTGATAAACTGATGTTGGTAAGCTGAAATGCATAACTAATATGTGGTGCTTGAGTCAGCTTGATCCCTCACTCGAATGTTTGTCCTTTCCAGGGTCCTTCTTTTTGGAAGTATGAACAAAGCTGAAGGTCTCGACAGGGCTCTACGCAGAAAGTATGTTTATGACTATGCCATGGCAAGGTTTGGGCCATGCCTGCTTTAAGAATATGATCTCTACGAGATAGAGCCACTGCTGACCTGGAAAGAATGACCATCAGCTGTACTGACACATCACCAGTCATCTCGATACGATTGGATTGAGTCCTTTTGTATTATTGGCTGGACCCCGCCAATCACTCAGACACACCCATTATTATATGAGAACTATTCTCCAGGACATTATTTCCTACCTGACATTATGCCACTTCCCTAGAACATTTGTTTACTAAAAAGACTGTGGTCCATGGAAATTTGGAAGTTTGCTTCTACAGAAGGCTGTTGTACGTACAACCAATTACCTGGAAGGAAGGAGATTCTTGCACACGCGGTGAGCTGTATGTGGACGGATCGGACAGTGTATGAAGCTGCGTCTATGAAGATAGCTACCTGAGGCTCTATGCCTGAACGTTATCCTTGTTGTGTCTGTTTAGAACTATCTGTTTTATCTGCCTTGATGTTTTCCTGTGCTGTTCTTGATTAGGTTAATAAAATTACTTTCAAGTTATTCTGACGATCGCCATGTTATTTATGCGGCAGCCAGAAATACACCTTAGAGGTTAGGTCCCGAGGTAGAAAGACAGAGTGACAGTGAGTCCAGGGAACGGAGGAGGGTTGGCAAGCAAAAACCTATCCCAGCCAGGGCAATAGAATAACATTGAAATATTGTTACATAGTTACTTGGGACCCTCCACGTAGCTTGTTACAGTCTGTAATCAAGACTGTATCATCTGCATATCTAATGTTATTGATGCATTGTCCCCCAATGTTGATTCCTTCCATATCTTCAATATTTCTGAAAATACTTTCACTGTACAGGGAAAACAGATCTGGAGACATTACACATCCCTGTCTCACACCTCTCTTAATAGGCTGATATTGGCCTACTTCATTATCAACTCTTATGGCAGCTTGTTGTTTCCAATATATGTGTTTTACAAGTCTAAGGTCTTTTCCATCAATTTGTAGATCTTCAAGCATCCTTATCTTGTTGACATGTCTCACTTTATCGAAAGCCTTTGTGTAGTCAATAAAGCAAAGGTGTAGATCTTTGTTTACTTCTATAGAACGTTCGATTACGGTTCTCAGTATATACACAGCATTTACTTACCCTTGCCTTCTACAAACCCACATTATTCTTCTCCTATTTCAGGTTATATTTTCCTCCTAACTCTTTGCATGATAATTCTTAGCAAAATCTTCGTGATGTGATTCATTATACTAATTGTTCGATGTTGACCACATTCCAAGGCTCCTGATTTCTTTGAGATTGCAATAAATACAGAATTACATAACTCATGAGGTATATTTCCAGTATCATATATTGTATTAAGCAGACTGGTAACTTTATCTATTCCATATTCTTCTAAAGCATTAATCATTTCTGTTGTGACACTGTCTGAACCGGGGGTCTTGCCAGATTTCATATGGTTAAGAGCATTCTGAACCTCCATCTTCAAAATTGCTGGTCCTTCATTATTATTTTGAACATCATACTGTTAGTCTCTGTTATCGTCATAAAGGTTTTTCACGTAATCTGACCATACATGTGAGATGTGATCTTTTTCTATTATGACTCTTTCATCTTTTATCTTTAGACAGCCTGCTGATGTACGTGTTCTTTGATTAGTAAGCTCCTTTTTTTGTGTGCATTAGTTTCGCATTTTTACTGTTGTGTTTTTCAATTTCTCTGCAATTTTTCTCAAGCCATGTTTCTTTTGCCTCCTTGCATAAGGTTCTGACTTTTCTGTGAAATTCTTCATATCTGGCAGAATTATTTTTGTTCTGTCTTCTATTTCCATTAGTTGTAAAATTTCTTCAGCCATCCAAGTCTTACGGCCCATTTTCTTTACTTTTGGAATAGTTTTTCTGCTGCACAACTGATTGAATTCTTCAGCATTTCCCATTGATCATTTACATCTTGAAATAGGATCTCTGGATCAGACAATAAATCAAATTTGTTCTTTACTTCTATGTTAAAATTATCTTGTATTTCTTTGTCAGTTTTCAATTTGCACAAGTCATATTTAGGGTTTCCTGCTGTATACTTGACTTTCTTTAACTTTACCCTTAATATGCCTGTAATTAATCTGTGATCACTGTAACAGTCTGCATTTGGAACTGTTTTTACGACTGTTAACGAATTTCGAAACCTTTTGCTCCCCCGATGTGTCTCCACCTTGACGTGGTGGGGGAGCTTGAGTGTCCCACTGACCCCAAGCGCTATGCCGATGGATATTAACTACATATTGGACAGCTCTTGGGATAGGGACCAGACTAAGAGAGACACAACCTGCTGCTCTGCAGGTAGACTGAGGATAGCAGTCTAAACCAGGCGAACGATGCCAATAATCTGTCTGGACACAACCTTTAAGGCTCTCAGCCGAGGAGTATGGCTGAACGCCTCTAAGCCATAAATCCTCGGACATGAAAGCCTGGCCGACACATACCTACATGAAAATTGAGGTGAGGTGCTGAGCACGCTACATGCTTGGAGCAGATACTCGCTCGATGGCTCTTAGCTGGGGGATATGAGGGATCCCCGGATGAGAGGGCCTGTTCGTTTCTCGCCCACAGACGCACGGAGGCGAGGTGCTGAGCCGGAAGCACATGTAGCCTACCTCGTGAGCAAGAGGTGGAAATACATCTCGGTCGCATGTTCCGATGAAAATCTGTAACCGTACTCATGGAGTGAGTGTAGTCAAAGGTGAAAAATTGCCTCTTTGACACTAAATGGAACGCTTGGCTTGCGAATCCATTAAGTGGCAGTCCGAAGCAAAAGCTTGCTGTGTGGAAGTCGAAATAAGAGTCTAACTTGTCTCGAAACCCGAGGAAGGCTAACCTCATTAAAAATGCCCGCCTAAGTCGGAAGTGCCAGCCTACGGGCGGCAAAATAAAAATGGCACTACGGAATTACGTCCGAGTGAAATGTCTTTCGTGACCGGAAAAGCTCTAACTAGTCTTCCCTCGTGCTAGGAAAATCTACCTAGTTTCCGAATGCCGCTTTTGTTCGGAACAGCTCTGACTAGGTAGTTTCCCGAATGTCCGTCGTGCCTGGAACAGCTCTGACGGTCGCAACGACAAACACATGTCGTGTCGAAAACTCGCTTACTGGATACCGTCAGCAGACCTGTCTGGTTTGTACGGGAACGGCCCGGGGCGAACGAAATGCGCAATATATTGAAGTGAGGAATTAAAGCAGCCATGAGCAAAAAGTGTCGATTCCCTCGGTGAGCCCAGCACCAGGGTGCTATGTGTCGGCCCTGCAATTATGGAAGCCACCCTGGATGGCGGAAAATGCTATGAACTGTCCCTGCCTTCCCTTGAGGGATGATCGAAGTCTTCGACTGTTCCAACTTGACCAGCTGGCATGTGGATGGTACCACAAAAGTGAGAGTCTCCCAGGAATGCTAACCTGGTCAAAACAGCATGCTAAATGTCGAATGTGTTGGCCTGAGGGTTTCGATCCAAGGGTGCCTAACTAGACACACCGCAATCACATCTGAAAAAAAAGAAAAAAGAAAAACACTCTGGATGATCGCAAAGAAGAAGAAGAAACCTTTTGCTAATCAGGATATAATTTATCTGGTTTTTAATCATGCTGTCTGGACTCCTCCATGTCCATAATCTTCTAGGATGCTGTTTAAACCAGGTATTTCCTACAACCATTTCTTGTTCTTTTGCCCATTCTACAAGTCTGTATTCTCTTTCATTTCTCTCTCCCAAACCATGGTTGCCTACACTGCATCCATCGCTTTTCTTTCCTATATTTGCGTTGAAATCACCCATTGTGATATTTATTTCTGATTTGTTACAGTTTTCCAAAGCATACTCCACGTCATTATAAAATTCCTCTATACTTTCTTCACTGCATTCACTTGTTGGGGCATATACTTGAATGATGTTTATTTTGAAAGGTCTTCCATTTAATTTTACTAATAGAACTCTGTCTGACACAGCCCGATATCCTTTGACAGAATTTGATGTTTGCTTATCTAATATAATGGCTACACTTCTTTACTGTTCTTCTTATCTTCTTGATACCATCAGACTTGAATATTAACATGATAGGTATATGTGAGACCAAAGGGCATTATTATTCATCGATTCATTCAGTAGCATGTCCTTTGCAGAACCTCGCTCCCATAACACCTTCCGGAAAACCTCTCGATCATAAGCAAGATGTCCCGCGTCCAATACAACCATCTGGAGATCATCCGCCACATCCTGCACCCATCTTCTCTTTGGCCTTCCTCTTCCTCTCTTCTCAGGCATATACCCCTCCATTATTGTTCTCTCCAAACTTTCGTGACGTTTCAAGTGACCAAAATATTTCAACTTTCTTTGTTTCATCGTTCTTAATAGCCAACCTTCTTCAATATTCAGCTCTTGAAGTATTGATGCATTTGTTCTTTTCTTTGCCCAAGATATTCTTAGAACTCGTCTATAACATTTATATTCAAAGGCATTTATGCGCTGCTCAGCTTGTTTAGTAAGTATCCAGGTCTCACAGGCGTATGTTGCAATGGGAAAGATGCATGCTCTTAAAAATCTAATTTTTGTAGTTCTGTCTGTCCCATTCCATAATTTATTCAGTTGTTTTAGTTTTTGAAGAGCAATTGATAGTCGTCGTTTAATTTCTTTCATTGTGTCACCGTTGTTCGTAATCAATGACCCAAGATATTCAAACTTTTCCACCACCTCAAATTTTTCCTCATTAACATATATTTCTTTCTCCATAGTGGTTTTATCTGTATGTATTATCTTTGTTTTTGCAATGTTGAGATACAAGTTGTGATTTTCACTATTCAATTGGGTTGAGGCTATTAGGTTTTCTATACCAGTCTGTGTTGGGGATAGCAATACTGTATCATCAGCAAACCGAATCTCTGGTATGTCAAGACAACTTATATTTAGGGCATCACATAGCTCTATATTTATATCTTTATATCATCTCTTACATTTCTCATTATATCTTCGGCGTACAGGTTAAACAAATAGGGGGACAGCAAACATCCTTGGCGGACTCCTTGCTTGATGTCAAACTAATCTGATGTCTTGCCATCTATTCTAATCGCTGCTTGTTGGCTCTAGATAGAGCATTCTTATGAGTTGTATTACATGTGGTGGAAAGCCCATATTCCTCATGATTTCCCAAAGTTTCTGATGTTGTACACAGTCAAATGCCTTTGAATAATCCACAAAACATGAGAATAGGTTTACATTAAATTCTCTGCACTTCTCTATTATTGGACGCGTATTGAGAATGTGATTTCTTGTTCCTCTTCCTTGTCTAAATTCAGCTTGAACCACGTTAATTTCTTCTTCCATTTTCTTACGAAGTCTTCTCATTATGATTTTTAGTAGAATTTTACATTCTTGTCTGATAACGGCAACAGTTCTATAGTTTGTGCATAATTTCAGGTTGCCCTTTTTTGGTATTGGAATGAAGATAGTTCTCTTCCAATCTTTTGGCCATATACCATATTTCCATATCTTTTCACATTATGCGTGATAGCTTTGTATGCTTTCTTCTCCTCCCGCTTTAATTAGCTCAGCTGGTATCTTTTCACATCCAGGTGATTTACCATTCTTCAGGTTCTTTATAGCCCAAGCAATTTCATCTAATGAGGGTTCAGGTTCTGTCTCTGCTGCCATTGGTTCATGTATCTCATTCATATCCTCAATATCACTCATATCATACATTCCACTGCAGTACTCCCGCCATCTTTCTAGAATTTGTCTAGATTCTGTTAAGGTATTTCCCCATCTTGTCACAGATAACATTCAATTGAGGTTGAACATTTCTTGACAATAACTTCATTTCTTTGAACATTTCATAATCTCTTCCAGTTTTATGATATTGCTCTATTCTGGTACAGAAGTCTTGTATATATTGATTTTTGTCTTTTCTTGTGTTCTTTCTTATTTCTCGAGTTAAAGATTTATACTTCATCCTGCTGTTATCGGATTCACCTCCTTTCTGTTTAAGTTCCCTTCGTTGTTTTATTAATTCTAATGTGTCTGATGTAATTAATGGCTTAAGTTGCTTTTTCTTGGTCGGAATTAAATCTTTGGCTGCAGTTATCAAGATATCTCTAGCTTGTACTGCTAGTTCATCAGGTGTCATTTCTTCTTGTACAGACATCAAGACCCCAAAGCGATTCCTAACTTCTACAGTGTATGCATCCTGTATTTTGTGAGATCTAAACGAAGTGACCTTGGTCCTCGGGTAAGCTTTTTGAGTTTTAATTTCAGATCTGCTTCTAATAACTGATGATCCGTATCACAGTCTGCACTTCGTAGGGTTTTTGCAGATGTTATGTGCCATGGACCGATATGAGGCAGACAGTGGTAAACTGATGTAGTGAGAACAGGTTACCAAAGAAGAGGAATTGTCATCGGTGAAAGCAGTTCACGCGATCACGATGAACAAGTCCGCATGAAGAAGTCGAGGAGTCGGTGAGCAACTATGATGATGTTGTAGAACAAAGGGAAACCATTCAGAGAAGTTTCGTATCACGTGACATGAGTTGTGTGGTACATGGGAATGAGATGACTGGACAAAGTTAGTCTAGCCAGGGTCCCTGTAGCGAGAGGACGTGAAACGAGTGTTGAAAGTGAAGCGAGACGAATTCACCAGTGATTTCGTATTTGAACAACACACCAGCCTGAGGCAAAAGTGTTAGACACAAGCCGGACGGCCAATTGAGTAGCGATTCCAGTTCAGGGACGGCACGCCGAGTTGACGGTGATTGAGAATGCCCCATGCCGATGTCAAGGGCAAGTGACTGTAAGTTGAACATAGAATAGCCATTGTAGTATAGCGGTGTTTTAGAAGTGCTAACAGTGATTAGACGTGTGATATACCTATTGCAGGACACCACGCACCTTTCGGGAATGATTGATGTTATGTGCGGTGATCATTGTGTATAATAAACACCGAAGAATGGCAAGGGCATGGAGTTGTTTACTGTTTACATGTGATGAATGTTCCTGTTTATTTCTGTCACTGCGGCTGAACAGACGAGCCAGAAAACAGCTACATGGCAGCTGATCTCCATCTTCTTTGTATTAAAATATAATCTATATGATTTTTGGTAATACTGTCCGGGGACTTCCATGTGAAGAGTCTTCTTGGGTGTTGTTTAAAAAGTGTGTTGGCAATCATTAACTCATTGAAGAGTTAACAAAGTTAACTAATTAATTCAGTGAAGCTTGGACAATGAGCAGTCAAGCTGAAAAACATCTGATGGCTGTAGAAATGTGGTTTCTCAGGAAAATGCAAAGAATACCATGGACAGCCAGAAAGACCAATGAACAAGTCCTTCAAGAAACAAATGAATATCGTAAACTGATTAGAGACATTAGACGTAGACAGTCACAATTTTTTGGGCATGTTATGAGAAGAAATGAATTGGAGAAGTTGGTGACAACTGGTAAGATCGAAGGGAACAGACCAAGGGGAAGACCTAGAAGCAAATACCTGGATGGCTTGGCCTTGCGGCATGGTCGAGACAGGAATACAGAGCTGATCCACGACTCTGGTGATCGAGTGAGATGGCAAAATATGACCGCCCACGCTTACCGGCATGGCACATATTGGATGGATGGATTATCAGTACCTACAAGTCCCCAAATGCTAATAACTCTAGTTTGTCTCGATAAGTAAGTCAAATAGCCAAACAATAAAATGTGTTGTCCACAAGTCTAGTAAGCAGTATAAAGCCCGAACACGTTTTCCAACTCTTTGTTTCAATCGGTGGTGAACTCTTTGCCGATGTCATCAACTATGGGAGGATAATGATGCTGCTTACACTTGGCATGCGTCTGGGTAAGAATCTGGTTGATAATTCTTACAATGCAAATGTGAATGTACAAAAACTGGAGGAAAGCTTCGAAGCTTCGCTAAATCTGTAGGCACATATATGACTGATATTGTGAATGTGAGAGCTCTTGAGTGTGTCTATATAACACATATAATAAACCATCACCATCACAAACCTGAGCACGAGGGAAGAAAAATATAGAATTCTACAATTTGTGACGGCATCACTCCTCTCAACACAGCAGGTGATTAAAGAGGAAGCTAAGATATGTTTTAATTTCCGGCTTGTGAAAAAATGCTGAGTTGACTTTTGCTCACTGGTACCACAGTTTTGACGTTGTTGTCGCGTGTTTTGATGAGTAAGAATACCCGTCCGCCCGGCCACAATCGCCCGTAATCTCCGCAATCGACTAACCGACCGACCGCTTTCCCTTTCGTCTGTTCACATTGACAAAGTCATGCATGCGCAGACGCCCACACAGACAGCGCCACGCAAAATATAACACAATTTTTCCTTCCCTTAGTAATGAAATGACAATACTTATCTCCCCTTAGTGAACAAAACTAGCTCCCCTTAGTAACGACATCAGGCAATAATTATCTCCCCCTTAGTACCTACAATCGGTAGTCTTTATCTCCGCTTAGTAACTGTCGATACAGCCGTATAAGGAAAACCTATGAATAAGGATGCTTGCTTGCTTGCTTGTGTTCCTTGGCTTTAGCTCCAACGCGAAGTCCTGTATGTCGGATGAGGGCATCCTGTTGTCCAGCATCAGTGTGATGTCATACAGGACCTGAGGTTTGCGTGAGTATCCGTTGTCCCATGTCTGGCTTATTGGTGTGCAGACTGGTGGTTTTTCGTCGTACAGGCAGACACTCTCCGACTTCGGAGGAATGAATAAGGATGAAAATAGAAAAGCTGACCATTGTAGAGGTCGGTCCACTGTAGGAGAAGACAAAATGGCTCGTGGTGAGCTATGTATTATGAATCCTAGTCCAAGAGGAGTCTACCTTCCTAAAATTGGCACAGGTTACTGCAAGTAAAGGTAGAAGCTATACATCGATAGATTATAGTTGACTTAGCAGCGATACGCTACCCTAGAAAAATCCCCTAGTGCCCTCAAATATAACACACAGGATAGACACAACTAGTTCTCTCAGCTTCTATCCTTGCACATTACACTACACTACTACTACTACTACTACTACTACTACTACTACTACTACTACTACTACTACTACTACTACTACTACTACTACTACTACTACTACTACTACTACACACACACACACACACACTACTTAGGAAGTTACTGAAGATTAAATGGCAAGACAAGATCCCAGACACTGAAGTCCTAGAAAGAGCGTCCATGCCCAGTATCGACACTCTATTAATGAAGAATCAGATTCGCTGGGCTGGTCACTTGACTTGCATGCTAGATCACAGGCTCCCTAAAAGAATTTTTTAGGCGAGTTGCGTTGTGGTAAACGCTCCCAAGTCGGCCAGTGGAAACGCTTTAAAGACACTCCGAAAATCTCACTGAATGCTTTTGGAATTCATCATGACACCTGGGAGACTGCAGCCAGAGACCGAAATTCGTGGCGTGCATCATTACGTAAGGGTGCAGTCACTTGTGAGGCAACCAGGACTGCAAGAGCTGTGAAGAAAAGACAGAACAGAAAAACCACTGCAGAAAATCCTCCTCCAGAAACGTCAAGCATTCTTTGTCCACATGGTCAAAGAACATTTCGAGCCAAAATAGGTCTTATCAGCCATCTTAGAACTCACGGCTCCATACTTTCAACCCCACTGGATGAAATTTATGGACAAACAACACATTACTATTAATTATCGTGAGGTGTAAAAGGCACTAAATGCCAGTAGATTAAGTTTTTGTGTGATGGTTTATAAATCAGACCTCACAGTTTAGTTATAAATGAAAACAAAGTGTGGCTCCCTTCGTGAGATAGAAAAAGAAAAAAACGAAGTATCCTATCAATGTTCGGTCATGGCTACTATAGTGAACTAGGCTGTTTTATTGAAGAGGCATTGAATCGTTGAGGAAAAGTGAAGCACGTGGTGGTGAGTTGGAGTCAGATTGATGGTTCAGAACTTAGCTTAGGTCCGTAGCTCCCATGACAGTTATCTGCAGCTTTCTTCTCCTGTCCTTCTTGAGTTCTCACTTGATGATGACAGTGAATGTGACTGTACTACGTTAGATCGTTGAATGAATGTGTACTAACCACTGTTCAATTCTCTGATGTAGGTGTCACAAAATTAAAGGGTGTAGTTTTGGTCAGCTTTAGCTAAAAGTCTGTGTAGCTGTGATAAGCAAATTGTCTGTATTATGGCTATCTACTTTAACATGGGCCTTGGTGACTCAGGTAATACAATAGATAGCACGTGCAGTATATAGAACGTAGAACTCGTTGATGATGCTGATTGATGATGATGGTGCCGCTTAAGGGTGAACCACAACAACTCTGCAATTAAAATCTAACAGAACATCTGATAAGCGGTGGGCTGGAATCACTCTTCCATCTCTATTCAACCATTGTGCTTTAGCTATAGTCCTCTCATAGTGTAAAAGTAGCTCTAATTATGAGGACAAATTTGAAACTGTTATTATGATTGGACGCATAGACAATATAGAAAGGATTGAACTACACTGCTACATGACAGTGCCTATCCCTATCCATGAGGAGAGTACGGTCTGGCCCTGAATTAAAATAGCCATAAGTGAAATGATCAAATTGCATTGCAGCGGATAGAAATATTCAAGACAAGTAATGATTCTGTAACTAGCATTGAATAACTACACATCTTCATTCTGGATCTCGCTATAGAAGCAACCCCTAACTGTGACTGTACTGTTGATGTGATAGGAAAGGAAATGGATCACACACCTAACCACCACAACTGACACTCCTAAGTGTACAAGAGACTCAAGGGTGTATTGTAATGTAATGAAATTGCTCCAGATACAAAGGTGAATGCATCTGCTCCTGAGCAGGTAACAAAGACTAATATTCAAGAACGCACCATGATATACCATAGCACAGTGGAATGCTACTATTCAAGAACCAATGAGTTCGCTGCTACACAGCGGCATACCAATACTCGAGACACCTCTATGTTAAAATCAAGAAGTCCTTCTGAACCCACTTTCTACTGATATTCATTCCTAGAAGCCTAATAATAGTCTCCAACGAGTACTGCCTAGGTTTGTGGTACACGCAGTATCCAGGTCTGTGGGCACTTGCCAGGTTGGGTACGCTAGACCAAATTCTCTTAGCGAAACGTAAATTACCACATTAAACGTAAATATATACTAAGTAAACTTAACATTAATGTAAGCATATCTTAAAGAACTGTTATAATACACTGCATACTAAGCAAGAGGGGAGGGTGAAGCCAGGCTTTCGCCACAGTAACGAAAACCGGAATATTTATCTCCCCTGTGAAGCCTGATTGACATTCAGGATTGCCTTGTTGACGTCACGCCCATGACCTTAATAGACGCAAAGAAGCGGCTTTCGGTGGTTTCAAGCCACATTTACTAATCGTTGCGTGAAGACATTACTACTGATCTGCCTATATATGTTGTATTTTATGCAGTCCTGGAGTATGTGATCTGCTGTCTGCGACGCCAATTCGCATGTGCACATGGCTGATTCACCAATCTTAAACTTTGTATACATGTGAATGCGTAATCTGTTGTGTTCTGTTCTGAGGCGCAGAATAATGAATTGTTCTGATACGTTTATCGCTGATATTTTAATTAATAATTGAACAAAATATATGGTCCTTGCATTTGTTCCTTGCGGATTTGTAAAACAAAGCTATAGGCCAAACAGTCATTTCAATATTAAATATTCTGCCCTGCTTAAACCTTCTTTAATTGTATTGTTCAGTTCAAAGACCAGATTGGTTCACCCAGCTGATACCCAACCATTGTGTCATGAAGTACATTACTAGTTAACGAATGGTTATAATACACTTAAGATATCTGACCACTGAGTGGCTACCATCTGTTGCGAAATTGTATTCATTTATTTATTCATTCGATGTGGATTATTTCAACGAAATAACAGAAATAACAAGTAGGTGACACAATATGTATATAGTTATATCTGTCTCTTATGTCTGTCTGTCCTGTATATATGTCTGACATGCCTGCCTATCAGTAATGTCTGGTCGTAAGTCCCATCTGACTATATTTTAGTATCTATGTCTTCCAGTCCTGTCTTTCTGTTTCTGTGTCACCTTATCTCTCTCTCTCTCTCTCTCTCTCTCTCTCTCTCTCTCTCTCTCTCTCTCTCTCTCTCTCTCTCTCTCTCTCTCTCTCTCTCTCTCTCTGCCTTTCCTACAACTAGGCGCGTCCACCGGGTCTCGGATGGTGTGGTGGCCTCTAGACACTTAGGCTAGCTGTGAATATGTTGAATAAGCATCCGTGGACCAACAAAAGCAGTTGTCACTGAGAGGAGATGAGTTAGTTGGTTGGGCAGCTATCTCTATAACATACCTCAAAACTCTATGACGTGGCCATCAGTGGGCAAGAGGCGCCATATATACTCTCCCCCTCCCCCACCTGTTGCCTTGCAGGGTCTGTCTTTTAGACAAAGGTTAGTGGAGTCAAATATACACAAACCGGCGAAAGGTAAGGGGAAACCACAACTGTATTTTCCCAAGAAAATCATGCCTCTAGAACAGGGGTCCAAAAAACTTTTTTTTCAGATCTGAGAATCTCTCCATAAAATGCTTCTTCAAGTCACGAAATTTCTTTTCGGAAAATCGAGGTTGACATCTTCAGCAATTATAGCGCAAAACTCTTTGAAACAGTGAAAATGAGAAACGTTTTCTCCTTCCAGTTGTGCTTCAAACAATGACAGATTTCTCCGAAATTCTTTGATGCTTTTGTAGAGATCACAGACGAGGTTATTCTTTCCCTGAAGTTTTAAATTCAGATCATTCATGTAGGATGTGATGTCGACCACAAATGACAACTTTGACAGCAAGGTAGGATGTGACAGCTGTGGATCAGCTCTATCTTTTTCAGCGAGAAAAACATCTATTTCGTTTCGGAGCTTGTAAAAACGAAAACAGGACTTTACCGCAGCTGAGCTACCTCACTGATGTGTAATAAGGCAAGTCATATGATTCAAAATCAATTTCTTCAAGAAAAGCATGGATCTGGCGGTGATTGAGTGCATGTCCCCGAATGAAGTTCGCAGCAGAAACTATTGGTTTCAGTACACAAGAAATATTTAAGTCTTTCCCACAGAGTG
>JACEFZ010021835.1:0-23400 GCA_014155875.1 Cepaea nemoralis
TCAAAATGTTTTCATCCAGAATTCCAGAGCATCATCCGGGTCAGGAAGCTGATAAACATTGTCTAGAGGTGAACTGAGCAAGTCCTGTAAAAATGCGTTTGGTTGAAATGTTTATAACTTCTATATTTTACACTTATGTGTTTATGTTTAGGAGTTTTAATGCCTTGTTTAGACCACGTGCAGCATATTGGGTAGTGATCGCTCATTGCACAATTGGGTACAGCACATTCTATGATGTTGTCTGAGCAAGTTACATAAATGTGATCTATGACTGTTGAAGATGACTTTGTTACTCGAGTAGCCTGTTGTACTATTTGTTGGAAATTGTATGATGCAATTATATTTCCCCATATTATGTTGGATTTGTTGGTGTCAATGTTAAAGTCTCCGAGTAGTATAATTTCCTTCCCGGAAGCGAAAACCACATCCATCATGGTAGTGAAGTTTTCCTACCAGACGTGTCCAGCACTGGGATTTCGATAGAGGTAGCCAATTATCAGGGGTGTGCGGTTTTGGCCATTGTTCATATGTTCCTGATAATTTCATTGGAGATACCGTCAGCTCATGGTGACTTTCTCATTTTCAGTTTTGATATTGCTAGCGCCAGTTCGCTGATTGTGAAAGGTGCTGCCAGCGCCTCACGTACTATTTCCTTCTGTCTTGTATGTTGCCGCTTCTCTTGAATCTCTTGTTGTTTCTCTGGACTAATTTCGATATTGTTATCTTGTACGAATGAGTCCGCAAAATGGTCAGCAGCTTACTTTCCTGTTAAGATGTTTCCATCTTTATGTAGTGCAATTTTTGAGTTTCTCCCTGTGCCCGCATCGTTAAGTTGTTTTATTTGCTTCCACAACTTCCTTGTGTCTCTTTCAAAGTTCAGTGACTGTTTGCTCCTGCCAGCTTTTCCGTCAAGCCTGCAGCTTGGCCCTTTGAAATTTGGCATTTGCATGCTGGTATTTAGTGCAGTGCTCTTGGCTGAGTTTGGCCTCTATTTGCTTTCTACATACTTCAACATCATTTGCAACTGTTCTAGTTCACTACTCTAGTACGGTTTGTATTTTTTACGAACTCCTCTTGGTACTGTTTCTCGTGCTGCCTGTATTATGCATTTCCCGAACTCTTCAACTACTTTATATATATATATATCTTTATCTGTGTTCAGATTTCTAACCAGTATGTTGATTTTTGTACATTACCCAGTCCGCTTTCTTGTAAATTCCACATCGAGAGGTGCTGTCCTAAACCTGCGACTGGCCTAGCAAGCCGGCAGGAAATCTTCATACTGCTCGTAGAAAAACTAAGAAGTAAAGAGGCTGAACACGTAAACGATGGATGCAGGGAATAACAGAGTCCATGGGAATATCGATACATGAAGCCCATAAGCGGGCACCCTCCCGCTGTTTATACTTCACCTCGACACCGCAAGGTACAAGAGGAACATATTGAGATGAGATGAGAGGTGCTGCTTTTACTTACAAGCTTATTTTCTACAGTTAGAAAAATTGGCCGATGGTCACTGCCACCATCGTGTGATGTTCCACTTCAGGCCTGATGTAGTGTGCCATGATCTCGATCTCGAGTATGTTGTTTACATTTTTCACAGCTTTACCGCAGGTCCACCCAATTTTATTCATGATCTCGAGTAGAAGGTATATGGCTCAGACGGCTTGTTAATCAAGATGAATCTGTTCTCGTCTTGCTAGTCTTCCAGTCTCTGATCTCTCTGGTCCATGTGATCATAACCCTAGCTCTGCGAGTGGCTGTTGAAATCACCACAAACAATAATGTTTTCTTTTAATGGCATTGTGTCCAATGCCTGTGGGCGGTCATTTGGACAATAGTAATTGGTCAGATGTAGATATATATGTCTGTTTTACGTTTGAGTGTCTGATACTTGGCCCCTTCCATGTAAACTTCAGTTTGGGAAGCAGCGACGTTATTTTTTTTATTTTTTTTATTTACAAGAGTCAGTATCCAACCCTTTCGCCAGTCCTATATGTCAGATCGGTAACACTGATAGCCTCTGATTTTGAAGGTTTTTCTGTCATTGAGGTGAGTTTCTTGCCAGCAACATACTCTTATTTGTTCTTGATTTAAGATGTTGTCAAGCCCTATTTTTGTTGTTGTTGTTGTTGTTGTTGTTGTTGTTGTTGCTGACTCCCTCCGCAGTCCAGTCATACATTATTGTCAGGTCCCCTCGCTCCACAGACATCTGAGAAGGACTTCCAGTCGTTGTGGCTGGACCTTTTCGAGGCACCGGGCCTGAAACTGTACCTGCAAGCACCATCACGTTTTGTAGTATAATTGACATATTTCATTGCGTGCGTTATTGCATGACATTCTGATTACTGTGGTGCGCCCCCTGGCTGGTTGCCTCAGTCTTCGGTACCTTTCCTTTAGACCAGTGGTTCTCAACAAGTGGCGAATTCCACCTCGGGGGAGGGGGGGGGGGGACTTAGGGTTTCGAGGGATATTCCAGGAGTTGCACTTTTGCTGCAGAGGTGATGAATACACGTGCCAAGGGGTATTTTGCAAGGTTGGGCGCTCACCCCAATAAAGTAGCTTAAAAGTCGACAGGGTAAACTTTATTGCACCGGGTGTTTATCCCATTTGGCTCAGTCTCTTTCCGCAGCGCGGAAATCGTCGCACAAAGCACGAACTCAGTAACTCCAGCGACAACCCCTAGGAGTCTCCGAAAAAATTCACTCGTGAACACAAGGATGCGGACCGTAATCGAACCCACAACCTTCGGAGCGCAAGTCAGACGGGCTCACCCCGATTCTACGCCCCAGGCTACATAACGAGAATATGGAACCGTGTGTGTGTCAGATTGTGTGTCTGAGTATGTGTTAAATGTATTTGATTGTGTTATGTGTGTTATTTTGTTGTGCATGCTCGCATTTTATGTATGAATGTGTTGTGTGCGTGTGATTGTGTTGTGTGTGTGTGTGTTATTGTGATGTGTGTTGTTGTGTTTTTGTTATTGTGTGTGTGTATTGTGTTTGTATGATTGTGCTGTACGTGTGTGTGTTTCAGTTTGTAATTTGTTTTGTGTATGGATTCTGTTGTGTGTATGCATTTGTTGTGTGTATGCATTTTGTTGTGTGTATGAATTCTGTTGTGTGTGTATGTGTTTGTGTGTGTGTGTGTTTGTGTGTGTGTGTGTGTGTGTGTGTGTGTGTTGTGTATGTCTGTGTTGCGTGCGTCTGTGTTTTGTGTGTCTATGTTGTGAGGGTCTGTGTTGTGTGTGTATCTGTGTTGTGTATGTTTGTGTTGTGTGCGTCTGTGTTGTGTGTGTCTGTGTTGTGTGTGTCTGTGTTGTGTGTGTCTGTTTTGTGTGCGTATCATTGTGTTGTGTGTGCCTGTTTTGTGTGCGTATCATTGTGTTGTGTGTGTCTGTTTTGTGTGCGTATCATTGTGTTGTGTGTGTCTGTTTTGTGTGCGTATCATTGTGTTGTGTGTGTCTGTTTTGTGTGCGTATCATTGTGTTGTGAATGTGTCATTGTGTTGTGTGTGTGTGTCATTGTGTTGTGTGTGTCTGTTTTGTGTGCGTATCATTGTGTTGTGTGTGTCTGTTTTGTGTGCGTATCATTGTGTTGTGTGTGTCTGTTTTGTGTGCGTATCATTGTGTTGTGTGTGTCTGTTTTGTGTGCGTATCATTGTGTTGTGTGTGTCTGTTTTGTGTGCGTATCATTGTGTTGTGAATGTGTCATTGTGTTGTGTGTGTGTGTCATTGTGTTGTGTGTGTCTGTTTTGTGTGCGTATCATTGTGTTGTGTGTGTCTGTTTTGTGTGCGTATCATTGTGTTGTGTGTGTCTGTTTTGTGTGCGTATCATTGTGTTGTGTGTGTCTGTTTTGTGTGCGTATCATTGTGTTGTGAACGTATCATTGTGTTTTGTGCGTGGACCCTTATTGTATTTGTGCTTGCGTTCAGTCTGTTATTGTAGTAAATATTTCTTGTGTGATTGCGTTGTGTATTTGACTTGTGTGTGATTGTACATGACGTCAGATTGTATTGTATGTATGACGTCACGAGCGTCGGTCATTCAGTAAGCAATGGCAAACTTCAGTAAACGTAAACTTGCCTAGTAAATCACAAAGTCACACAATCTGGGCTTGATTGCAGCGTCTTGTAAAGACATGCGCTTAACTGTAAATGATGGTATTATCTATGTGATGGTGTCTCCGGTAGAGACTGACACGGAGTCAGCGCCAACTGTTGCGTCACATCACTATATCGATACCTCGGCACGGTGTTTAGTGTTTTCTGGCCCCCCAACAAATTCCCAGGAGCCGCGGATATAAAACCGCGAACATTGAACAGAGGTGCTTAACTCAACAATTGTGTGTGGTACAATACCGGGACACCGTGTAACCAGGCTGCTCTTGATTCAAGTAGGACCTTTGATTTTACTTTGTGTGTGCTGTTGATTGTTTATAAGTATGTCTGTGGTTTAAAAAAAAAATTGTGTCGTATTCTGTGACATTAGACAATTATCAGAACGTTTCTTGCGCGCGCGCGTGTGTGTGTGTGTGTGTGTGTGTGTGTGTGTGTGTGTGTGTGTGTGTGTGTGTGTGTGTGTGTGTGTGTGAGTGTGTGTGTGTGAGTGTGTGTGTGTGTGTGTGTGTATTCTCCATTCTGAGGCTAGATGTTGTGGCATCATATGCCAGACTCTCCTTCACTAAGCACTGTCCGTTATTCTTCGTTACGAACCACCAGACACTTGTTTTCCTCTTATCTATAATCTACAGAATCTGTCTGTCCAACATTGACGATCCCTAACACAGAGCTATGATCTGTCTTTCCAACATTGACAGTGTCTGATAAAGAGCTATAATCTGTCTGTCTAACATTGACAATCCCTGACACTGAAACTTGTATCTGTCAGTCTAACATTGATAATCCCTGACAATGAAACTTGTATCTGTCAGTCCAACATTGGCAATCCCTGACAATGAAACTTGTATCTGTCTGTCTAACATTGACAGTGTCTGACACGGAGCTATGACCTGTCTGTCAAACAATGATGATCCCTGACACTGAAAATTGTATCTGTCTGTCCAACATTGTGAGAGATTTTCGCACGTAGCTATGTTCTGTCTGCCCAACATTGAGATTTCTGTCACTAAAACTTGTATCTGTCTGTCCAAAATTGTGAGAGTTTTTCACACGTAGCTATGTCCTGTCTGCCCAACATTGACAATCTCTGAGACTGAAACTTGTATCTGTCTGTCCAACATTGTGAGAGTTTTTCACACGTAGCTATGTCCTGTCTGCCCAACATTGACAATCTCTGAGACTGAAACTTGTATCTGTCTGTCCAACATTGTGAGAGTTTTTCACACGTAGCTATGTCCTGTCTGTCCAACATTGACAATCTCTGAGACTGAAACTTGTATCTGTCTGTCCAACATTGTGAGAGTTTTTCACACATAGCTATGTCCTGTCCTGCCCAACATTGACAATCTCTGAGACTGAAACTTGTATCTGTCTGTCCAACATTGTGAGAGTTTTTCACACGTAGCTATGTCCTATCTGTCCAACATTGACAATCTCTGAGACTGAAACTTGTATCTGTCTGTCCAACATTGTGAGAGTTTTTCACACGTAGCTATGTCCTGTCTGCCCAACATTGACAATCTCTGAGAATGAAACTTGTATCTGTCTGTCCAACATTGGTGAGAGTTTTTCACACGTAGTTATATCCTGTCTGTCCAACATTGTGAGAGTTTTTCACACGTAGCTATGTCCTGTCTGTCCAACATTGTGAGAGTTTTTCACACGTAGCTATGTCCTGTCTGGCCAACATTGTGACAGTTTTTCACACGTAGCTATGTCCTGTCTGTCCAACATTGACAATCCCTGACACTAAAACTTGTATCTGACTGTCCAACATTGTGAGAGTTTTTCACACGTAGCTATGTCCTGTCTGTCCAACATTGTGACAGTTTTTCACACGTAGCTATGTCCTGTCTGTCGAACATTGTGATAGTTTTTCACACGTAGCTATGTCCTGTCTGTCCAACATTGTGACAGTTTCTCACACGTAGCTATGTCCTGTCTGTCCAACATTGACAATCCCTGACACTAAAACTTGTATCTGTCTGTCCAACATTGTGAGAGTTTTTCACACGTAGCTATGTCCTGTCTGTCCAACATTATGAGAGTTTTTCACACGTAGCTATGTGCTGTCTGTCGAACATTGTGATAGTTTTTCACACGTAGCTATGTCCTGTCTGTCCAACATTGTGACAGTTTTTCACACGTAGCTATGTCCTGTCTGTCCAACATTGACAATCCCTGACACTAAAACTTGTATCTGTCTGTCCAACATTGTGAGAGTTTTTCACACGTAGCTATGTCCTCTCTGTCCAACATTGACAATCTCTGACACTAAAACTTGTATCTGTCTGTCCAACATTGTGAGAGTTTTTCACACGTAGCTATGTCCTGTCTGTCCAACATTGACGATCCCTGAGACTGAAACTTGTATCTGTCTGTCCAACATTGTGAGAGTTATTCACACGTAGCTATGTTCTGTCTGTCCAACATTGTGAGAGTTTTTCACACGTAGCTATGTCCTGTCTGTCCAACATTAAAATTCCCTGACACAAATATGTTGATGTGTTTCAGCCGCTGGCAGACAGACGATGGAGCTGAAGAAGCTGGCCGACGAGGCTGGACACACGCTGACCGTGCTGGAGTACAAGGGTCGTTGGTTGCCGGACTTTCCCAGGGAAGCCATCGCCGGGATGGAAACATTCGAGGCCAGAGATGATGATGTTGTTGTGTGCGCTTACCCCAAGTCTGGTAATCTGCTTCCTCATTGGGTGAATGTCTGAACACGGGTGTGCTGGTGGAAAGTTGCTGACATATTAGGCCTTCAAGTATCATCATCATCGTCATCATCATCATCATCATCATCATCATCATCATCATCATCATCATCATCATCATCATCATCATCATCATATTAGTCTATCCGAAGAATGTCTTTCGTGTCGATTGGTTGTATTTCTCTACTATCTCTTTTTCTCATGATAATATTATCAGATTAGTCAACTCAAAGACGGGCGTAGGGTCGTTTCATCATGCCCCCCACTGTCCACTATTCTCATCATTAGGTTTGTCAGTCCCAAGACTGGTGTAGATCATCATGTCACTCCACTGCCCACTGTACTGATCGTTAGATTGGTCTGTCCCAAGACTGGTGTAGAGGCCATCTGATCATACCACCCAACTGTCCACTGTTCCCAGCTACGTCTTCAACTTACCTCTGACCTTCAACGTTCTTGCAAGTCTGTGTGACGTAGCTGTTTATTGCATGTCCTCTTGCCGGTCGTGAGGTAACGGACTTGTTCTCTGCCGGCCGTGAGGTAACGGATTTGTTCTCTGCCGGCCGTGAGGTAACGGATTTGTTCTCTGTCGGCCGTGAGGTCATATTCTCTGCCGGTCGTGAGGTAACGGATTTATTCTCTGCCGGCCGTGAGGTAACGGACTTGTTCTCTGCCGGTCGTGAGGTAACGGACTTGTTCTCTGCCGGCCGTGAGGTAACGGATTTGTTCTCTGCCCGCCGTGAGGTAACGGACTTGTTCTTTGCCGGCCGTGAAGTAACGGACTTGTTCTCTGCCGGCCGTGAGGTAACGGACTTGTTCTCTGCCGGCCTTGAGGTAACGGACTTGTATGAGCGTCGGTTGTTCAGAAAGCAATGGCAAACTACTGAATGTAAACGCGTTCTGAAATCACAGATAGCCAAACAATACTGGGGTTGACTATTGCGTCCTTTAAAGGATATGAACTAACTTTTCTTGCTCTCTAGCCCTGAATGTCGCCTTCCACAATATTCACTGAACGAACACATTGGGGACCCGACCAATATCTGTCTTCACTTTCTTCTTGTGCGAGGTCTAGACAGACAGTGTCCGCCAAGACTCCCCCGACTTCTCAGATGTCAGATGTGTTAAAAGAGGCCGCTGGTGTTTATATCGCTATTCGCTGTACTGCTGTTTCAGCTGTACACGAATGTCTTTCTCTCTCTTTCTCTTTCTGTGATGCCCACTGTTCTTTCACGTAAATCTAGAGGCTCATATTTTGTTGTTGTTATGCCCGCTTACATTTCATGCCTCTTTCCTGATGGTATTGTTGTGATATAGTGATACCCGTAGCTATCAATACCCAGCGTTTGTTTTCTTCTGTGCCCATGATATTCTCAACATTCTTCTGTATCCAGAATATTCTCAACATTCTTCTGCATCCATGATATTCGTCAACATTCTTCAGTGTTCATGATATTCTTAACATTCGTCTCAATCAATCATGTGCCATGCCGGAAAGCGAGGGCGGTCATGACTCGCCATTTCACTCGATCACCAGAGTCGTGGATAAGCTCAGTGTCCCTGTCTCGTCCATGCCATGTGGCCAAGCTATCCAGGTATTTTCCTCTCGGTCTTCCTCTTGGTCTGTTTCCTTCGATCTTGCCAGTTGTCACTAAGTTCTCCAATCCATTTCTTCTCATAACATGTCCAAAAAACTTTGACTGCCTACGTCTAATTTCTCTAATCAGTTTACAAGTTTCATTTGTCTACTGTAGTACCTGGTCATTGGTTTTTCTATCTGCCCATGGTATTCTTTGCATTTTCCTCAGAAACCACATTTCTGCAGCCATCAGATGTCTTTCAGCTTGACTGCCCATTGTCCAAGTTTCACATCCATACAAAAGAACAGGCTCTATGTATCCCCTCAACACTCTTTTTCTCGTTTCAATTGACATCATTCGTCTAGGCCTATGATATTCTCAACATTATTCTCTGCCCCTGATATTCTCAACATTCTTCTCTGTCCACGATATTCTTAACATTCTGCACTGTTCATGATGTTCTCAACATTCTTCTGTATCCATTATATTCTCAACATTCTTCTGTATCCATTATATTCTCAACATATTTCTGTGTACATGATATTCTCAGCATTCTTCTGTATCCATTATATTCTCAACATTCTTCTGTATCCATTATATTCTCAACATATTTCTGTGTACATGATATTCTCAACATTCTTCTGTATCCATTATATTCTCAACATTCTTCTGTATCCATTATATTCTCAACATATTTCTGTGTACATGATATTCTCAACATTCTTCTGTATCCATTATATTCTCAACATTCTTCTGTGTCCATTATATTCTCAACATATTTCTGTGTACATGATATTCTCAACATTCTTCTGTATCCATTATATTCTCAACATTCTTCTGTATCCATTATATTCTCAACATTCTTCAATGCCCATTCTTCTTCCTTTTTCGTTCGCTTAAAGTATGTCTATATCTGCAATGTTGTCTCTTGTATGAATTTAACTGTCTTTTTCAGTTCACACAGTGGTCCACAGACTTTATCTTCTACAATCGCCTTTGAAAATAAAGTTTGTTCGTTCGTTCGTTCGTTCGTTCTCTAGGCCAGAAGGTTTGCCTAGATATGTTATATTTTGGGCAGTCTTGGAGTATGTGCTCTGCTGTCTGCGAGGCTAATCCACATGTGCACATGGCTGTTTCATCAATAGTCATTCAGTGTCCATGATATTCTCAACATTCTTCCATGCCCCGGATATTCTCAACATTCTTCTTTGTCCATGATATTCTCAACATTCTTCATTGTCCATGATAGTCTCAACATTCTTCTGTGCCCATGATATTTTCAACATTATCTTTTGTCCATGATATTCTCAACATTCTCTTCTGTCTATGATATTCTCAACATTCTCTTCTGTCCATGATATTCTGAACATTCTTCTCTATAACTACATCCACCGCGATGGCCATGACATCCAAGCCTACACGGACTAATGTTAATTTAGTATAGCCTGTTCATCTGATTTATTTATCTGGTTGTCTGAAGTCGAGAAGATCGACTTCATTGCACCGGTTTTGCAGATTGGCCTGCCGAAAGCGTCGCACAAAGCACAAGATTAGTAGCTCCAGCGACGACCCCCTGGAGTCTCAGAGATCACTGCACGCGTGATCCGAATGACCCAGTTCGGAATTGAACTCACTAACTTTGAAGTACGAGGCAGGTGGTTAAACCATTTCGTCGCGGATACCCCTGGATGTTTGATGCCTTGATGAATGTCCCAGCTAATGTGTTTGACTATGCTAATGGCTTTGGGTGTTCCCAGGCACGCACTGGGTGTGGGAGATGGTTCGCTTCCTCTTGGCCGGCAGCACAGACCTGCCTGTGATAGAGAAGGACGAGGCCATGATGGAGTTCAAACTGCCACAAGAGCTGGAGGTAAGTTTTGGGGTTGTTGTGTTGTAGTTGTTATTGTTGTTGTCAAAGTGGCGGTATGAATATCAGCATCACTGACCCATGCATGTGTCATATTGTACCTCGATATTCTCCGGGTAGAAATGACAAATACATCCTTCATGTGTGGCAGCGTGTTGGATCTCTAGGGGATCTGGTCTCGGGCTCAAAAAGGCAACAATAACTCCGTTAAATATAATATAACAATATTTATTGTATTTAGGTATACAGTGCGTTGGCGCAGTGGGTTTAACAAGCCCGCACTAATCAGTTGCATATCACAGAGGTTTAACATCACACATGATTATAACAAACATTCTAAGCAAACTATCTAGCATATGTCTATGACCCTAAATACACATGGGTCTGAACTATTAAGTCCCTCTAAGGCAGGCCCTGTTGCCTCTCCGATGTCCCGTCTGTCTCTGCCGGTTCACACCTGTCGCAATCCGACACGGGTGGTAACTCTGTCCGAGTTCCTCGTGGACCCCGCAATAGGCGGGCCACACCAGTGTCCACGAGACAGTGGACTCACTGACCAGTCCTTCGAGAAGGCTCTGGATTACTCTGGCCTTCGAGGGTCTTACTTCTTTCCCTTGGGCGGGAGTTGTAGCCCTTCGCTAGTGTCTATTAACTTATGTTGGTTTACCGTATAATGTGAGGCTGTGACAGGAGTCCCCCTCTCCCCTGATTTGATGGGTTGTTATAAGGTAATTAGTTCTGTACTAATTCTGTCACAGAATCACATAAAGTCGGTGTTTGTAGTTTGGTGGACAGTAACTTGGTAACCTACATACTGGCATCAACACTCATGTATTCTCCCATACACCACTTCTCTGATTTGCTGAAGAGGTCTCTCTCTCCTGTGTCCTTAAAAATGCTTATCTGACCGAAGTTACGTGACGTTTACTAGTTGTTTCTACAACCCGTCCTTCTCAAAGTATCCTACTGATACCAAGATAATTAACCTCTGTATTAAAGAGGATTAACAAGACAAAAGTCTTGGCTAATTAAGTACACCCTCAAATCTTGTTCTGTGTGTGCATTTCAATACACTTTTACTCTCGTATGTTGTATAATGCTGAATATGTAGTTACGTTGTTATTTTATCCCATCTGACTACATGTGTCCCTGTTGGCTTGTTAGTGTGTTGACTAATAAGTTGCTGCTTCTAATAAAGTGACTGCATTTTAATTGATAGTGTTCAGTTTTGAGTTTTGTGTAAAGTGTGTGCTGAATGTGTGGCTTATCTCCAAGCGTCACGAGTTGGGATATCCTTAATCATGAATTACTCCAATGTGTGTAATGCATGATCAGGCATTCCAAGCAGTGGTGCTTAGATGTAGTATCCTAAATACTAAACTAAGAGTACTAAACTAACTACTAAACATGTATCAACAATTTAGACAAGTAATACAATTTACATGAAAGACGCAGACAAATTAAAATAAATACGTTTTGCGTACAATTTGTCCGCTCAGTATATCGCTCTCTCATTTAATTCATTCACCCTGTCATTCACACATCTTTCATTCAAATAGTATTTGGTTAAAATATATAAGTAAAGTTGAGGTAAGTGTTATTGCCCTTAGAAAAAACGGAATAGGCGATATGTTCCCTTTAAGATAATACGTACTTTTTGTACGATGACTCAAAAATGGTTTATAATTTACATAGAGAAAATTGCATAGGAAGATTATTTCGCCTATGAATGGAAATACCTGTAATGTTATGGTAGACAATGTACAAATTACAGGTTAACATATTTTATATACATAATTCAATACAAATATAATACATATTCAATCCTAAATTAATTAATTAACTAAGTAACTAAATCCAACGATGATGTGCGCGTTGTCCTCCTGTTGTTAGCGTGTCGTGCCATGAATGTTAACAGTTAGTATGGCTGTCTCTTGAGTGTTGTAGTCGACGTAGTTCTGTTTCGGCTGTTTGCAAAGTCTCTTAGCCACAGCAGGTATGGAATGTTCTCAATGTCGAGTATAAAGTGTTCTTAATGCTTTCGTGATCAATGTCAGTTCACTGGTTGAAATCATTTCACAGATAATGTCTCTCGTTCGGATTGTTCCTAGAGCTTTTGTAATTGGTAGTGTAGTTCTCAAAGTTTCACGTTCGTGGGTGTTATACGTAACCTATTCACTGGGGTGTTATTACTTTTAAATGAAAGTTCTCTAGCAGGTGTAGAGTTACACTGTTCTATGCCACAGAATAAAATATCACAGTTTCTGGTATGGCGAATGGTCGATGTGCCAAATGTTATTCTGCTGGCGCATTCGTTTGCCGCGATAAAATATCAGCTATAATGTTATCAGTGCCTTTGATATGGCGGATTTCGAAGTCGAAATCTTGGAGAAGAAGACACCATCTTTGCAAACGATGGTTCTTCGGAACACCTTGCTTAAGCACCAACAATGGCGAATTATCGGTGAGTACAACAAAATGGGATCCCAAGAGGAACTTAGATAATCTGAGCATACAAAATAATAGACTTAATGCCTCCAATTCCACCGTAGAATAATGGATCTCTGCCTTCTTCAGCTTACGGCTTACGTAGAGAATTGGGTGTCTTATTCCTTCCACTTCTTGCATTAAACATCCTCCAATTGCGATAGCACTCGAATCTGTGGTCAAAATAAAGGGTAAATCTATGTTTGGTAATCGTAATACTGGTGGATTAGAAAAAATGCATTTCAATCTGCATATTGCATCCTCTAAGCGGGTACTTTTACAAAATTTTTCTGGATGATCTTTTGTCAACATATTAGAAAAAACTGATGTAAGTTCTGCCCAGTTTGGTATAAACTTAGCATAATAGTTTATAAGACCTAATAAACTTCTAATTTGTTTCTTTGTAGTAGGAACTTCTAGATTGAGAATTTTCGACACAATTTTATCATCTGTCAACAGTTTGCCTTCAGAAATTCTATGACCAAGGAAGTCTATTTGTTTATAGCCTATTTCAACCTTGGAAGGTTTGATAGTAAGTCCAAAAAGAAAGATTTGGTTGAAGACTTGTTGGAGTGTAAGTAAGTGAGAAGTCATATTAGAAGAATGAATGCATATATCATCAATATAAGCTTGCACGTCTTTAATTCCGTGCAATAGCAACCTAGTTATCCTAACAAATGTGGCGGGAACGTTCTTGAGACCAAATGGAAGATATCTCCATTCGTACAAACCAAGAGGTGTTGCGAAAGCTGTTATATGTCTAGAAGACGGGTGTAGTGGTACTTGCCAATAACCTTTCGCTAAATCAACCTTCGAAAATAAGGATGATTGAGACATATTCAAAATGAGGTCTTCACAGCTGTTCATTGGCTCCGCATCTGTTGTGGTTATTGTATTTAATCTTCTGTAGTCTATGCACAAACGAATCGTTTGGTCCTTCTTTTTCACCAGGACAATCGGTGAAGAATATTGAGACATAGATTTCTGAATTATTCTATTTTTCTCTAAATCTAAAATTTCTTTGTCTAAATTTGCTCTATAATGTAGAGGAATAGAATATGGTCTACATTTGACCGGTGTCAGATCTGTCAACACAATTGAATGTGTTATTTTGTCAGTCCGTCCAGGTTTGTTAGAGAAAATAGATTTATAATCGTTAAGGAGAGACAAAATGTCTTGTCGCTGCTGTTGTGTCAAAGTGTCAGAGATTTGTATGTCCTTTATACTACCGTCGTCATTCATAATCGGTACTGGAATTTCAGTATTGTCTACGTCTGTCTGATTTATTACAGATGCTACTGTTTGTAAATTGTCTTCAATGTCATTGTCGTCGTCGTCAAGATTAATCGTTGTCAATATATCGTCACATTGGTTGTTGTCGTTATCCCATATTGTCGGTAATGTAAATATGTCTTCGTCGTCTTTGTTGTCGTAAGAGTGCGTCGTTAACGATGCTTCGTTTGTCGAGGTGTCATTCGGTTGGGTAATTGTCGTTTCGTTTCTGTCATCAGTTAGCTGCGTCTGCTTACTCGTGTCACTGTCCCCTCTAGCATAGTATGGTTTTAACATATTTACATGGAATATTTTCAACTTTCCATTCACAGAAATTTCGTAATCAACTTCCGAAATTCTTCTAACAATTTTAAACGGTCCCTGCCAAGAGGTTGATAGTAAATCTCTCTTGTCAGGTAGCAATAATAAAATATCCTGATCTGGTTTTAATACAATTGTTTTTGCACCTTTGTTGGCGTACTGCCTGTACCTAAAACCTTTCTCCTGTAATGATGTTCTGGCCAGTATACAGGATCGTATGATTTTGTCTCTGGTGTCAGTGACTAAATCATAGGTGGAAATTGGTAGTTGGATATTTACAGGTTGTGATATGATATCTTTGTAAATAGTGAGAGGTCCTCTTGGGTTCGCTCCATATATCAATTCGAAAGGAGAGAGCCCTGTGCTTGATTGTGGGACTTCTCTATATGCGAACAGCACCGTTGGGAGAAGTATATCCCAATCGGCTGGATTTTCAGCTGTCACTTTGGATAGCATATGTTTCAGGTCCCCATTTAGTTTCTCGCAGATACCATTTGCGGCCGGTCGATAGGGACTGGTGAAACATTGCTTTATGCCTAGTAACTTAGTTACCGATTGAGTGGCATTCGATATGAACTGGGTTCCTCTATCTGAAATTATTTTCTCCGGGAAGCCAAAACGGGAGAATATATTTAACAATACGTCCGTCACATCCTTAGAGGAGATAGATTTTAATGGAATCATTTCTGGCCATCTCGTACATAGATCAATAAGAGTAAAAATATATCTATTCCCTTTGCTTGAGATGTAGTTTAACGGACCTACTAGATCAACTGCCACGATTTGAAATGGCCTCGAGGCAGTTGTGGTTGATTGAATTTCTGCCGTAGGGTTTTTTCCCTTTTTAACCAGTTTCTGACATATATCACATGATCTACAATAGGTTTTTATGTCTTGGCAAAATTTCGGCCAATAAAATTGTGTCAGGACCCTAGCTCTAGTCTTTTCGTAATCCATATGACCTCCGAAAGGTGAATCATGGGCTATCTTTAGTACTTTTTCAGGATGTGCTTGGGGTAGAACTACTTGCTGTATCGTTTTGACTTAGGTTTAATTGGAAAATATCTCTGTTCGCTGTGAAAAATGCGTTCCCCTTTGTCTCTACTTCTTGAATACTTTTACAGTCCATTTGTTTCAAAAACTTAGCAAAAGGTGTTGGGATTGTACTAACTATTTTGTCAATAATAATGAGTTCTTTTAGTTTGTCATGGTTGTTGTTAGTTTTAGCTGAGTTAATCCACTTTGTGCAAACATCCTGAACTGTAGACACGTAGTCTATGAAGGTTTGGTTAGGTTGTGGGGATAATTTTGCGAACTGTTGTTGGTAACCTTACTGAGGTTAAATCCCTTAGAAAAATGTTGGGGAGTAGAAAATTTAGTTATCTCCCTTAATGTTTACATGAGCAAATACAAATGCAAAGTTACGTTGGTTACAAAGTTATGAATATACATACAAATCAATGCAAAGCAAAAATGTTACATGTGTGGATGGTGATAAGTACCGCTTAGGGTTGCAATGGGCATGATATGAAACTTATCTTGTATTCCCTGAACTTGCGAATGTTGTCTTGCTCTCTCGCCACTGTTGGATAGGTTACATAGGTTACATACACCACAATTCGCGGAACAATCTGCTCGTAGAATGAGGAAAACATTAGTAACAGTCAAAATGTCACAGTCATGTCAAATTTTATAGTATTAACATCAGAGAGATTATCTGCAGAGGGACTAATACTAATACTAGTTCATTACTAGATAGCTGCAAAGTTATTAAACTTGTTCAGAAATCAATTTGATATTATTTACTTAATTGTTTACTTGGCAATCAATAGCCGTCTGAACGTAAAGCTTGTGCCAAAACCGGAGATTAGCCCCCAAAAAGCCTGTCAGCGTGTTGGATCTCTAGGGGATCTGGTCTCGGGCTCAAAAAGGCAACAATAACTCCGTTAAATATAATATAACAATATTTATTTATTTAGGTATACAGTGCGTTGGCGCAGTGGGTTTAACAAGCCCGCACTAATCAGTTGCATATCACAGAGGTTTAACATCACACATGATTATAACAAACATTCTAAGCAAACTATCTAGCATATGTCTATGACCCATAAACACATGGGCCTGAACTATTAAGTCCCTCTAAGGCAGGCCCTGTTGCCTCTCCGATGTCCCGTCTGTCTCTGCCGGTTCACACGTGTCGCAGTCCGACACGGGTGGTAACTCTGTCCGAGTTCCTCGTGGACCCCGCAATAGGCGGGCCACACCAGTGTCCACGGGACAGTGGACTCACTGACCAGTCCTTCGAGAAGGCTCTGGATTACTCTGGCCTTCGAGGGTCTTACTTCTTTCCCTTGGGCGGGAGTTGTAGCCCTTCGCTAGTGTCTATTAACTTATGTTGGTTTACCGTATAATGTGAGGCTGTGACAATGTGCCATGCCGATAAGCGTGGGCTGTCATGTTCTGCCATCTCACTCGATCACCAGAGTCGTGGATCAGCTCCGTGTTCCTGTCTCGACCATGCCACGTGGCCAAGACATCCAGGTATTTACTTCTCGGTCTTCCCCTTGGTCTCTTCCCTTCGATCTTGCCAGTCGTCACCAAGTTCTCCAATTCATTTCTTCTCATAACATGCCCAACAAATTTTGACTGTCTACGTCTAATGTCTCTAATCAGTTTACGATCTTCATTTGTTTCTTGAAGGACTTGTTCATTGGTTTTTCTAGTCTGTCCATAGTATTCTTTGCATTTTCCACAGAAACCACATTTCCATAGCCATCAGCTGTTTTTCTGCTTGACTGCTCATTGTCCACGCTTCACATCCATACAAAAGTGTAGGTTCTATGTAGCACTTCAACACTCTTTTCCTCGTTTCAGTTGATATCTTTTTATTGGGTCAGTATGTTTTTCATCTTAGGTTAGTTTAGTTTAGTCGTTGGATCAACATCACGGCACACGGGTTTAACCCATAAGTGCTCCGTTTTCCTCCTAACTCAAACCTGAGTCTGGAGAAACTCGGCTCAACGCACGAACTCCGTAGCATCGGCGAGGATCCTGAAATACTTTGGGATAGATTTTTAACTCGAAATTTTGCCCGGGCAGCGCCGTTAGGCTACTCTTTTACGATTTCAAACTGCCAAGGGATTGTTTACGTGCGCAACAATACGCACGGGCGTCCGATTTCACTACCCAGAGACCAGGGGAAATTTTATTACTGGACGTCCACGTGAAAAAATCCCGGTCCTCACCGGGGCTTGAACCCGGGACCTCCAGCACTCGAGGCGGACACCATACTTCGAGACCACTCATTCCCCCATCTTGTTTTCATCTTGCAAAAGGCTACCGTCGCAATGGCAAATTCTTGTTCTAATCTCTTCAAGGCATCTCCCATCAGATGTTATGACTTGTGCCGAGATAACAGTATCTATTAATTTGCTGAAGAATATTTACTCGTATATTCACATTGTGGTATTTCCTTCTTCCCAGTGACGACCATAATCTGTGTCTTCTTAATATTCAGTTCTAACCCTAGTTAGAAAAAAAAAAGCACAGCAAAATCACTTCTACACCCTGGTATCGGCGAAGAAAGACGCAGTGATTATGATTACGATAAAGAATCGATGCACTAGATAAGTTATGGGTCTCTCCCGGCAGAAAGCGAAGTGTGTGGGTGCCGACAGTCCATTTTGCGAGGCTTCTGAAATACGAAATTCCTCTTTTCAAAATATTTTATTTGAAAGAAAACTCCAACCTCATATGTTACTATAGCTATATATTTTGTGCGCTGAGCTTGAATAGCCAAGTGTCAGCTCAAAGAGCAGACGTGGGCTGTATAAAATAGTTTCAGAGACGATCTGTGATTCCTGCTATAATTAACACGTCTGTATCTTACCTACAACACAATAGAACCGACCAGCCGTGTCTCTTTACATGTTCGTAATATACTTGACCCACAATGACGGTCCGATGTGTTTATGCATGTGTGAGATTGTATGTGTTTATGTGTGGGAGTGTTGTGTGTGGGAGTGTTGTGTGTGGGAGTGTTGTGTGTGGAAGTGTGTGTGTGTGTGTGTGTATGTGTGGAAGTATGTGTGTGTGTGTGTAAAAAAGGTGAGGGGGGGGGGGATGTAAGTATGTTTATGTGTGTGTTCTTCAATTTATGTTTGGTTATTATAAATTAATGAATCACATGGTCTAATTTCAATAGCTAAATACAAGTTACGTTCACATTTCGTACCTGTGGGGTCAGGTGGGTGACACAACTGGCAAATGAGGACACCTTTTTGCCTCAGTGAGTCATGTATTATTGATTATCTTTCATGCGGTTTAATGCTTATTGTTCTTTTGTTATCCAAGATTAGCTTCATAAGTGATGTTGAAAGAAACAATGAATGAAAGGAAATAGAGAAGAAGGGCAAAATGTCAGACGGGCCTGGTGCTCGATTCTTCATCTCATCTCATCTCATCTCATCATGTTCCTCTTGTACCTTGCGGTGTCGAGGTGAAGTATAAACATCGTGAGAGTGCCCGATTATGGGCTTCATGTATCGATATTCCCATGAACTCTGCTATTCTCTCCGTCCAACGTTTAAGTGGTCGGCCTCTTCCTCTGTTTCCATCTGGTCTGTATATTATTGCTTGTTGTGGTATGCTGTTGACTGGTAACCTACTTGCATGGCTAAACCATTTGACTTGCTGCTTTCTAATAAAATCTAGTGCTGCTTGTCGGATTATGAGATTGATGGCTCAATCCCAAAGAGAGAAAGGATACACGTTCCTTTTCCTCAATGTGATCCTGCCCGTTATAATCAATTAAGCTAGCACTGGCTCATATGCTTGCTCTAATATATCTATTGATAGATATAGAGTTCAGAGAACCAAGGAATTCCTTCAGGGAACAATGTAACGTTTCCTGAAGGTCAACACTTTCTTGTTGGGGTTCCTTGCCTCTCTTTTCTCCCAACTGATTAATATCTAGGGTGTGTCTACTGACTTACTGACACGACAAGAAAATACTCAAAGGAGGAAATGACCTCTTACATAATTTATTAAAACATAAACATGTTTTATGGTCATTCATTACATTAACAACAACAAGTACAATTAATATTCTACATTAATAGGTACAAGTTCAAGAAATTTCCTCCCTGGATGCCTGAAATATAATATTACAATTTCCTGTCATTTTGGGAAAGACTATCTTAACTTGCTTATCCTAGTTGTACTTCAGGGTGCCTGGATCCCCGATGTCACTAATTCTGGATCTGGTGTTATGTTCTCCTAAAGAGTGATAATTGTCTCCCTGGGTATAGGATAGTAATTGTTCCTTACACTCCAGCTAAGTTACCTTCCTACTGGGCTAGGACTGTTTGCAGGTGAGTTCTGGTTGGGATACTGTTCTGCATCACTTTGTTCAGATACTTCACTCACAAAAGAAAGTCAGGCATGGATCTAGATTCAGTCAAGCTGCTACCTTCACCAAGTCATGCATTAAACTACTGCATTCCACAACTGCATTCCAAGTACTGCATTCCAACTACTGCATTCCACAACTGCATTCCAACTAATTCAGGTCTGGATCTAGTGGTACCAAGTTACTCTCTGAAAGTTCATCATTCAACAATCTCTAATCATACCATCAATATGACATTAGAAATGCAATGCTGTAAGTAACCATCAAGTGAAAGCAATACGATGAATCTTGTTCTTAGAGAAAATAAACATAGAAGAAAGATAGTCATGGTGTTCTCAATTAGTCATCACCAACATAATTGTTTGCTCTCCCTCCAATCTTCCACTATCAGGTGTTCAAGGTTTAACTAGCAGATGTGCAGTTTCATCTTCACTTATGCCTGTCCTCCAGGTCTATAGTTTAAGTAATACCTTGATTGATTTGGAATTTGATAATTATGTTGACCATTCTCTTCTGTACCTAGTTTAGTTCTCTACATCTTTTCCTATTTAAGAAACAGTGTCTCATACATTATGGGTTTTGCAAATCATTTCCCATTTCAATGAGTATTTGCTTATAAACAATATAAGTACATTTTGGTATCAATTCTTGTATAGTATTCCGGCGAATTCTTTTCTAGTCCAAAGTTTTACGGCGAGTATATTCCCTCCTCTTCACCGTCTCTATACTAAGATTGTACTTCATTTATCATCATTATCATTATCATCATTATCATGCTCATTATAATCATTACCATCACCATCATGCTCATTATTATCATTACATCATTCTATCATTATTAACATCATCATGATTACATTAATATCATTACACTACAGTCGTCATCATCATCATCATCATCATCATCATCATCAGCATCCATCATCCATCATCCATCATCATCCATCATCCATCATCATCCATCATCCATCATCATCCATCATCCATCATCATCCACCATCCATCATCATCCATCATCCATCATCATCCATCATCCATCATCATCCATCATCCATCATCATCCATCATCCATCATCATCCATCATCCATCACCATCCATCATCCATCATCATCCATCATCCATCATCATCCATCATCCATCATCATCCATCATCCATCCATCATCCATCCATCATCCATCATCATCCATCATCATCCATCATCCATCATCATCCATCATCCATCATCATCCATCATCCATCATCATCCACCATCCATCATCATCCATCATCATCCATCATCATCCATCATCATCCATCATCATCCATCATCCATCATCCATCATCATCCATCATCCATCATCATCCATCATCCATCATCATCCATCATCCATCATCATCCACCATCCATCAACATCCACCATCCATCATCATCCATCATCATCCATCATCCATCATCATCCATCATCATCCATCATCCATCATCCATCATCATCCATCATCCATCATCATCCATCATCCATCATCATCCATCATCCATCATCATCCATCATCCATCATCATCCATCATCCATCATCATCCATCATCCATCATCATCCATCATCCATCATCATCCATCATCCACCATCATCCATCATCATCCATCATCCATCATCATCCATCATCCATCATCATCCATCATCCATCATCATCCATCATCCATCATCCATCATCACCCATCATCCATCATCCATCATCAGCCATCATCCATCATCATCCATCATCCATCATCATCCATCATCATCCATCATCCATCATCATCCATCATCATCCATCATCCATCATCATCATCATCATCATCATCCATCATCCATCATCCATCATCCATCATCCATCATCATCATCCATCATCATCATCCATCATCATCATCCATCATCATCATCCATCATCATCATCCATCATCATCATCCATCATCATCATCCATCATCATCATCCATCATCATCATCCATCATCATCATCCATCATCATCATCCATCATCATCATCCATCATCATCATCATCATCATCATCATCCATCATCATCATCATCATCCATCATCATCATCATCATCATCATCATCATCATCATCATCATCATCATCATCATCAATCATCATCATCATCATCATCATCATCATCATCATCATCATCATCATCATTGTATTACATTATTATCATTACACTAGACCATATGTGTTAACAGGAGTGATATGAAATACAAAGTGGGATTTTGCTCAAGGTACAAAATCAGTTGCTTGTAGTATGAGTAATGTATGATATGGTTTGTGTCGTGCTTAGCGCACAAACCGAGATGATTGTACGATAAGTGATATTTACTACAATGTGTACTAAATTATTATTCAGTTTATGGGTTATGCCGAACAAGTTCTCAGGTGATAGACATAACATTACACATCCAAGTTTGCCTTCTATCATGAGAGTGATTGGTAACTCATACTACTCCTTTGCAGCATTCACTCATTCTCAAACATAATATTCATATGTATGGATGATCAATTCTCTCATCTATCATCATTCATACTTGCATGTAAGATAAGTAGCTAGACTTATGTGATTTCCCAGTGATAAGTTTAAATGTTAATACCATTGACATCACAATGAGATCTCACCTATTCATCAGACACAATCATATCTGTATGGATGACAATCATGCATATGTAGGTGCTTTATCCATAATAAATTCACAGTTTCAATAACAATGATATTACAATTAAATCTCATCCCTCATCAGAAATTATAATATTTCCTGATTGATAATTAATCATTCATACTGAGGTGTTTTACAAATGATACATTCACATCTGTTTACAATAATGAATCACACATGACACAAGCATGCTCTTCAATGACATAGATGTATGTGATCATTAGACATAATTATGAGATTCTCAAAGGATACTTCCTCATGTGTAGCAATAATGAAAATACACAGGGGTCCCCACATTGTCTCATGAATTTATGTGATCTACTCAGTCTACATTCAGGCATTATGAATCTTGACCATTCTAGCATGCCGGTTGACTAAGTTATTATTGTGTGGCACAAACATTAATTCCATATGTTTACAACATTGAAAATACATTTGACTCACCACATGGGTGCTTTACTCAACACACAAAAGTATGATCCCTATAGAATCTATTTGGTTCTCATTTTTTCATGAAATACCAGAACATTATTTGTTTGCCCATGTGCTCATGTCAAAAATAAATCCACTGACTAATTACACATTACACTAATTTTTCTATCAGTGCTGGCACATGTAAACTAGTTTTAAATCCTAAGTTACTCACAACTCTAAATCATTACTGAATGAGTTGACTACTTAAGAAATATGTACAACTTGGACTAATGCTTATACATTAAAACAGTTGTTTACTTTGGGAGAAATAAAACTCACTATGATTATTCTTAATGAATAGTTTATCTATAAACTATAACAATTAAATATATTATAATTAACTTCTTAAGAACTCACCACATGTGTTCAACAAGCCGGCTTACCAACTCCTCTTCTGGGAAAAAGACTCACAAACTAATCTAAGATGTAAAATAAATTAAAGTAAATTTTTCTTTTTTAAAATGTAAAGAAAATTATAATGCAA
>JACEFZ010021836.1:0-2500 GCA_014155875.1 Cepaea nemoralis
TTAAATTATTATATTTGCAAAACTTATTTGTGATCGGTAAAGCACATTTAAGGGCAACACGTGCGTCCCCTCAGAGCAAACATAATTTGACAGCTTTACTGAACTATACATTTAAATAACCAAAGTACTATATGTCATACGTGGCCTTATAAAAATTAAAAATAATACATATAAAAGAAATATAATATAAAACAAATTAATTATGGTTACATACCACTGCAAAACTTCAGGGTCTAACTACTAAACACACATTAGAAATAGGCATTGGCGCCTCGTCACTCAGTGTGGTGGACTACGGAAAAAGGGCCAGTTCTACCTGTGCGGGGCCTTATATATTGGGGTCCCAGAGTTCCAGACCAATCAGACGCCCTCTTGCAGAATTCCACCATCATCGTACATTTCCATTTGTAGATGTCTAATGTATCCTCTAATCTCTAGTTCTTTCCTCTACTTCAATGAATTGCAATAAAAACCCATGAATACGTTTCCCTTGCCACGGAGATCCTCGACAATTGATATTTGTGTGTATTAGATACGCAATAAATTATAGAGAATGACACAAGGCATAAAGTCCGGAGTACAATGACCAACGAGATTGGTAACCTGGCGAAGGGATGAAGTATTTGGTCAGATTGCACAAACAATCTGGGGTAGTGGGTCTTTTGGGTTCGATATGAAATGGCTTTCAATCTGTCATATATATATATGAAGTGGGTATCAACATGTCTTATATATGAAGTGAGTATAAATCTGTCATATATATAAAGTGGGTATCAATCTTTCAAATATATATATATATGAAGTGGGTATAAATCTGTCATATATATGAAGTCGGTATCAATCTTTTATATATATATATATGAAGTGGGTATCAATCCTGAACAAACGTAATGTCTAGACAGAACAATGTGACTGAAGAAAAAGTATTAAAACACACATTTTCTTCCCTTGCCGATTCGTGCTGGACGATGCAATGATTTCTTTGTGCCGGCTTGCAGAGAAGCTGCGATATTTCAATTTTTCGGCCGATGCATCTTACTTCAGCACGACTATTGTTAATAACCTATTTGCCTTCCCTATCCAACACACACTACAACAATTATGTGACGGATACCTTTTCTGGTATTAATAGTTTACCAGGGCAGCACCATATAAGGCCTATATTTAATAATTCAAGTGGCGGAGAATTTTGATCACATTCAGCGTGCTTACTTGACTTCCTATTTGTCGCTCTTATCAGACATTGTTTGGTATGCCGACCATTACCCAGATATTGTTTGGTATGAGAGCCATTTCTCATAGATTGCTCGGCATGTGTTCCTTTAACAAGAGATTAAAAGGGATTTAAGGACAAGAGCATCGACTTCATGGCCCAGGGTTTTATCCCGTATAGTTCGATCTCTTTCCTCAGAGCATTATACCGGAAGCGGTGCACTAAACACGAACTCTATAGCTACAATGACAACTCCCAGGCGCTTCTGAAACATTTGAACTTGTGAACCGACAGAGGGAGAGGGAAATGAACAGACGACCTTTGGAGCGCCAGACCGACGTGTTGACCGCTTCGCCACGGAGACCCACATCTAGAGAATGTTAGGTACAGTACCTATTACGCATAGATTGTGTGGTACAAGACACATTATCCATAGACTGTGTGGTACAAGACCCATTACCCATAGATTGTTTGGTATAAAACACATTACCCATAGATTGCTTGGTATACAACACATTACCCATAGATTGTTTGGTATAAAACACATTACCCATAGACTGTTTGGTATAAAACACATTACCCATAGATTGTTTGGTATAAAATACATTACCCATAGATTGTTTAGTAATAACACCCATTATTCATATATTGTTTGGTGTAAGACACATTACAAATAAATTGTTTGATATAAGACAATTACCTATAGATTGTCTGATATAAGACCAACTCCTTAAGATTGTCTAGTATAATACCCATTACCCATAAATTGGTTGGTAAAATACCCAGTACCCAGATATTGCTTGGTATAAGATCCATGTTACCCAGATATTGTTTGGCATGAGACCTATTACCAAGAAATCATGTGATAGGAGACCAATTACCCAGAGATGAGAGTGGAGAGGAGAATATACCACATCGGTTTACGCTGGAAAATGAATTCGCCAGAACATATTATCATTACGTAGACTGGAACTATGTGTCCCACTGGACATTGGGATCGTCTGTTGACAATGAAATAGCTAAAGCCTGTGGAGAAAACATGGCCTGTCTAGACCTAGTCTCAGCCGGTCTGTAAGTGCTGTGCTGAATCCAGACCTGGCTATATCCTACATTCCCATCCGCATTTTTGTAGTTCCGGTTATGTAACTGCACATTGCACCAGCTGGTTTAGTCTCGAGAGGGTAAAGAAATAAACTGGAGATTGCGAGGTGTGGGGAAGAACACTCCTGCTAGTCGGCAAGGTACCCGATGATGATGATGATTACCTAGAGAATGTTTAGGCAGGTA
>JACEFZ010021836.1:7500-24159 GCA_014155875.1 Cepaea nemoralis
TCGTGATTAGAGTGCTAACTCTCTGAACAACACCTGCGTGTCTCATGAGGGAATGGATAACCATCTCCCATTACCTCATCTCCCCTGCCCTTACCTCGGGCACCGTATCACCTCCTGGCCTCTTCAAGATTGACTGCTCTTCCTGGCGGAGGGGATGCGGTCGAGTCTTTGACACACACCCACCCCTCCTGTGTTGCGTCATCACTTTCACTCATTGGTTGTGACGCAAGAGGTTTCTAAAAAAAATTTAATGTCTCTAATTTTTTTGTCAAAGACTCTAGATAACCTGGCATTGGGCACTCTAATAGACTTCTACTGACTATTGTCACAATGTAGCAAAACTTTACTTGGCTACTGGCAATCGCCACAAACTTGACTGGTTGGCGTGAGCCCTCTTCTCACATGCTATATTATATTTATTAGAGGTATGTCTGAACCGGACCGTTGTCTTATAAGACCTGCCCTCACATAGTAAATTAACTTACTACCCATACAAAGTTGACTTTCTTAGGGTCAACACATGAATTGCTTCATGTCCCCCATATAATATTTAACAACCATTACACAAGGTGTGTGCGAAAGGCTTTACCTAATTCGCTTCCGCGTGTAAAGTACTATTTCACTGTTAAGTTAGTTTTTCGTTGTCTATTATGTCCCCTGACCCGAAGTTATTTCCCTTTGATCTAGAAAAAGTGTATGTAATTTATCTGTTTGTTTTTCTGGTTGTTTGTGTGTTTGGATGTAATTAATCTACTAATATAACTTCTAACCTATGTTTCTACCTCCTATGTGTATGTATGTTAGTTTTTTAAGTGTCATAATTTGGTTAACTGTGGCCACAAACAGGTGTATAACACTAATTCGTGACTACATTCCCTTGTTATGAAACCCCAAAATACTGTAATCTAAGTTGTAACCTATCTTACAGACACACATTCACACTAACACATTCTCAATAACGAAAACCAACACTAACACAGACAAACATTAAAAGTCGCGCCAGGCAGCAGAAGAATTTGCTGACTGATCTCACTCTCTCCCGTCTATTTTCCATTCGCTCTCACTTTCACACTTCTGTCACACTTCTTTCATCCTTAATTCTGTCACACATCTTTTATCCTTCCACACTAATCATTCCGATTATTTAAAACCCTTGGAGTGACACTGTACAGGTTTGGCTCAGTTTGAGATAGTTGAGCCATTGACTGTGCGACAGTCGCTGCACGAGTCATGTATTTACACTATATTTATATGGACGAGAAAGGGTTGATGGTGTATCCCCTTGGTCTCATCATCTATTATTTATACTAAACTACAACTCTAAATCCTAACATAATAATATTAATTCTATAAATATGTATTTAATGTGTTAACTAAATTTTTTCACGTTAATTATATGATATGTTTATATTAATCGTTATGTTTGTCTAATCTAAGGGATGTAATCTAACTACTTAAATGTAACTAATGCGACGTGAGTTATGTACCTTAATTACATGGATGATGTGAACACAAATTATGTAATTTTCTAACACTCTACTAACTAATGTTTTTAAATGCACAAAGGAATTATATGAGTGATATTCTTAATCTAAATGGTGTAAATGATGTATGTTCACTTATCTAATCTTTTTATCCTATTCTGATGTAAAATGATGATATTACTAAATGGTAATATTTGATAGGTGGTATGGTTTCATTAAGATGGAATGAACTGACCCGAACTGAAGCTAAGTGACATATAACACCCTAAATGGTACTATTCCTATCAAAATTTTAATTTAGCTTGTAATTAACTATTTTTACGTCTAAATTAATATTCTAATTTACTTCTAATGGGTTAATTACTGTACTACCTACACTATTAAAATAAATGAGAACTATTATATTTCCTAACATACATCTAATTTATCACTATCTTAAAATATTATATTACATATCACAATAAGTTTATATACATGGTATTCAGCTACCTCAGGTTAGTTGTTGCCTTCATGTTTGTACATTGGTTGTATAGGCATACTATATCTACACACTTTGCCTGGGTATCTGAAATACATTGCACAGTCATACTAGTGTTCTATCGGTAGTGCACGTGTAGAGTTCGCTGGTGTCGTAGCTCAGTCCTTTCGTGTCTGTAATTAAGCATTGTTCTGACACTGTTTTCTGCGCTTCACACAAATGATACACCGGAATGGAGCTTAGTTGGTAATGAGCTGTCCTATTTCACACGGCGATATCTAGGTTTTGCAGCACATTTCTTCACTTGATGTCTACGGACACATGATAGTTCACTGTTCTTGGTACATGATTAAGCACATAATGTCGATGTATATGTAACCTATTTTACATAGAATAATATAATATATTCATGTACTAACTATCACTCTACATTTATATGTGGGGTTTCAGGTATTTCTACCCCAGATGGTAAAATTAGTGACCACCTGTATATCCGGTCATTTCGATGCACACCACTCTGTATGACCGTGATCGGGGAGTTGTCGGTCTGGACAATGCAGTGAACATCCGTCAGAATTAGATGGAGCTTTCTCACCGCATAGATGACGCTTAGGGTTGCAACTGTGATATGGAATCTCTGGACTCAGCAGGTGTGATCTTACGGCTCACGTAGCAACTCGGGTGGAAGATGCCCTCAAAAAATTGGCCTAGTACTGCTGGCATCTGTCCTAGAATAATAAACGAGCCTAGGATTAGGCAAGCGGAGGATTGGAATATTACAAAAAAGGATTTTCATTTTTGACAATGCAGAAATTAATAATGCATCTTTCACATCCAATTTTACAGATGCTTTTAAAACATTGGAATATAGAATTGTAATTTCTGAGTAATTTACTAATTCCAAAAGGTTTCTGACCTGTTTCTTTCTGTTAGACATGGTCAGATTCATAATTTTAGTACTAATTTACAGGTCAGTCTTTAGTTGACCTTGAGAAATGACATGACCCAAAAATGAATTTCTTTTAGGCCTAATTTGACTTTGCTCGGTTTGACAGTGAGACCGAAGAGTCGCACCCTATGAAAGACATGTCTTAGTTTCAGTCAGTGTGTTGTCCAGTCATCAGTCTTCTGATATATTCATGCGTATTCTATAAGTTCACTAAATGTATGTACATTGTCGGATTTGCCAGTCTCGCTACCTAGTGTAGTTGCGTTGTGTATGTCTGTCGTCTGATTACTAGGTGTGGATGCACTATGTTCGTCTGTCCCTACTTATGTGTCTTGTTGTGAAAAGTAAAGTTTTAACATGTTGACATGGAATATCTTCAAGTGTCTGTTTATCGACATTCCATAGTCAACATTGGAAATGTCATGTAACACCTTGAATGGTCCTTGCCATTTTGCTTGTCTGGAAGTCACCGACGCATGTTTTGATCTGGTTTACCATCGATTGTTCAAGCACCCTTGTTTGTGTATTGGTAAATTTGACCCTCCCTCTTACAGGTCTAGAAGTCAGAGTAGAAGGTAGTACTTCAGCTGTAGGATGTCTACCCTTAAACTTATGTACTAATTGTTTACAGACATTACAAGAAAATACATTACGACAAAATAATTTAATCTCATTCCAAACATCTGGCCAATGAACATGAGCCTGGAATCTAGGCCTGGTTATGTCTTTTGCCAGGTGACAAGCAAGCGGTGACTCATGTGCAGGTTTTTGCATAGTTACGTGGTGTTGTACAGGTTTCACCGTTTGCTGATTCTCATGGTTCTCAGATGTAAAATATCTCGTAAGAAAGTCATTATTAGGTTTAAGGAACCATGAGGCATTTTTGGTCACTTTAGAACTTTCTTTCATTAATTTTAAATATGGATACACACTAGGATCAGCTTTCTGCTGTTCTATAAATTTCTGTCTGTTGGTATAATCTGTGCCAGTTGGAGAAAGCAACAGTAGTCTCTCATCTTGTAGTGTGTCTTGATGTTTTACAGTGTCTGCTGTAGTAGTTGCATTAGCTGCATTTAATTTCTTCCATGCAACTATTTCATCACTCGTACAATGTTTCAGTTGGGGTAAGGACCCCAAAATTAAATCAGTACAAGGGTTGTCAAGTATTGCACAGGTAAAGGTACCCGAAAGGAAAGGAGTGTTAATACGGGCTTTGGCCAAAGGGTAAATTTCAATGTTACCCGAAAAGGTTCGGCATTTGACAGAGTCGCCTGTATAATCACCCGGACTCACTAGTTCTTTCCGAAGACCAATAAGGGTGCTGCCGCTGTCCAGCAAACATTGGCATGGTACATCATTGACCATTGCATTGTGGAACACTAACTTGCCTCTGGAGGCTATTGCTGCATTTACACTCTCAGTTGAGCATGGTACTGTATGTCCACATTCCAGTCTTCCGTCTGCATGAAATTGCTGACAATGTCCACAATTGTCAAAGCTTAACACATCGTTCACACAACAGACATCTTCAGACTCCTTGAAAGGTAATACATTTTCAACTTCACACTCAGTCTCACTACCACTATCTGAAGAGGTGTCAATCAAAATAGCATTGTTAGCTTTCATACGTTGGCGCCAAGGCACTTATTAGAATAATGGCCATAGCTGGAACAAAAAAAAAACATTTGATTGCACGCCTGTATGCTGATCTTTTATTTTGTTGCTTCTTGATAACATTTTCAAGATGCGCCGGGTAGTTTGGCGATTTGTCACACATAGAATAAGTGTCATGCAAAAGTTGACAGTAAATACATTTTGACACTTTTCTATCTTTGATGTCGTGTTTCTGAAAGGGTTGTCTGTTATTCTGATAGTTTTTTTGGTTGGTCTCTCACAAAGGAAACTATTTCAGAGTCATTTGAAGTCTTAAAAATATCTCTGTTGGAAGAAAAATATGCTGAGCCTTTTTTTCAAACTGCTCGATGTTCTCAATGTCTGACTGCTGCAAAAATTTAGCAAAAGGAGAAGGTATAGTGGATATAACCTTATCCATAGCTATTAAGTTTTTTAATCTATCAAAGTCTTTTCCTATGTTAGCTGCTTTAAGCCACCTGTTTAGTACACTCTGCACATTTGAAACATAATCAATGAAAGTTTCACTAGGTTTAGGTTTTAAATTTGAGAACTGAACCTGATACCCAGGGGCATCAAGTAAAAAGTGCTGCATAATTCTGCCATGGATGTATTGATAGCTAGATCTAAGCTCAATTGGTATAGATTCTATTACTTTAAGGGGCTCACCACTCAGATTCTTCATATAAATTGGAGCCCACATCTCTAATGGAACTTGGTGATATTTAAATTGATACTCTACATTCTCTGTCCAGGCTGATATGGAATCTTCTTTGCAATATGGTTTGATAATATTTTTGTATTTGTTGAACTTATTTCCTCTTGTTGACTTTTTAATTTAGTGGCAGAGATCTCTGCGTGTGAGTCTACATCCATACCTTTCATCTTTAATTGTGTCTCTGATTCTACTTGTATTTGTTTTTCCTTTAGCTCTAATTCTCTTTGTTTTAATTCTTTCTCCTGGTCTAATTGCTTTTGCTTTAAATCTAGTTCTTTTTGTTTCATTTCCTTATCATGTTCTAACTGTTGTTGTTTAACTGTCTTATCATGTTCTACCTGTTGTTGTTTGATTTCTAATTCTCTTTGCTTTATCTGTTTGTCATCTTCTAGCTGCTTTTGTTTTGTTATCTCAGCTAGTTCTGCAATCTCCTTTTGATGTTGTCTATCTCGTTCTTCTTTTTCATTTTGTTGTTGTCTATCTCATGCACGTTCGTCTCTCTCCGCATCCTTTACTTCTTTAAATCTCTTATCAGCATATTCTTCTAGCTCTTTACCTGTATATTGTAGATCTTTACATGCTTTTATAAAATCTGATAAAGTAGCCATGCTGTTGAGTAATTAGCTACCCTGACCTATTTATCAATTATTTATATTTGTGTGTTATGTTAGTTACTCGCTGATCACTATCAGTTGTATTCTCAATTTATATGCTGGAAAAAATTTTTATCCTGGAAAACCAGTGCACAAAATATGCTAGTGTATCACAAGCTGAAAAAGAGATGCACTATTAATCACATTGCATGCCAAAAATATAGGTATACTCAACTTAATGTTCCCGAGAATCAGGGAACGGAACTCCGTTGACACAGATCACCTTGTTTGGTACTTTGGGATGGAGGCACGTTTCGTAATGAGGACCCTTTATTTGGCACCATGGCATACGTCTTCAGCTGTTGTTTACCCTCTGATATGCAGGGCAGCAGTAATTACACTTACTGCACGATATGATTTTCCCGACAACTAAGGACAATGACTTTGACAATGACAGACTCACGAACAACCAGAATATGTGTTAATTACATTTAATGTCAATGTCCTGTCTTCGTTCTATCAGTAATTGTCTTTCGTTACTAACCTAGTTAATTTCTGTAAGTGTTGTGCAGCCAAGTCTCATCTGCGTGGCCGAAAATAGTTCCATCGTGACGGTAAACAAAGAGAAAGTAGGCCCAAAAATATCAATAACTGCTTTTAAATAAATAAAAATACCATAATAATGTTTAAATAAATAAATATATTCATTTAATAACTCAAATAAACAAATAATAAATAATATAAAGCACAGATTCAGGCGAGACGCCGCTTGGCGATTTTGTAAACACTCGATTGCTGTATGCAAATGACCTAGGACAACTGTTTGTCAATCATTCTACGTCAGAGGCGCAGCGCTATTTTTAGTTTTCAAAAATCGATATTGCCGGCTGGCTGTGTATCGCTCCGCCATGAATCATGTTTGGTGCTTATTCATAAATAAATTGGTAAATACATAAATAAATATAAGAAAATAAGAATATTACTACTTACAGCTTTGAAGAATACATGATTTCATTAAATAAACATTTCATAAGCACAATTAAGCAATCTATTTCGTCACGATAGGCACATTTCTAGCTCGCAAATTGCTCTCGTCTGCACAGATTACCGTCACTGACAAAAATTAGATCCTAGTCCAGAGCCGTGGCTGAGTGGATTAGCTTGATCTTTCGTTCAAGCTTCACTTCTGACACCACAATTATCCTTGCCTGTCAACAACTCATCTGACAGGCATCATCGGATACTTCTCCCACACCAATACAAGAAAACTTGCAAGTCGTGTGCGAGGGAAATAGATGGTACATTTTATTGCCGTTGGCTCGCTACACGCAGGTAACAGTCGCTAGTAAACACACAACATAAAGTCACAATATTCTCTATCACTAGTTTTCCTAAACCCTATAGCTAATCTCTATCTACTAGGCTATATGAAAACACATATCTATTCTATACGATGTGAACACTACAAAGTCAGTCCCCCGTCTGATCTTCTTTCACCCCCTCGTCACACACCACGCGGATCGACCTTGACCTTGGTGCGTGTTGCCTCACCTGGCACGCTGATCGCAGACGTGGTATGTTGAGTGGATACTCAACTTCTCCGTGGCTACCACGAGGCGTGATGCTATCGTGATTAGAGTGCTAACTCTCTGAACAACGCCTGCGTGTCTCATGAGGGAATGGATAACCATCTCCCATTACCTCATCTCCCCTGCCCTTACCTCGGGCACCGTATCACCTCCTGGCCTCTTCAAGATTGACTGCTCTTCCTGGCGGAGGGGATGCGGTCGAGTCTTTGACAAGTGTAATCGTGTCATCACGCTGATAATGTCATTCTTTCGCAGGTCGCTAAGCGATGAAAAGACTGGCCATCTATTGCCCCACGTATTCAGGCCTACAGCATGTGATGATCATGCACCTCACTGATCCATTGCTGATTCCTGCATCGGGATTTGTTTTTCTTGAAAGGTAATTAGCGAGCGAACCGACAAAGGAGTCTCTGCAAAGGACCTGCTCCGTGATGGTTATGTACAAGTCAAGCGCTTACTTGTAATTGACGACGTGCTGGAGAAATTCAGATAATAAACATGTAAATACAAGAAAGTAGTATTTTACATTCCTTAAGACATATTGGCTTCTGGTGCTAAACCCAAACATGTGTAGACCGCTTCATGGTGATTTTGGCAATATCAAACATGCCTTCATTGTCCAAGTCGTTTCCTGTTACCCATTTTAAGCTGGGTCGATCTGGGAGAACACATATCGATTTTACAACTTCACCTCGATGCGGATTTGAACCTATGACGCCCCCTCCCCTCCCCTGCGCCATTTTCCCATCTGTCCTGGCAATCCAACATCTAGCCTCTACGCTACAGCGGCCCTATGACCCTACTGAATTTTCAAAAATTAAGATGTGTTTCGTCAGATACGGATCTTTTTTCCCCCTATACAATGAAAATATTTTCAGAAATGTAGAAGATATAAATGGAATCAGCATTGGAGGACGAAACATCAATAACATTAGATATGCAGATGTTATAGTATTGATTGCAGGCAATGCGCAGGATCTGCAACAAGTAGTAGGCGTGGTTGTTGTACACAGTGAGCAGCTGGGGTTGGAACTAAATTGTAAAAAGACACAGGTTATGGTAGTTACTAGGAAGAATGAAATACCACAATGTAATATACAAGTAAATGGGACTATTCTTCAACAAGTAAATCGGTACAATTATCTCGGAACAGTCATAACATCTGATGGGAGATGCCTTGAAGAGATTAGGACAAGAATCGCCATGGCGAAAGTAGCCTTTAGCAAGATGAAAAACATTCTGACCAATAAAAAGATGTCAATTGAAACGAGAAAATGAGAGTTCAGCGGATACATAGAGCGTGTTCTTTTGTACGGATGTGAAACTTGGACAATGAGCAGCCAAGTTGAAAACTCTCTGATGGCTGCAGAAATGTGGTTTCTGAGGAACATGCAAAGAATACCATAGACAGACAGAAAAACCAATGACCAAGTACTACAGGATACAAATGAAAATCGTAAACTGTTTAGAGAAATTAGACGTTGACAGTCAAAATTTTTTGGACATGTTATGAGAAGAAATGGATTGAAGAACTTAGTGACAACTGGCAAGATCGAAGGGAACAGACCAAGAGGAAGACCGAGAGGAAAATACCTGGATGGCTTGGCTACATGGCATGGACGAGACAGGAACACTGAGCTGATCCACGACTCTGGTGATCGAGTGAAATGGCGAGTCATGACCGCCCACGATTTCCGGCATGGCACATGATTGATTGATTTATTTGTCAGATAAATATGTTGAATGTGCACATCAGGGTATGCAATCTATGATTCTTAGAATGATTGAGTATTTCTGAATTGTGCCCCTTAATTGTTGCCTAATTCACCAGTAAAATAGCATGGATCTGTTATAGACGAGAGCCACGGCAGAGTAGTGACTAGACCTGGGGTCGGTAACCTTCTACTAGCGCTGTGTCGAGGTAATGTTGCAAAGTCACTGAAGTGCCAACCAAAGTCCACCTCATTTTACACATAGAGTCCGATGGTACTAGAGAACTGCAATGCTGGATCAACTGCTGAAGGGAAGAGTACAGAAACCAGGACTGGAAAGGGGAGGGGGTGGGGGAGGGGGGGGGTTCGAAAATGGATCTTCATATACTGAAAATGGGCAGTCTTTCCTTATGAAAACTATACGTGCTTTTTCATCATTATCATCATTATCAAGTGCTTTGCCGATTGGTGTGGGCGATGATGTTTTTCCACATCTTGCTGAGATGTTGCACTGCATCACCACAGGTACCTCTCTCTCTCTCTCTCTCTCTCTCTCTCTCTCTCTCTCTCTCTCTCTCTCTCTCTCTCTCTCTCTCTCTCTCTCTCTCTCTCTCTCTCTCTCTCTCTCTACTAGTGAGATCTCATCCCTCATTAGAAATGAAGCAAGGTACCTGATGTCCACTTACTACTGCATCTACAATACTCGTTTGTGAACTCATTTTGTCTCAGGTTAGTATGTCAGAGTAATAAATATTTGTAAGACACGGGCATTTGTAAGAACTTGTTCAAACTAACGGAGAGGGGGGAGGGGGTTTAAGGAAAAACTAACTGAAACAGAAACAGTTAAGGTAAACCTCGTTGATTATCCCCACACTGAGCTAAGAGAGTCAAAGCAAACTTTGTTGAATATCCCTACACTCAGCTAAAAGAGTTAGAGCAAACCTCGTTGATTATCCCTACACTGAGCTATGAGAGTTAAAGCGAACCTTGTTGATTATCTCTATACTGAGCTATAAAAGTTAAAGCAGACCTCGTTGATTATCCCTACACTGAGCTATGAGAGTTAGAGCAAACCTCGTTAATTATCCCTATACTGAGTTAAGAGAATTAGAGCAAACCTCGTTAATTATCCCTATACTGAGTTAAGAGAATTAGAGCAAACCTCGTCGATTATCCCTACATTGAGCTAAGATCGCATAAGACATAAATTCACAGCTATTTATAGGTGCTAAGGTAAAACGTCAGGCCGCCTCCACTTCCACATACATTTCCTGATACCCATTTTATGTGTAGAGCGGTTCGATCTTGGGACCCAGGTCAGTGTTTTTTAAATCGAATCCGTCCTGATGTGGATGGAACACATGATGTCCGGGCTGGCGGTGAAACATCGAGCCACTACAATGCAGCGGCTCTCAGAGGACATACTACACGACATATACATTGAAAGGTAATGTGGCCATACTGGAACTCAACCCTGGCGCCCATAAATGTCCCGACACCACCTCGCTGACCCAGCAAGTGTACTTCCACGCACGGCCACTAAGATATCCCGTGATTCAAGGTATACTTGTCTTTTCGGAGTGAGCTATCGTCGTTTGGCGGCTGTGGGTTCAAATAACGCTGTGGCCTCTATAGCTTTCAATGTTTATGTTGTCTAGTGTGTTTCCCCTAATCACTGTTTCTTTCCTCTATTTCTCTGAGTACCGATCATTACCTGTACAGTTACATTTCATGCTATCTCACTAACGTGGGGTGTTGTTCAAACAATTAAGCTAGGATGTTGAGATATTAGGACGATCTTGAACACTAGTGATGTATTTATAAACACACGAAATCAACAAGTGCGTTACCAAATAGTGTTAACCATAACGTGTCTTTATCATTCCAATGATAGTACAGGTAGAGAGGTAGTCCGATAGTATACACTGACGTTGGAGTAAGAAGTGTTTAGACGTTATATATTCTACGCCAAGAAGGCTGAGTGGTCTCGAGATATGGTGTCCGTCTCGAGTGCTGGAGGTCCCGGGTTCAAGCCCCGGTGATGCCCGGGATTTTTTTCTCGTGGACTTCTTGTAACAAAATTTCACTGGTCTCTGGATAGTGAGATCGGACGCCCGTGTGTATTGTTGCGCACGTATAAAATCCCTTGGCAGTTGGAAATCGAAAAAAGTGTAGCCTAACGGCGCTGCCCGGGCAAAACTTCGAGTTAAAAATCTACCGAAAGTTTAAGAATATTTCAGGATCCTCGCCGGTGCTATGGAGTTCGTGCACTGAGCTGGGATTCTCCGGACTCAGGCTTGAGTTAGGAGTAGAATGGAGCACTTATGGGTTACGTCCGTGTGCCGTGATGTTGATCCGTCGAGTAAATTAACCTAAACTAAACTAAACTAAAACAAAACATATTCTACGCCACAGCATACGAGACATGTGGTGACCAGTTCAATTTGTCCTGGCGTTGCCTTCCCAGAACATTCTGACAATTATCTGGCACACATTGCTATGAGGCTGGGTCCACACCAGAGCTATAATTTTGGCAACAAATAACCCTGCTTCTGCTGAAGACTAAACCCTGACCACTGTCTTGGCAGGGAAGAGCACTAATCACCGTGGCACCGCGGCTGTAGTACTAGGAGCTTTTACTACAATCTATCAAAGTATGCCCTGCTGGTTTGCCATATCAAAATACTGGGATATCGCATTTACTTAAGGTGTGCCAGTCTGGTTGTTGTTTGTGCGTATTTTGGGTGAACTTGGTCTTCAGCAGCTTAATTGCTAGAGAAGTTCAAACATGTAACCAATACATCAGCAATGATTTCGAAGAGTATTGATCCGTGCCAGAACATGTAAATTATGCCAATGAGTTCTGCACTCTGCATCTCGTGAGTTCTGCCAGCTCGGAAATGCTCTGCCGGTTTTGTTAAGGTCCAGGAAGGAGTCGTATAGATATGGGGTGTAGCGAGGAAGTAGACTGAAGTCTTGTGCGAGATTTCGAAGAGCCAGCAGGGACGGTCTTACTGGCTACCACCCTTTTCACCTTGCGGTTAATTGTCGTCCATTATGACCGTTATGAAATACCATTTTAACTTTTCATTGTGGCCTTAACTAAGACTCATAATATGGGTATCCAATAATGCTCCAAATTGTTGGGAAGTGTCTGAGAAGGAAAGATGTCGTGGAAGGAAAGTGACCATCAATCTCATTACTCCCTTGTTTAGAACATGTAAAACCACAAAACTGCAACTCAAAGGTAATATATGCTGTGGGATTCTTATGGCTTTTATATAATATATAAAAATACATCGAGATGGTGGTGACCCGAGGCCTTCTTCCTCAGTTACATGTGAGACCATTTCTAATACTCATTTACATATGCTGGACCGACCTCGTTAGTGTAATCAACAACCAGTGCATGAGAAGGCTGAGCAACAACTTTTTTCGAACTAAAATGGGGTAGGGGGTTAGGAAAACCTAACTGAAACAAAAACCAATTAAACCAAACTTTTCTTATTATCCCTGCACTGAGCTAAGATAGCATAAGACATAAAACCACATTATACACAAATATATGAAGAAGATGTCGGTCTCCCTGGCCTAGGGTTAGCGACTTTCTCCGTAATCTCGTATACTCTCGTGAGTAACATGACATGCGCGAGAATCGGTGGCAATTCTAGCCGCGACGGTAACTTAGGGGTCGCTCAGAAAGCAATGGCAAACTACTGAGCGTAATCTTGCCAAGAAATCAACAATCAGCTGAAAGATGCTGATGTTGACAGCGATGTCATGTAAAGGATATGCAAACAAAAAACAAAATAAAAATATGAAGAAGATAATGTTTGTTGGTCTTGTCATGGGAAGAGAGGCATTGGAAAACGTGAAGATTGGAAAGACCAGCAGTAAAAGAGGAGACATGCAGACAATGAGAAATGATTCTCGACGGGCTGTGAAGTTAGCCTGGAAGAACATCATCAACAGAACTGAAGCAGAACTGCAGGGTCCGAGATCTGTAGAGATGCATGGACGTCAACACCAGTTAGTAGTGAACATGTTGGTGATGATGATGGGTTGATCCCAGAGTTACTGGGCATGGAATCTGTGTCATAATATTGACAAAATTATACATTGCCAACTACGCCGTCCGTTACGCTGACAATGTCAGCTCTCCTGGTTCGCTACGGGATGTGACAACTAGCCATCTATTCCCCAGTGAACCCAGGCCGACAAAAATACGATGGTCCGAACTCTCCACATCCGGCTCTGTGGCGAATGAGTTACGGGCGGAATTCGTAATTCCGATCATCGCGTTCGAAACACATCTGGGGGGATTTGGCAGCAGACCGCCTTGCGTATGGTTTTATAAAATTGTATAAGTGTCGGTCGTTCCGAAAGCAATGGCAACTTTTCAGAACGTAAACTTGTCAAGAAGTCACTAGAAGCCAAAAAATGATGCTGAGGTTGACTGTCACGTCTTGTAAAGGATACGCTAGTGACAAGTAACTTTTTGTTTTTAACACTGCACATCCACACCACGGCTTAATTGTCAAGCACAATAATGTTTACGTTAATACCTTTTATCTAGCATCATTGAAATTTACTCCCTTCTTAACACCAATTATGTAGCCACTAAATTTGTTAATCACATTTGCGTTATTCTCATCCCACAAATTCATGCGCTGCCTGCAAGATAGACATTCGGCTCAAGTGTTGACAGACATAATATAGTGCTATTTTAACGGCTTAGAACTGACGCCTTAACAATATTGACATAAGCCCGTGGCTATCGACTCGGAGACTGGCAGAAAATCTTGTTCGGGAGATTAGGTTCCTGTGTGTATCTTGTAGAAAAAATACTTGAGCGAGCACTTGTGTGACTCTGCATGTTGATTAGACAGATTATTAGACCCGATCCAGTCTAGCTTGTTCAAGTTTTCTGAGTTGTTGTTTCTTTATAATAGTGGTCTAAGATATGTGTTACACTGTTTAGTTCCATCTCTTCAAACAACAAGCAGAGACAGTCCTCCCTTTACGCTTTTCAAAGTGTATAGCCACCGGTAATTCACGCAGTGGCATAGTTGTTAGAGTGCTTGCTTACCACGATAGTGAACATAATTCAATAACCTCTACTCTAGTCCTGATTACGTCATTCCTGATTTTCTCTCTTCTTGATGCATGGAGTATTCTTCTCAGGAATCTCATTTCTGTTGTAATTTTTCTTGTCTCTTTTTTGTTTCTCTCATTGTCCAGGTTTGGCACTGGTAGCATAGAGTTGGTAGGAAAATTGTGCTGTAGAGTGCTTTCTTAGTATCTGTTGACGTACCATTTGTTCAATGAGTTGGTTTGCCTTATTGCACCTATTTTCAATCATGTCTTCTGATTTGCCATTTGTTGATATTATACTTCCTAAGTACTTAAATCTTCTTACTTGCTTCAGAAGGTGTTCTGTTCCATTTTATATTTATAATTTTATGTGTGTGTGTATATAAGCCGGTCTCCGTGGCCAAAGGCTTGTATTGGTATGGGAGCCGGTCATTCAGAAAGCAGTGGCAAACTACGGAACGTAAAAGCTTGCCTAGTAGGCTACATCAACAGCAGCAGAAAAATGCGGGTGTTGACTGCAACGTCCAGCAAGGGATATTGTTTCCTCGTTTCCTTCCTGTTTCAGGATATTGCGGTCAACATCAGCATTGTTCAGCTGTATGTTGATTCCTAGGCTAGATTACGCTCATCAGCACGCAAGGACATTCTGAGCCACCGGCTCCATACTCTCATAAGTCACTGGCGCGTCCAATTCTCATGCGCTCACGTCAACCACGAGAGTATTCGGGGTAACGGAGAAAACTGCTAACCCCTTGACCAGGACATAAAAAAATATATATATATACATTGACCTGGCCTAAAATAGATACCAGAAAATGTCCTGGAAAGTGCTCACCTTTGTGCATTTTAACCAACAGTCATCGGACCGGTGGTCGAACGTCTAGCCACTATGATATCGCGGCTTATCTCCATATCGTCTCCAATTCAAAACAGTCTACTTTGCTGCATATGTCGCAGTCATTATCTCCTTGCCCCTAGGTAACTTGGCCACTTGATCTCTGTTGCACGTTGTTCTAATAACACACTCAAACAAAATGGAGCTGTACCCTGAAGTTATTAGGTTCAGTAATTTCCATAACCGAATGCAAAACGAGGGTTGATATAATCAGATGCACTTTCACTTCCCCACTGTTTCGGTTCTCCAACAGTATGTTACAAATTCATGTTCTGATGTTTTTCTGTACCAAGCTGCAATGTTTTCGAAAATTTACCCTCGGCCTCTTTCTCTGGTGTTTACAGCATTCATTTACAACATGTCAATGTAGATGTAACATTCATGGTAAATAACTAGTGTGCGTAAGATGAGTCACTGGAAGGGCCGAATGTAAGACTGGTCTGAGTGGCCAATTTGTGACCCTTTGAAAATAAAATCCGCTCGTTCGTTGGTTCTTTCATTCTCTATTATTTTGTTCGCTAATCTTACGTGTTGTTACAGTTATTCTGTAGTTCTTACAGTATGTCACAATTGTTTGTTTTTTTTCCCCCCGTATTTCCATCCTGGTTCAGGATATTGCGGTCAACACCAGCATCTTTCAGCTGTATGTTGATTCCTACTCTAGATTACGCTCATCATTGCTTCATAAGAGATTTTGAATGAAAGAATGTATGAGAGGAAATAGGGAAGAAGGGCAGAATGTCAGACGGGCCTGCGTGCCCAATTCTTAACCCTTTGAAAATAAATATTTTCGTTCGTTCTTTCGTTCGTTCGTTCGTTCGTTCGTTCGTTTATCAGCACGCCACGACTTTCTGAGCGACCGGCTCCATACTTTCATAAGTCACTGGCGCGACTCAAACCACTTCTAATTCTCGTGCGCTCACGTCAACCACGAGAGTATTCGGGGTTAACGGAGAAAGCTGCTAACCCCTCGGCCAAGGAGCCGGCATTCAATTGTTACAATATGTTATCTTTATTGTAATATGTTGTAGTTGTTATATTATACTGCACTTATTTTAGTGCGTTGCAGCTTTTTCCTTTCTCGTGTTGTCGCTAACAAATGCCAGCTGTCTCCTTTAAATTTACGCGTGTTTTTTTTTTACTTTATGGTACATGTTCCAACCTGACACTGTACAAATCGCCGAACAGTCTCAAGACTTCTGAGACTTGAACCTCGGTCCTTGAGTCCCTATGATTAGGATTTCACCACTACGCTACAGGGAATAAAATGAAATGCATATTTCTATTCATTATCTAGTAATCTCCTTCCTAACGTCCAGTCTAATTCAGCCTATCTGTCACTTCTTATTTTAACACAAATGGGCAGGGGACAAAACAATTACAAGTGTACGTTATACTTCCACACACAAAAAACCCTTAGATAAATCTCTTTTTATCCGTTTATTAACGCTGTTAATTTTTTGTTTTTAAAAACCCCTGGAAATTAGGGGAAGTTTTAAAAAAAATGCGTAAAAA
>JACEFZ010021837.1:0-23917 GCA_014155875.1 Cepaea nemoralis
AGAAAAAAAGTGATTTTTCGGGAGCATCGGACCTGTGTTGACTCATCTGGGGGAAAGGAAGATGCGCGTGTGTGTGTGTGTGTGTGTGTGTGTGTGTGTGTGTGTGTTGTCATGGAAACCATGGTAACGTCAGAGCGTAAGCGGCTCTACCGCGAACCCAAGAAGGACTTGGAATGGCGCGAAATAAGCAAACATTATTATAAACAAGAAAATCTGGATACAATAATGTACAATTGAAAATAATAAATTTAAGAAACACAGCAGCCAGGAGGTCTCCGCATGTGTGAAGATCTATTATTCTAAACCGAATTCGGCCCTCGGGCCGTAGTTTGGTGACCTCTGCAATAGCCTAACCTTATATGGTTGAGTGCCATACTCTGATTTTACTTCTGGCTCTTCTTACCTCTGCTCTCCATTTTCTCTGCCTCATTTTCTCACCATTCCCTAGCCTTATTCTCTTCACTCTTTCTTCGCTGGATGTTGAAGAAGACATCGAGCACAGAGTACGTACTCCGTAGCTCCGTTGATGATTCTTATGTATTGTTTCCATATAAGTATGTATTATACTGCACGAACTACACAGCCACCTCAGTAGTGCCTGTCCGCTAGGAAAAAGGCCCGGAACGCTACGATGACACCCATACGTCTTGTGTTTATTCCACACACAAGACGCAGCACATTAACCACAATTTAACCCGTGGCTATCCAGTTGCTCAGTACGTTGTTCACCTTGAACTTGTGGGTTTAGTTTTGAATTTTCCTTCTCTTTCATAGGCCACGAGCATTTTATTTCCCCTGCAGATCAATGGGGCAAAATATAGGATGTCACACATGGAGTAACCATTATGGTACGTTGTTTGGTACAGCATGGGATTATGTGATACATTTTCACATTGTTATTAAATAAATTTATACAAGAACAACAATCAATTTAAACAAAATATCTAGAAATAGTATACGTTACAATACACTGCCTATGTCAATGCACAAAACTGTTAGTGCAAAGGAAAAGCCCAGATGGCATCTTCCTCTTGCAATAAGTACCACTATCTTTTTCACATATTTTTTTTTTAACTTGCTGAGCAACATTATCAAAGCTCACCTTCATCAGATGCCTCATCATCTATAGTTCACGCCATAGCGTTGTGCCTCCAGAGCAGCAGAAGTTAGTCTTCTGAGACGAGGTCAGAGAATGTCTCCTGGAAGTTCCCCGTGACTGTGAGACACCAACCGGCTCATCACTTTCTGCACCTTTATTGTCTTCAGTTATATCAGCAACCGCCTCAATTCTTGGTTTTTATTTTTCTTTCGTTTTTAAAAATATTGTTCACCCATTTTAATTTTAACGATTCTTCACCAAATTGGTTATCAGGCAAACGCTTAGCAACAGTAATTTATATCAGGACAGTTGCCACATTGACTTCAGTGATTTCCCTTAAAAGAGAAGTAAGTTGGTGGAGCATGCAACACGGTGCGCAGAGTTGGAATAAAGGCCACCTTAACTAGCTGCTGATTAGAGCTGCACGAAAAAATAAAGCGTATATGGAAAAACACATTCCCAAGCGATATAGTAGGGCTGCATCATTTAGAACAAGAGGATGTACCAGATAAGCAAAAAATCAAATAATAATTTTGAGGACACAACACGGTCTGAGGGAAACAGCTTGGACACGCTTTCTGCAGTAATATTTCGCTATTCTAAGTTGTCAATGTTAAGAAAGCACATAGAATAGCAATCTCATCTCTTGTGGTTACAGACCAGCCTTTCCTATCTTTTTTCCATTCTAATGACCCTTGTTACATCAGCAGCATGTAGAATCCATAGCACCATCTCACTGCTCTCCCGTAATCTCGACTTCCTCATGCTTCTTCATTACACTGTTAGTGAATGTTTCTTTTCGTGTGGGTGTATTTTAATCGCTACAAACATCAAGCCAGAAAAAAAAAATGAACACAGATAAAAATTGATTTCAGTGTTGTAGTTTTCACTAACGGAATATTGCCTTATCGCTATTCCACTGCTATACATGAAGGAATCAACGGTAAGTCAATTTCACGACTCAAATGATCAACAGCAACTAATTATAAATAAACTGGAGCCGGAACGGGCAATGAATGATAAGGTAATTCTCTTACTGAAGATCGGAAATCATCGCTGCTTTATTCTCACAGCTAACACACGTTACAGTCACAATGTCGATATCTTCTCTAAAGGGCCTGTGTCGCCAGGCCGGCAATAGAATTAATTAAATAATATCTAACATGTTAACGTACTAAGCCTGATTCCTGTTCAGCCCTGAATCACCTTCATTCTTCCCTTCGTCTGTCCATCATTTGTGACGCTGTCTGATCAATCTGTCTAGGTTTAGCGGGTTTTCAGTCGACGGCGACATTCTGTAGCATCATCGTTGCTTCATCCCTTTTCCTGTCCGTGTCATCCATCCACTGATCTTCTATCAAGCCACTGTTAGCCACCACTTCATCCTTGTAATAATCGCTTTGCCAGTTCGAATGTTAAAACACAACCTGTCCTTGCAAACTCCAGCAAAAGACTCCCTTGTTGTCTACTAACGTCAGAGTGACGATTCTCTGTTGACTACTTGTATCCTAGATTCTGTAAGCTTTTGGGTTACAGGATTCTCTACATATTTTTAATGACGTCAATAGCGGGTACATGTCTTATGGAATGTTGCCCCCCTCAGCTTTAAAATGATCTTATCATTTTTCCAGATCGTAATCAATAAATCTGATAATAACAGTGTAGACGAAATAAGTTATAAGCTATGCTAAGTACGACTGTATGGCTCCCTATGTATCCTACACAAAATTTAAAAAAAATTATTATACGACGGGCACACTCTCCAGTCTACAATCCCACGGTAGACGCAGTGTAACCAACCTGTGGGAGGGCTGTACTAACTAACTATAACAAATTAGTCCCTCATTTTCCTTTCCAGGCAAGCGTCCTAACTCTAGCTAATAACTGGAGTAAGGGGACGTGTTTGATTCACAGGTACCAAGCCGTCAGTCCTAATGCTTGCTTTATAATTCTCTCTGTAATATCTATCTCTTGCTATGATCTTTTCCGTATAGGTGAGGTACTTTTCCTTAATTGTGGCCGTAGTGGTACTCTGTCCTAGTTGTAGTCCTATATTGCATCTGTTGACTCAACTATTTCCTGGCAAATCATGTCGAAATTATCATGTGGCATACTATCCGTCTGTGAGCTAACAGCGATCATAATATTAACTTATTTATAATATCTTCAATCAATAAATTCTAATACTCACAAACTTAATTTATTTATGTGAACAACATTGAGTGCAAAAAAATAAATAATAATAAATATATAATCTAATTTAATCCAACCACATTCCGTAATACACATATAATAGTTCATAGTATCTCAATCTCATTATGCTAATAATTACTTATCACAATATACACTAATAAGTGTTCATATTATTTTTGATAACCACGCTAAATAGTTAACATAACTAACATAGTCAGTCTTAATAATCACATCATTGTGAATCACATGTGAATATATCTATCATCACACTTTCTAAAATATTAAAGTTCAAACTTAGAATGTCATTCCTTTGTCTTCCAATAAAATTCTTCCGTTCTGATACGTTCAACATCAAGAGCGGATAGTAGTGAATAGCACACATCGTCTCGATCCAATGAATACGACGACTGGTTTCATAATGTCTCTGTCGATAAATGAAATTTGACAACATATGTATATACCCGAAAAATACTATACAAAATAATTTGTTGTTTGCTATGTAAATTGTTATCGAATCAGGTGCATCTATAATATATTCAATCGGCCTAAATAATATATAACTAACATAGACAATCATTCAGAAAAATGAACTGAGTAGAAAGATCTAAAGACGACTAAGTAGATCTTTAAGAATACTATCATTGTCTAGACTTGGCAGGTCTTAAAATTTTAATCTGGCGAAGAATCATAAACCCCAAATACTTCCAAACTATCAGAAATATGATCATAATATTCAGATTGATAATGCTAGTGATACCGTTAATAAGCAGTCTCATAGCTAAAGTAGAAAATAGGATTAAGTTTGCCATCATGAGATTGTAAAATAAGGTATAACAGAGATAGCGTGAAGAATCTCTCTTAAAAGTTGCCTTTATATCAGCGAATTTCAGAACGAACATTTGGCCATAATATTTGTGCTTGTTAATAACTGTAGTCAATGTGTATGCCATATTCACATTCAGTCACTCACTCATTCTTTCATATTTTCCGTTTTATTCATTCTGGGCGGTCTGCAATGAAAGTGCGACATTATGCACAATAATATCTCTTTTAGTGAGACATCAATACCCAAACTGCATGATTTGTTTATACTGAACTCTATAACATATTGTATTTCCCATTTGTTTTTAGTATCCGTCAATGACATTCTTTGCAGTAATTGTGATGCCTTTAACGTTTCAATGATATTATTAATGTTTTCCTCGCAACCACTTCTGTTATATTTAGTGCATTACATAAACTGACATACATGAAAAAGTAGCCTGTCTTGGCTCGGTCATAATACGAAAGGAGGTGGTATTTTATTGCACACACCAAAGGCAAAATTCAGTAAAAAAAAAAAAAAAAAAAAAAGAGCGTTGGGGGTGGGGGGGGGTGGGGTGGGGGGGGGGGGGAGGGGGGGTGGGGTGGGCGGGCGGGGGACGGACGAAAGAAGAAGTAAAAAAAAAAAAAAGAATGTCTGCGATACAATTACATGATGTACAAATATATATATATATATATATATATATATATATATATATATATATTATATATATATATATATATATATATATATATATATATATATATATATATATATATATATATATATATATATATATATATATAAAAGGCAATCTCCGTCTGTATGTCTGTATGTCCTTTATGCGTTCGCGAACGGCCCATCCAATTGAGATGAAATTTTCTACACGTCTTCCTCTTATTCCCATGCAGCCAACTGTGATATTTTTTTAGTGTGAAATCGGCTGCTTACTTAATATTATTTAATTTTTCATTTTACATTATAATTTATATACAGCGAGGGGACTTAACTCTAGAAAAGTTATTTCAAGGGGCATAACTTTTAATAACTTTTCTGTATACCTTATAGTCATATTGTTGCATCGTTTTCAAAGATTTATAAACTCTTTGTCTATAGTTATGTACCGGCATATGAGTTATAATAAATAATGATACAATCTTTAAGGCATTTTCTAAGGTTTCATAAAAATAATGCATAATGCATAACATTGTAACTCATCTTTTTATGCTTAAGAAGTTATCTACAGTCATGCAGGTGATTTGAAACAGTTTTCATTAGAAATAATGGATGGTGTGTGGAAGGACATTCTTTTAAGTTACTTTTTTTTGTTGTATGAATTTAATGAGACGCTACCCGCCAGGAGCTGGGCGAAGCCACGCCGGGTCAGATAGATAGACAGACAGACAGACAGATAGTCGGGAACGGGAGCTTATATGACTACGTATATGAATTAAATCAGATGCTCCCCACCTTTTCGCTGCAGTTATCTACAGGCATATGCGTTATAATCCTCCTCCTCCTCTCCCATTCTCCTCCTCCTCCTACCCTCTTCCTCCTCCCCTCCCCCTCCTCCCCTCCCCCTCCTCCCTCTCCCTCCTCTTCCTCCTCCATCCTCCTCCTCCCTCTTCCACCTCCTCCTTCCTCTTCCTCCCTCGCCCTCCTCCTCGCCCTCCTCCCTCCTCCTCGCTCTCCTCCTTCCTCCTCCTCCCTCTTCCTCCTCCTAATCACTCCTCTTCCTTCCTCCTCCTTCCTCCTCCTCCCTTCTCCTCCTCCTCCCTCCTTCTCCCTCCTCCTCCTTCCTCTTCCTCCCTCCTCCTCCCTCCTCCTCCTCCCTCCCCATCCCTCTCCTCCTCCCTCCTCCTCCTTCCTCCTCCCTTCTCCTCCTCCCTCCCCTCCTCCTCTCTCATCCTCCCTCCTCCCTCCACATCCCTCTTCCTCCTCCCTCCTCATTCTCCCTCCTCCTTCTCCTCCCCACCTCCTCCTCTCTCCTCCCTCCTCCCCCCTCCTCCGCCCTCTCCCTCCTTCTCCCTCTCATCCCTCCTCCTCCTCCCCCTCCTCCTCCTGCGTTCTCCTCCTCCTCCTTCTCCCTCCTCCTCCCTCTTCCTCCTCCTCCCCCTCCTCCTCCCCCTCCTCCTCGCTCCTCCTCCCTGCTCCTCCCTCCTCCTCCTCCTCCCTCCTCCTCCTCCCTCCTCCTCCTCCTCCCTCCTCCTCCTCCCTCTCCCTCCTCCTCCCTCTCCTCGTCCCTCCTCTTCCTCCTCCTCCCCCTTCTCCTCCTGCGTTCTCCTCCCCCCTCCTCCATCCTCCTTCTCCCTCCTCTTCCTCTCTCCTCCTCCCTCCTCCTCCCTCCTCCTCCCTCTTCCTCCTCCTCCTACAGACAGACAGACAGACAGACAGACAGACAGACAGATAGCCGGGAACGGGAACTTATATGACTACTTATATGAATTAAATGAGATGCTGCCCATCAGGGTCTGGGCGAAGCCGGGCCGGGTCAGACAGACAGACAGACAGACAGACAGATAGACAGACAGACAGACAGACAGAGAGACAGATAGATAGTCGGGAACGGGAACGGGAGCTTATATGACTACTTATATGAATTAAATGAGATGATCCCCACCAGGGTCTGGGCGAAGCTACAAAGAGACTGGGTTTTGAACGTATGTGAAGATGAAGAGACATGTTAAATATAAGGAGCATTAAAGTGACATGATCAGACAGTTTCAAAACCTGTCTGCGAATTGACTAATCTGATGATGGTGAACCAAACCGTCAAATTGTGTGGCTACAAACTACTCTGTGTGTGAAGGTGTTTAAAATGTTATGGAAATTCGTAGATATCTTGCTAGCTGTGATTTTATTATTACTGAGAAGTTTATGTGTTCTGCTGCATCTGAAGTGAAAGGGTCTTAGAAATGTCGTAATTACAACAAAATGTAATGGTTTGAATAAGGCATTAGTCAACATGTTGTAACTATGACTCCATTCTCCATAAACCGCGTTTAGTTAGTATGTTTCTTCTTCTTCTTCTTTGCGTTCATGCCGAGTGTGTTTTTTTTCTTTCAGATATGATTGCGGTGTGCGTTAGGCACCCTTGGGTCGAAACCCTTAGGTCAACACATCTGGCTTCTGCGTGGAGTTTTGACCAGGTTAGCATTCCTGGGAGACTCTCACTTTTGTGGTACCGTCCACCTCCCAGCTGGTCGAGTTCGAACAGTCGAAGACTTCGCAGTCATCCCTCAAAGGAAGGCAGGGACAGTCCATAGCATTTTCCGCCATCCTGGGTGGCTTCCATTATTGCAGAGCTGACACATAATGCTCTGGTGCTGGGCTCACTGAGGGAATCATCACGTCCTGCTCATGGCTGCTTTAATTCCTCACTTCAATATATTGGGCACTTCGTTAACCGCGGGCCGTTCCCGCACAAACCTGACAGGTCTGCAGATGGTATCCACTCAGCGAGTTTTCGACACGGACATGTGCTTTTCGTTGCGCCCGTCAGAGCTGGTCCAGGCACGACTGACATTCGGAAAACTACCTAGTCAGAGCTGTTCCAAAGTGTTTCTAATTTAAACTTCCTCGTACACCAGTCAACGTCACCCTGAATATATTTAAAGAATGCAGCAGCTGACTAGAGATTGTTGACACTTCCATAGTGAATGTACCCAAATGGAGCAGACATAGGTCATCATAATTCTCACTGTATTGATCATGTTGAAAATTATTGCAGCAGACGTTCAACCGTCATGTTACCAATTCCACAAGTACACTCACTTATTAGTATCTCCTATATTTAGTTATTGAACAAATGGTGTCTATTTTAAATGACAAAACAAGTATTCTGAATTGAATCTCGTCTATTCCTAGGTCAGAGAAATTCAATGTTTCATAGAAATGTTTCAACAGTAATTTAATAGTATCGCCTGATCCCCTGTAACCCAATAAACTGTTCTGAGACATACTGATCCCTCAATTTATCTGAGTAGCACTTAAGTGTCTGGTTGCATTAGGTGTCGGAAATTCTCTAGATAGCACTTCGCTCTCTCCAGGTGATCTGAACACATTATTTATAGACAGTGTCACAGTGTTATGCGTGACAGCAGAGGACAATGATTCTCAGTTGTCTTAGTGTGTGACTTTCTTCGGCTTTTGAAATCTCACATGTCCTAGCCACATTTCTGGTTAATGAAATTGACACTTCATTAATTTATAATTAGGAAGCATACAATAACACGTCCTACCATATTAACAAGTTCGAGCACATCGTAAATTTCCACTCAAAGTACATGCTTATGATTAAAAGGGAAAAAAAACAACAACAAATAACGTATTCACAAAGAACTTATTTACAAAGAACGTATTCACAAGGAACGTCTTTGAAATTGCTTAACAGTAAGACCACTGAAATTAGTTGTAGTCGTAAATAATGACAAAGCAAATAATAAGGGAAACTGTATAGGAAATCAGGTAAAGTAATAGATATAATCACTTGTAGATAAATCACATTCACAAATATATCTGTGTATAGAATACATGTTATAATAAATGCAATGAACACATATTACGGAGTGTAATACTAAATACTCAGAAATAAAAAAAAGCGCAGAAGTAATACATAATAAACGGCGGATATAATAACGAAAAACACACACACATATACAAACGCACACAGACACACTTAAGTGTGTGTTTGTGTCCGTGTGTGTGCTTTGCATTAATGTATAGAAATGAAATTATAAGTAAATATAACGTATCAATGATGACAGAGAGAAAAAAGAAGCACATACACATGTAAAGAAAGTATACATAAACAACACAGTGGTTTGGACAGAACGGTGATGAAAGGCATAGTTCTTGGACGAAGAGGCAGGGGCCAACCAGCACGAGGAGGAACATAGGAGATTGTAGACACCTTGGGCGTGAGGGTGCTTGCAGTGGGATAAATTGCAAGAGATCGTGAGGCTTGTCGTGATGAAAGCGAAGATATGCCTAGGACCTTCTTCATGATTATGATACATTAATAAACACATATTAACAATTAAAGACAAATAAAAGTAACAAGCGTATGCTTAACATAAATTCCGGAGGCAGATGCAAGAACGAAAAGCTTGTCAAAACGCCTGTAATCTCTATGGTTCTAGTGGGAATCAACGATGATGAATATACACGGATAACCATACAGTTATTACATAGACAACATTGCTGTATTTATTAATTAAACAATTCACATTAAATACACAATTACAAACACAATCTGTACACAAAGCTTAATGTTTTAGTTCATGAACTCGAATTTTCTGCTTGGTACAAGTACAAGTCGTGTCTTTCATTGTATCACGTTAAACGCAGAATCTATATCCTGACCGGTGACGGCATGAGCTCAGAAATAATTTTCCTTACTGAAAGCTGGTTTTATCATGTAAGATGTGGGCAGTGCCATGAAAAAAATTCCCCCCTTCTTTCAACGCTGTGGAAGTTTCGTAAATTGCAGTATTTATCCACACATAAAGTTTTTCTTTTTGAACACTTGCTCGCGCGCTGTAATTCGATGAAGGTTATTCCAGTGTTACGTCAACGCCAGCAGCATTCACCTCAAATACACCAATTTTCCAGAGGGTCATGGAAACGAACTTTCGTGTCGTAAATCAGTTGCTATAAATGACGCACATACTCCAGCATGTCGCAATTTTCTTAAAACGTAAAACTCATTTCCGTAAAAAGAAGAACACTGGGTACAATTGCTGCTATCCTATAATTGATTTGCACAAAGCTTAAGTTTTATTAAAAAACTTAAAACAAAAAAAGTGTTAAAAACGTTGTAGTATAAGATATCGCATTTTATTCAATTCAGTTGCTTATTAATCCGTTCATACAAACAAAAATATTATGAATTCGACTGCAATCGTCTCTTTTGCAATGCTTGTAATCTTAAAACGTTAGGGGTAGGTATGATTTTTACCTCGAGTGTTGCAGATCCCGGGTTCAAGCCCCGGTGAGGGCGGGATTTTTTCACCTGGACTTTTAGTAATGAAATTTCCCCTGATCTCTGGGTAGTGAGATCGGACGCCCATGTGTATTGTTGCGCACGTAAAAAAATCCCTTGGCAGTTGGAAATCGAAAAAGAGTAGGCAAACTGCGCTGCCCGGGCAAAATTTCGAGTTAAAAAACTCTACCCAAATATTTCAGGATCCTCGCCTGTAAAACGGAGTTCGTGCACTGAGCTGAGATTCCCCGGACTCAGGCTTGAGTTGGGAGTGGGACGGAGCACTTGTGGGTTGCACCCGTGTGCCGTGAAATTGAACCGTCGAATTAAAAAAAAACACACTTAAAACGTCACAACTGTAAGCATCAGAGTGATAGAGGAACTCAACGCTATTAAGCGTAGATCTACCTTAGAACAGGTCGACCCAGCTTGACACTGGTGCCAGAAAATGTCTTGTGAAGAATCTGCGGTCGGGGTAAATCTGTCACAGATCCGTACGTGAGGTGAGTATGCAGTTTTTTTTCTCTATAAACAGTTTTTCTATTAAACATTTTCTTCGACTAACATTCTTTTCAATTAACATTTTTTCAATTCTCATTTTCTCTTCATTGCTTCAATTTTTCCATGCATTTGTTCCTCTCGTCCTGTCATCACCTTCTAATGTAGTCACAGGAGTTCTCCTTGACTGTATGTTGTGTTTGTGAATGTGTTTGTTTGCTGATGAAGGCTAACCGCCGCAACGTTCTGTATGTGTCGTAACTCAGTTATGTAAAGCTGCACTACTTTGTGTCATTTTATATTGTTTAAACTTTCACATCTTTACCGCAGTTCCACCAAATTTTATGCATACTTTTCGGTGTTATGGTTAGAACGTTACGTTGACACACACTGGCATTAGCTCTTCGGACACGGCTCCCATGCCGGCTCTCCTCGTTCGCTTCGGGCTAGGGTTTGGGGCGGGAGGGAGGGGGGGGGAGACTGTTCACCTATTCCCCCACGCACTCAGGCCTACAAAATTGTGTTGGTTCTAACATACCCACAGTAGGATCCTGCTACGTGACATGTTATCAGTTTTATTATTATCTGATGTCATTGTTTTGTTTCATATTTAAGCTTCCTCCAGCACACTGATATTCTTGATATACTAAGCCAGACAACAGTATTTCAGAGAATTAACGTCCGCATGCCCGCGATAACAGGCGTGTGCTCCGATCCGTAAATAAACATCTTAATAGCAAATAGATCGCCAGTAAAACAAACACGATTTTAACAGCAGAGAATTGGTGGAATAAATGTCTATATGGTTGCTGACAGAAAGACATGAAAATGAAACATTTCTTTGTATAACACTTGTTATCCATTTATTACGGGTTTGCATGACTGCCGTCGCTGCGGCGAAGGTGTTTTAAACGCAATTCGCAATCCACGTACCACGTTTGAAACGGTTGCCGGCGATGTGGAGCCTGACCGCCTTGCGCTGGTTTTCATACAAATGTGTGAGTTCCGATGGCTCAGAAAGCAGTGAAAACCTACTGATGGTAAACTTGACAAGAAATCACAACCCGTCAAAAAATGCTGGGGTCGACTGCGACGTCATGTAAATGAGATAAAACTAGCTGTAACTGCATGACTATGCATTAAACCAGCATAGGTCAAATAACACACAAACACACCAGACCGTAATGCTGTGTCGAGTATTAACAAACATTTAAAGAAGAGAAATTATTGGTCGGTTCTAATGCTGTAGACGTATTACACAGGAAAATAAATTGGGGAACGCATTCGAAACCTATGCTGGTTTAATATAAATTATGAGACCTATGGTGCTATCTTCAATGGTTCGATACGAATTCTGTCCGTATTCCATAGTTGTAGATTCATGTGTATGATAGACATGACTAATGAAGACAATTTTTTTGGAGTGTCCAGTTGGTCATGCGTCGAAGTACACTTGTTCCTGCAGCGAGGCGCTGTCGCCATTTGGAGGTGACAGGTTCGAATCCCGGTCGGTAACTATAGCTTTCAAATTTTATGTTGTCTAGTGCGTCCTCTAGTCTCTACTTTCTTCTTCTATTTCTGTGAGCGCCAAATAATACTATGTGTGTTTGTTTATGTAACTGTCTCAGTGGCCTCAATTGGATCCGCAATTTATTTTCCTACTTATATGTCCAAGAGTCACATGCATACAACAGTGTAGGTTCTATATATCACTTCAACACTCTTTTTCGAGACAGACAGCCAAGTTGAGAAAGAGAAAGGGTCTTCAATAAATTATAATGCTTACATGTTATTACTGGTAAATGTTTGAAAATTGTGTATATTAGTGCAGTATTTTAACTCTCTCCATTAACTTCTTTAAGAAAGTTAAATGCTGAGTATTCCAAGCAAAGCTATCGTATCATAAGCTGCAAAATATTCTCTGCAATGCATCTTTGTCAATGGAGGTGATGGAAAGCGTTTTAAGAGCTATATTGAGGCTATCGCAATGTATGGATGACATCCGTGGACAGTTAGCAGACAAGTGGGGAATCATGTGGAAGCTGCGGATATGTGGTTTTATAGGAGAACTGTGAGAACACAGTGGAAGGAAAGAAAGAGCAATAAACATATTGTCAGAGTCCAATGTAGTGCCAGCAGAGATGCAGGGACATCGTTACGCCCGCCAGGCGAATAGTTCCTAGCAGGGATGCCGGAACATCGTTACGCCCGCCAGGCGAGTATTAGTTACCTGCCTGCGAGGTTGCCGGCTGACAGACAGCCAGTGGTCAGGCAAGGACAAAGCAGGATGTACGCAGGCCTCGTGAAGCCACTTCAGGTGGACAGGCGCGTTGCGGGAAATAGCCAGACAGCTCTGGGACGTGGACTCGACTGGACGTATGATAGGAGAAAGGCTTGTGTAGTTCTGTTGTCCGAAAGTCGAGTGTCTGTACATCTTGAGAGACTGATTGTAAGCTGTGGGTTGCTTGTAAGTGTATTGTGATAACTTATGTATTGTGATGATCATCTCTAGATCGTGATCTGTGAATAAATCCATCGAAACTTCGTGTCGTTGAGTCTCAAGTCAAGTCTCAGTATTTGTACTGTCTCACATGTGTTAGGTTAACGAGCTAGGTTTAAGACCCTGACATGTGTGGACGTGGAGGCATTCGTCCGGCTTTAAAATGAACGTAATTTAGGTATTTAACATTTAAAACCTAAATTTGTGAACTTAGAAATTTTTGTTCAACGTTATAGTGCATTTAAATGTGATTGTGAAGGCTCATTTTGATATATTATTACATTGTTTAAACATGGAGACTAAATGTGAACGTACAGTGCATACATATTGTTTGATCTTGTAAACGTGTAAAACATTTGTGATTGTGAAACCTGTCACCGTTTGACCTTGTCGACATTGTGAAGTTGTCGCCATTGTGACCTTGTCGCCATCTTGTAAACTTGATGTCTATGTCCTTACTGAATGTCATCTTGATGTAAGTGATGTGTCATCAATGTTGTAGCGTGTTCAGATACAGTTAGATTGTCTTTGTAAAGTGAATTGTGGAAAGCAGAAAGTTGCTGAAAGAAAGTTACTTGTGAAAAAAAAAATTGTTGACGGACAACATTACGACCTACAATTACACTCAACGCCATACAAACCTAATCAATACTTAGTGACAAGCAGGCACACCACATCAAATAGACGCTAATTTATTTCCTCCTAAAACAAAGCAGGTTTTCTGTGCCATCTGAAACCCTTGCCGTAGAGGTCATTTGCGTTTTTGAAGTAGCGACCCTACAGTTCCTAGTCCAAATTTCAACCGTTCTTCACCGCATCCAGGACACTTGAGTATATTTTTCTTTCGTTATACTTTCGGATGCAAATTGAGGCACATATTGTCAATAGAACACAATTGTAAATTGTTCACGTTACTAACAACTTGTAACAAAATTGTGTGTCTGATATTTCATTTGCATTTTCCATCATGTCGTCATTGAATGATTTCATCGATATGGGGTTAAAATTAAAGTTAACAGGTGATGAGTTAACGAAGTGGAGTGAGAAGAAATACTCTGAATACCACGAGCGGGAAGAAAGAGCAGCTGAAAGAGCATTAAAGCAGGCAGAGACTGAAAGAGCTGCCAAGCAATTAGAGGCAGAAACAGCCTTAAAGCAAGCCGAGGCAGCAACCGCAGCAAAACAGACAGAACTAGAACTGTCTGCAAAGACAAAACAAGCGGAGTTAGAGACAGAATTAAAGAAGGCAGAAATAGCAGCTCAGAGTAAACGGGAAGAGCTGGAATTGCAACTTAAAATCAAACAACTTGATACTGAGACTGCCATTAACAAAGAGTCTAAGAAATCTGAGAGACTGGAGAAAGAAAACCAGTACAAGAAATACCAAGGTATCGTACGTAATTATACCTCGGGTGACTGCATCGCAGCCTTTACCCAAAATTTTGAGACTTTAATGGACCATTATCAGGTCCCATTGTCTGAATGGAATATTATTTATATGAGAAGGTTATCAGGGGAGCCTCTTAAAGTCATAGAGACTATCCCCAAAGACCTCAGAATAGATTACCATTATCTAAAATCTAAGATTATGGCACATTTTATGTTAGATGAGGCAGGTTACAGAGAACAATTCAGCAAGTTGAGCCCCAAACCGACTCAAACGTTCTCTGACTACCTCTGCTTAGTCCGAGATATATTTTCCAAATGGTCTTCAGCAGCTAAAATTGATAAGAACTATCAAAAGTTAGAAGACCTTATCATCAGAGATAAAGTCATTTCATCTATTCCATCAGCATTTTCAAAGTTTTTGCAAGAGAATGAATGCACAAGTGTGGATGAGATTGAGAGACGTGGTTCGGCGTATTATACAGCCAACAAGCATTGTTTTGCCAGTGAAGCTACTGAGACCAATTTTGTAGCATCGGCTAACTATGACAAACCCTATAGTAGGCAAAAACCTCATAAGCCTACATCTGAGAAGTACAACCACTGTAAATATTGTAGAATCTCACATCATCAAGGTGAGATGTGCGATAAGAACCCCGCATATCTAACTTATTTACAGAACATTGTAAACAGACAAGATAAAGAGCGTAAATCATTTAGAAATTTGCGTAAATGTTTCCTCTGCAAGGCGTATGGACATTATCGCCATGATTGTAAAGGTAGGCAAATGACAAAGAAAGCCAATGCAGCCTTATTTGATAGTTCATCATCAGATGAGGAAGAAACAGAGAAACACCCTGTGAACTCAGCACAGGCTTTTGATATGTTTAACGCCAATAAATGTACTGTTTGTAATACCTTTTATGAAGATGGTATTTTAACATGCGGCCATTCCATCCCTATTGCCAATGAAGAAGCTAATTTGGTAGTAGATTCCAAAGGCAGAATAAACATCCATCAAGGATACGTGAATGGCAAGCCTGCTACAGTCCTTCGGGACACGGGAAGTTCATTGATTGGACTGAAGAGAACGTTCATAATGCCTACAGACTATACAGGCAGGCACGTAACATGCAGAACATTCTCTGGAAATATTGAAAAATACCCACTAGCATGGGCATATATTCAAACACCTTTCCTCACTGGGAAAGTAAAATGCGCAGCATTAACAAACCCGGTGTGTGATATTATAATTGGAAATTTACCAGAGGTGAATAACATGCCTCATGACATAACATCTCTTTGCATTAATGAGATCACAACATCACCATCAAATGTCATCATTGATACTGTTGTACCACCTAATAAATGTATGATAGCTAATGTAGCACTAGAATCTCATGACATCATTTATAACACTGTTTCATCACCATCTGATATCATTGAATGTGTGAACGCAGTAACTAGATCTACTGCCAGAATGCAAGTTGAAATTAATCAGACTGAGGCTATAGAAATGCTTAGCCCAGTATTACCACCTCCTAAAACCATGAAGGAGACTTTTGTAACAGCCCAAAAGGCTGACCCTTCATTGTCAAAGTATTTTAATCTGATCGGCCAAAAGCCAAAGTTAACTAAAAATGCAAGATGGCATTTTGCTTTGAAAAATTGTATCCTCACCAGGTATTATACCAGAGGTGACACCACAACAGAGCACACTGTTTTGCCAGCTGAGTATCGTAAGCAAGCCTTACATCTTGCCCATGATATACCTCTTGCAGGGCATATGGCATACGCTAAGACCAGATCAAGATTGTTATTACAGTTTTATTGGCCCAAATTCTGCAATAACATTAAGCAATATTGCAGAAGTTGTGACATCTGCCAAAAACTTGTAAAGAAAGGTAAAAACCCACAGGCAAAGTTACAAGTTACTGACTTAGCCAGTCGACCTTTTGAGAAAATATCTGTCGACATAGTGGGCCCTCTTAATCAGATAACAACTAGAGGGAATAAATATATATTAACTGTTATTGATCAATGTAGCCGCTGGCCGGAAGCGATTCCGCTAAAGAACATAACTGCCAATGACATAATGGAAGTTTTCTTCCATATATTTTCACGGATAGGATTTCCAGACACTATCCAATCAGATAGGGGTACTCAGTTTATTGCCGCATCTACTCAAGCTTTCACTAAAATGCTAGGAGTGAAGAATGTTTCAATTCCCCGTACCATCCTCACTCAAGTGGAATTATAGAAAAATTTAACGGCGATTTAAAGCATATGCTTGCTAAAGTCACGCAAGAGCACCCCAATAACTGGGACGTATATTTACCTGCTATTCTCTTTGCTTATCGCGAGGTACCACATGCTAGTACAGGTTTCTCTCCTTTTTGAACTTATTTATGGTGCCAAACCACGAGGCCCATTAAGCATTTATCACCAAATGTTAACTGAATCTACTCCTTTACTGAAACCCATATCATCATACGTATATGTTACATCATTGCGTGAAAGAATCATCAAATCTTGTATAATTGCAAAGGATGCACTAAAATTATCTGGTGCTACATATAGACAGTATGCTGACAAAGGTAACAGGACAATAACGTTGACACCTGGACAGGACGTTCTTCTTCTTCTACCTAGTGACAGACATTTGTTGACTGAGTCTTGGCAAGGACCATTTAAAGTAACGAGACAGATTTCACCTGTAGACTATGAAATCCAAATAAAAGACAAACACAAAATATTCCACGTCAATATGCTAAGACCATATTACAACAGAGACAACGAACAAGACGACACAACAGCATGTACAGTGATAATAGACCATGAAGATGACGAGGCTAGTGACGAAATTCCAACACCTGCAGTAGACACGACAAACTGCTTGAAGGAAATTAAGATCAACCCAAAGTTAACTCAAGCAGAGACAGACAGTTGCAAACATCTCATACAACAATACAACACCATCTTCTCCAACAACCCAGGACAAACAGAATTAGTACAACATAACATCACACTCACGTCAAATACACCCATAAAATGCAGACCATACACCATTCCATTGCATTACAAAGAACACTTACATCAAGAGATCATCAGCTTAGAGAAAAACAACATCATTAGACGATCCCAATCCAATTTCTCATCTCCAATGGTCATAGTATGCAAAAAGGACAACGCAATAAGACTCTGTGTCGACTACAGAAAATTAAATAAGATAACTCTTTTAGATTTAGAGCCAATGGCAAATTCTGAAGACGTATTGACAGAACTGACAGACGCTAGGTTCTTTACGAATGTAGACATGACTAAAGGTTACTGGCAGATAGCAGTAGACGAACAGAGCAGACACCTGACAGCTTTTGCCACACCTTGGGGACTGTACGAATGGTGCAAACTTCCATTTGGGCTTGTCAATGCCCCAGCCACATTCGTACGTATGACACGACTTTTACTGGTAGACATTCCTAATATTATTTGCTATATTGACGACATTTGTGTTCACACAAAGACGATGACAGACCACATAAAGACATTAGAACAGACTTTTGAACGCATTAGACAGCACGGACTGACGGTAAAGCCTGCAAAAGTAGACATAGCCTATCAGGAAATATCCTTCTTGGGGTACAAAATATCCAATGGCTTTGTCACGACAGACGATAACATTGTGTCCAAGATACTAAAACTCTCACTTCCGACTACGAAAAAGCAAGTCAGAAGTTTGTTGGGACTTATAAATTACTACAGGCAGTTTATACCAGATTTTGCTGAACTGACCGAGGTATTTACTAACCTACTAACAAAAGATCAACCCGAAAAAAATTGTAAGCAATGAATGCCTTAAATTTGCATTCCAGAAAGTATTATCTTATTTTTCTGATAATAGCTTACACAATCCCATCCTGAAATTGCCCAATCTCCATTTACCTTTCAGATTACGCACAGATGCGAGCTCCGTGGCGATTGGGGCAGTCTTGTTGCAGGAGCACAATAACATCCTACACCCTGTGTACTTCGTCTCCAGAAAATTAAAATCCATAGAACGGCCTTGGTCAACACCTCAGTTGGAAGCCCTAGCTCTAGTGGTGGGTATAACTAAATTGTCCAGATTCCTCCTAGGACGTCATTTTATCGTGGAATCGGACAGTAGTCCATTGAGATTTATCAATTCAGGTGTACCTTCCAACCAAATGATAGCTCGCTGGTCTCTTAAGCTTCAAGATTACAGCTTTGAGGTTCGACACATCGCGGGCAGAACCAACACAATTGCCGATCTTTTGTCCCGTTGTCCGACCGACCCAGTAAGCACCAATGTCTGAGTGCAGTGTGTAACATACACTCGGACCAACACAGCCATGCATCAGTGAAGTTTTGTTTCACAAAAGCTGTGTATGTCTATATGATGTGATAGGGGTTTATTCCCAGTATACATACGTTTCTTATTTTACTATTAATGTAGTGATTGTTGTGAATAATTGTGTAGTGTGTGGTAGAAAGAGAACTTTATTAATTGTACATATTACGAAACAAGAACAGTGCCACATTCGCTCTCAACTTACCGTAAGCGAACTGTAAAGTTATCCGTGGTAGCTGCATTTGGAACTTATCCAGGGATATTTTAACTCCGTGTGTGAAAGTGTGACCTGAACATTGACATCTACACCACTGCAGTCAATCGAAATCCAGAAGTTTTTCCATTTGAAACAACCAACACATGAACGATCAGAACATTGCACATTCCGTTTTACTACATCAGACCGGAACAAGTGTGTTCTACAGATTTTCAACATCAGCTGTTTCGTGTGTACTTCCGGATGATTTAGAAATTTAGTGTAAAAATTAGCAGACGACAAACAAAAGCTTAAAAAGTTATAACACTTCTAAACTATTTACGATTTAATAATTTCGAATACACGAATTGTGTATTAATATTTTTCATTAAATGTAATCTTAGAATCATATCTTGAGTAAGTTATTCATACTACCGACATTTTTTCGCTAGTATGGAAAAACATCAAGCTATGACGCTGAGAAATAGTAGAATTATTGTAAAATATTATATTTCTTAAATTTTGAACTTATGTCCCTTTCATTTAAATGTTATTACATTATTACACCAAGGGCATTAATTGAAATGTATACGATGATGTATTGTGTATAAATAGCCATGTTGTTGCCAGATTGTTGACACAGCAAGAAGCCATCTACTGGGCATGGTAGAGTGTTACCGACATTGCAGACCGACACAAGAACTCCTGGCCAAATGAGGTCAGAGTTTGAGCGTTGAATGCGACTTAGATAAAGCCGTATTCCGGTCTTGCCAGATGTTTTTTGCCTCAAAAAGCATATTATTACTTTTTTTTCAAAGGCTGCGAGGTAATTGCTTGGGAAGCGGTTATTACCGATCTGACTGGGTCAATAATGCAATTAAGGTAATCAGCCATCGAGAGGATGAAGCTTGACGAGTGTTAAAGGTTGAACACCACATGTGTTTAGATACAATGTCCATTTCTTATATGTTTCTATGCCAAGATGTGTGTTTATGTATTTCTACATCAATGTATATAACAGAAAGGTTGACTCTGACAGGTTAAAAATATTAACCCGGTATTGTATATAGATTGTACATGAAAGATGACATCTTTCATGAAGATTTCCCGGGGGAGCATGTCAGAGTCCAATGTAGTGCCAGCAGAGATGCAGGGACATCGTTACGCCCGCCAGGCGAATAGTTCCTAGCAGGGATGCCGGAACATCGTTACGCCCGCCATGCGAGTATTAGTTACCTGCCTGCGAGGTTGCCGGCTGACAGACAGCCAGCGGTCAGGCAAGGACAAAGCAGGACGCACGCAGGCCTCGTGAAGCCACTTCAGGTGGACAGGCGCGTTGCGGGAAATAGCCAGACAGCTCTGGGACGTGGACTCGACTGGACGTATGATAGGAGAAAGGCTTGTGTAGTTCTGTTGTCCGAAAGTCGAGTGTCTGTACATCTTGAGAGACTGATTGTAAACTGTGGGTTGCTTGTAAGTGTATTGTGATAACTTATGTATTGTGATGATCATCTCTAGATCGTGATCTGTGAATAAATCCATCGAAACTTCGTGTCGTTGAGTCTCAAGTCAAATCACGTTGTATTTGTACTGTCTCACATGTGTTATGTTAACGAGCCAGGTTTAAGACCCTGACATGTGTATTGAACGTAGTTGTCTTTTTCTGATGCAAGAGAACTGGTTACTTGCATCATAAAAAGACAGCCCACATTCCTTGGGCATGATAAGAGGAAATTGGAGTATGTTGTCACAATGGGAAGGTTGGTGGGGAGGAGCGGCAAGGAGAAACCATCATGGCATGAAAGAACATCAGTATCAGAAATAATTAGAGTCACAAGAGACATATGACTGTGGACAGACATAATCACCAACGCCACGCGGCAAGGGCTATAAGAAAAAGAAGTGCAATATTTAATATTTAAAGATTCTGCGGAGACATATTATACGAGTAGTACCTACAATACATTAAAGGAATTCGTTACTGAGGCAATTATAGATAACTTTCAGACAAGGGATAATACAGTTTCCAGGGCTGAAATCGCTGGCATAAAAAGGGGACACACCAGGGTGACCAGATCGCCGTGATCAAAAGAAGCCAAGTCATGAAATAAAAAAGCCAAAATAAAGCCAAACACTGCCCAGTACAAAATGAAAAAGCCAAGAAAAAAGCCAAAAAAAAAGATATATTAAAAATATACTTATATCACATGAAACCTCTTCTTCAAATAAGTATTCCTCTTCATTGTTGAAATTCAGTACAGGATTCATTAGAATATACTATTCCAGCTTTGAAGTCATTCAACATTTTGGATGAAGGTACAAATTCATTACAGCACTTGTTTGAAGATAATGGTTCTGCTCTAATACTAATTCTAATAATTGCTTCTAAGAGAGACAGCTGAAGTCTATTCCTTGCTTTGGTTTTTATGCATGTTAAAAGAGAGAACATCCTATCCACTGCGGTATTGCTAATAAGTGTTATTAAGCAAGTAAGAATAAAAGAAGCAAGCTCTTTAAATTGGGGATGTTTCATGACTCCTTGCCAGAACTGCTCTGCATTTTTAGGCAGTCCATTTTCTTTAAATTGTTCTTCTTCCTTCCAATCTATAAAATTTTCTGTATTGTTCTTCAATAATAGTGTGGTTTTCTTCAGCCAAATTCGAAAAGGGCAATTTCGAAAATAGTGGTCTAGAAGCCTGGTGTAAGGTTATTCCTGGGTTAAAATTGGTTAGATCTTTAAATATATTTCTTGCTGAAGGAAGCCGCTTTCTAACTTGATAAAGTGCTTCTTCTCGCACTGATAAGCATCTTTCTTTGAGATCTAAGACCTCTTGTTGGCAATTAATTTTTGTATCAGAACTTTTCTGAATGTAGTTATCACACTCTGACAGGAATTTGATGCCAAAATCAACATTAGAAACATCTTTTTTCTTATTATTGGTATCATAAGTCCTACTATTACGACGCTTATAATGCAAAAATAGTTCTTCATGTAATTCGTGAGGATCTGTCTTACTTTTCTGAAAAAAGGCTATTTAACCTTTCGAATTCCTGCACAATAGGGGTTGCGAAATGAAAATAAAGGTAGTTTCTTTGATCTAGAAGCATTTCCTTTATAAGTCGTGACTTAAATTTAGTGTAATAATTTGCTAATTCAGCAGAAATAAAATAAGCCTTGAGTTCTTCCCAATTTATTAGAATGTTGAACATTACTTTTCCCCGGACAAGCCAGCGAATAGAAGAAATTTTCTCAAAGGAAGTGATGCTGTTCTAGCTTGCTGAAATTCTGTCGATGAGTTCATAATTTTGAATAAATCTTTAAATGCTTCTCGTCTTAGATTGCTATGTCTAAACCAATTTGGTATTTCTGTCAGCAAAAGTCCAATGTTTTAAGGTAGTTTTGACACTGTATATTTGATGCACAATGCTAATGAATGGCAAACACACTTATACTGAACACATGAAGGAGATACATCTGTCATTCTGGACCAAACTGAATTGTTGCATCCAACCATACTGGAAGCACCATCGGATGCAAAACCAATGCAATTTTTTAATGATTGATTACATTTTTCAATTTCATCCTAATTTTCAGCTAATTTAACTTTGTCATGACTTTTCTTGCTTATTGTCACCACTGAAAGTGTTTTTTGTGAAGAAGATGGCGCGCTCCGCTTGTGTTTTTCTGTTGTTGCATGATTTGCGAGATTTGAAAATCTTGGAACAATATTACAATGGCACAGTTTGCAATATGCCTGTTCAGAACCGTCAGTGGATTTCTTGAGCCACACAAATGTCTTTTCCCATTGATCATTATATTTCCGATTAGTACCATAAGATGGTTTCCACTTTGGCATGATAATAGGTTCAGTCAATAATATTAATAAGAAATACTTGCGAGTTGCGACTCGCGATTGCTATGAAGGTATAATTAATTTGAAAACTTAACTACTAAACAGTAAGCTGCGCAGTGCTTCAGTGCGCATAGAACATGGCCAGATAAGCTTATCATTTTGCATTTGTTTTTGCTTAAAAATAGTAACACAAGACAACAATTAACTTGAAAAATTCAAAAAAGAGGCATATACTATTACAAATTGCTAAAAAGCCAAAAGAAAGCCAAAAAGCCAAACTAATTGTCTGACGCCAAACCTGTTTTAGAAAAGCCAAGTTTGTCAAATTTGGCTTTAAAAAAGCCAATCTGGTCACCCTGGGACACACACACACACACACACACACACACACACACACACACACCCACCCACCAACCCACACACACACACACACACACACACACACTCACACACGCACGCACGCACGCACACACACAAAGTTTACCTTCTGACTGTGTTTTATAATAAATACAACAAATTAAAGAAATTTGTTATTGAAGTAGTTGGAGGTAATGTCCATGCAGAGGACAATGCAGTCTCCTGAGCTAAAATGTGTGGCATGAGAAGAATATACACACTCATACACGCACATACCTAGACTCAAGCCACGTACATTTTACTTTTTGGCTGTGCTCGGGAGCATGCATTTGTTAGTGTTTGAATTCACAGCACAATAAAGATCTGTGGCAGAGTTCTAACTTATTCCCGTAGCTCCTTACATTTACACCTCCAGTAATAAAAAAAGAAAAAAAGTATGAATTTCTTTGTGCAAACATATTAAATGAGAGATGCTTCTTTACACGTAACTTGTTTGTCTTTCTTCGATTTATCTATTTTCCTTCCATAATTGATTTTCTTTCATCCTTCCATTTTTAATCTGTGAGCTGTTCTGTCTCAAAAGTGTGCCTCTGCCAGTTTGTACTGCAATTATTTCACTCAATTACACAGCCCAGCTTTGAATGACAAGTATTGATTAGCACTCAAACTACTGGAAA
>JACEFZ010021838.1:0-77244 GCA_014155875.1 Cepaea nemoralis
AAGGGTTTTTTTTTCCCAACCCAATTTTTTATTTGTTCTTTTTTAGTTTTTTTTTGGGGCAAATCTGTCCCAATCTGCTCTTTTGTAATTCCAGCAGGGCAAGGGCTTTTGCTCCTGTGGAACTACTCCATGTTCATTACAAGCTTGATTGGTCTGTGGTCACTACCTGCTAATTGGTCTAGCACATGGCGATCGATTTTGTGGAGGATGTCTCCTGTGCAGAAAGCTAAGTCTGGAGTAGAAGTCGTAAGCCATCTTCTGGAGTAGAAGCTCGGTGTGTCATCCGCTTTGTTGAGTAGATGGAGATTTCCCAGCCCTCCAATTCATCTCCTCTTTTGTCAGTATCTGGGTATCCCCATCTTTCTGAACGGCTATTAAAGTCTCCGACAATAATGCAGTTTGTGTCAGTTATTTTCATGTTTGAGAGTGTAAGGTCCTTATCTGCTGGGCTATACAGATTGTAGATTCTTATTTTCACGTCCTTTATCATTATATCAACACCTATAATTTCCGTTTGGTTGTCAGAGATCACAGATACTTCGCTGCAAGGTATTGTATTTCGTGTAAGTATTAGAACTCCTCCTTTGTGTCCTTCGCGGTCGAACCGTGCGGCCTGATATCCTCTGACTGAGAATTTGTGATTGGCGTTGAGGTGTGTCTCTTGAATGCATGCCACATCTATTCTATCTTTATGAAGACGCTGTGTTAGGGAGTCTTTCTTCTTGTAAACTCCTTCGGCATTCCACTGTAGTATGTTGAGTGTCTGGGGTATTGTCAATAGCTCTTAACCTACTCCTCTGTGCCTTGACTCACAGCACAGGGGAAGGTGACCACCAGTAGTCATGGGTGGACCCCTCGAGGCAGGGGCCCGGCACTATCGCCGCCTGATGGGACTTCATGGGATTGCACCATAACGATTAATTTTGATTTGTGACATCATGAATTAAATTACGTTGCACTGCTTTGTCAAGCCTGTGGCTCAGTACATCCGATTTCGACAAGCATTTATTCAGGATGCTTTCCCTAGCCTTTGACTGTCCCCAGTCTACCTGCAAGGCAGCAGGTTTTACGTTGCACTGCTTTGTCAAGCCTGTGGCTCAGTACATCCGATTTTGACAAGCATTTATTCAGGGTGCTTTCCCTAGCCTTTGACTGTCCCCAGTCTACCTACAAGGCAGCAGGTTTGTGTGTCTCTTCGTCTGGTCCCTCTCCCTTGACCTGTCCGACATGGGTGGCCCTACCAGTAGCTGTGCTACCGTCGGCATAGCTCTTGGGGTCATTGGGACGCACAAGACCCTCTACCTCGTCACGGTGGACACACAGCAGAGGGGTAAATGGGTACAACTTCTAGAAACACATCTTGCCCGGTCACCAGCTGAGTTAGAACTGCCCTATGTTTACCCTTGACGTCACACGTGAGCTTCCTTAACAACTCCCCTTTCAATAGTGCTCACGGGTGCGCCATTTCCAAAACCCTTTCCTATTTCCCACTAACTACCTCCTAAATCTCTAACAGAGATGGAGCTCTATTATATTCCTCCCTTTCTTTAAGAAGACTTTTCTTAAAAGTCTTACTTCCCTAACCTTCTTATTTTGCTTTCCCTCACTACCATCTTAGCCCAATATTATTTCTCCAAACTATCTTAAACCTCATTCCTATTATTTCGAGTTCAACATCTCTACTTGTCTCTTATAATACTCTCTTATAATACTCTTATAGCTAACTGCTATTTTCGTTGTTACTTCTTTGTTTCTGAGCACACAAGGTTTCATTACAAAAAAAACTCAGTTCATAAAGAAATCCACATATATTATTTACATATCCTATCACAAAAACCCCTTCTTGTATAGGTATCTATTATACCTCATAATATTTAAATCTCAGTTTTATACAACACATCATAACATATATGTGTACCTTTTTGAAATATTTCTTCTTCTCTTCATAAGCGATCCGCTTAAACCTTTTCATCACGAGCATACATACCAATATCTGGTCTCAACTATAAAAACGCCGTCCCCTTCTGATACTACCTCAAACTCTCTATCGTCATCACTAACAGTATTACCTCCACATTACTACTTCTCCACTTTCAACCAACCTGAAATCACTCGCACACGATAGGAAGACAAAGAATCGGTGGCCACCGGAAATTAAAAGAACTAGAACTCTTCCTCACCAAAAACCACTCTCACACTTACCCCCCTATGTTACCTGAGACTTTATGTAATAAAGTCTAAAACAATTATATATCTTCTACAGTTCACTTATACCACTTATTATGGCAATTTCACAGTTTGCGCTGCTATCTACAGCATCAAGCATCAACCATCAAAAATATTATTCATTCCTAAATACACAAATTAAAAAGGTCCATTATTTCTCAAGACCTCCTCCAACATTATACACCTCACCTCACATAACTAATCTTCTCATATACCTCTCTCAGAATTCTCTATTAATCTCGCCGAAAACCTCAGCAATCCACTAATGTCCATTTATTATGGGCATTTCACCTAAAACCTCAATTTATGCCGTTATCAACAGCAACAATATACCGCCACTGAACTCATGTCTGTGACTGCTTGCAATCAATGTTATTCTCTCTCAGTCCATATATCACGGACCCCCAAAACCTCATGGCATTTTATCTATGTTCGCTGTGAGCACTCCACACTGACAATGTCCATTTCTCACTAACATACTTACTTCCCTTTACTATTGTATCCACAGTATATATAAAAAAACATGGGATTCAATTCATGTTTTACTATTTGTCTTCACGCTGTCTGGCGCAGCACGTTATCCACTTCTTCTTCTATAAGTGTCTCTTATGAAAGTACATCATGGCTCTAAATCCATGTTCACTTTCGACCCCATGGAGACCATGTTTTAAACTTTCCCCACATTTTCTGAACGTAATTCTGCATCCAAAACTCCCTTTTTAATATGGACCTGTTTAAATTTTCTAACTCCCCACTACTGAACGTCAAACGAAAACTAATTTAAACATAGTCAGGGTAACTCAATAAGCAACATCATTTTGTAAATGAAAACTGGCAAACAAAGTAACATGCTAATATTTAACCAAAATAAGCTAATTAAACTCACAATTCACTAATAACAAGAGTCAAGACAAATCAAGAATAGAACAACAATATCACCCCCCCCCCCCCCCCCCCTTTGATATTCAAATATGTTTTCATATATCCCCACAAAATGAATCACGCATCAATTAAAAGAAAAATATCTAATATTATCTACCACCACTGGTCTCTTTTACGGACCAGTAGTTTGTACGCAAAAGACTGAAAACACAACAATCCTATTCTCAAATCAAATGGCAATCATTTTACAAAACCAAGTCAATCAAAAAAATAATATAACATACCATATATGATGCATTGAAAGCTCAAATTCAATAAAAACAACTATCTTCTCGCTAAAGAGAACCTTTTTCAAAAAAAAATAATTCACATAGAATTAACTACTTAAAGTAACCAAACAACATTGGTCTCTTCTACGAACCAATGTAATACATATCTATTCACTACAACGGCTACTCTTATAACCGTAATAAAAACGCTCAATGCTAGGCCAATTAACCTGCATTAATCCCCAAATATATATATATATATATATATATATATATATATATATATATATATATATATATATATATATATATATATATATATATATATATATATATATATCTGTTACCTACAGACTATATTCTCATCCTAACGTAGAACAATATCTGTTCTCTCAACAAAAGTCATTAATCAACAAATGACTGTACTTTTTCTGGAAGTCAATCAGTTGATTATCTCCCCTCTAATATTCTACTCTTTACAAAACTAACTTCCTAACACATTACAATATTTGAAATATAAATCCTAAACAACCGCTGTAAACTACAGGTCAAATCCATTTTATCTATTCCTAGTGTGGCGGCTATCCCAATGTCATCTACCAGTCATCTATCTACTAAGAGAAATTGTGACTCGGCACACCAGTTGTTTCCCCTGGATTTGTACCAAGAATTACCACAACTTCCTAAACATTACCGTTAACTACGGTATCTCCACAATACTACAACCAACAAAAAAATGTCTATTTACTATCGACTCCACCAATACATCTATCTACTATATTTGTCAATAACTAATTCTAATTTTAAGTCTCTCGTCTACCCGACGCAACTAACCAACGTATCAGTAGTTTCCAACATCTCACCACAACTACTCTAAGCTATCCTCAAGTCTCTCCTAGCGTTCTCACACCGCGATGATAGTCAAACCAGTCACACTTATCGGAACACGTTCTCTAGTACTCTATTTATAATACTCTGACATTCATTTAGCTAATCACATTCTCTTGCTTGCCTCACTCATCTTTCACTGCTACTCCTATTTATCGGGACTCTTTCAGAAACAGTAAACAATACCGCATATGACTGACGACAGACCTCACTTCTCTCATTTCTCAGTATCAGGCATTCTTGCTTCGACATGTCTCTGCCAACGATATTAAATCTGTTTTATGAAACGTCATTCAAAATGTTAACTCTCTTTCTGTCAGCCTGTCATAAAATTTTCATCAATTCAGTCCAAGATCACACATTCCAAACAAAAGACATCACACCTTTCTAATCACCTACTTTAACAATTTAGCACATGCAAAACAGAGGCAACGACTATAACCAAAGAAGAACAAACAACAACAATTCAGCTAAATGAACATTTCTCTAAACAAGTAAAGAGTCTCAAGTGCCTAGAAAGTATAATATCATCAAATGGCAAATCAGAAAACGAGATTGAAAACAGGTGCAATAAGGCTAATCAACTCACTGGACAAATGGCATCAATACAAAAGAACAAACATGTATCAATAACTACTAAGCCTAAGCGTGTCGATCACTTCCACAGACAGTGACACCAGATATACTAAACGCCTCGTACATGCATGCGCTACTACTACTAATCAGCTGACATCGTTCTATCTATACACGACGCACATATGTTTGTCTACATTTTTACACATGCAAGAACAACGCATTACCAGACGAATTACTTCAACAGGACTTTCACAATTCAACTGTTTTCTTATTTCTACTTTTCTCAATCATTCACTCCTTTTCAAAGGTCAGAACCTATACATTATCTCTCGCAAACTATATCTCTTTTACACATTAACTAGCACTATCAAGGATCTCTCAGAACAAACCTCATTCCGCTGAGCCACTAACCTCGTAACCATCATTCTATACTTCTCCACACAACAACTTTCTCAGATTTAATCACCTCTTCTTTCTCCACAAGCATCATGTAATTACGTCATCCCCCTCACCAAGAACTCGTATTCTTCAAGCATCAGCTTCTACAGTCTTTTACTCTTAATACTCTTGCGCTCCACTGGCTATTTTACACAGGATACTCAATTCCTCCTCAATCTATATCTCCTCATCAGACACTCTCGGTTCATCTGCCAATGCTACTATACCTACTTCTCAAACTACCAAGCGAAACTATCTCAGACATCACGTCATAGCCCTGAGTCGAACCAACTCTAGTACGAGCATTCATACTTAGTTTATCTCTCTCTCTCTGCTAATTCTGTGCTGAATCTACCCTACTTTAATCACACCAGTTATACATCACTCAACGTGATCAACTCTCTCTATCTAGCCATTCCGGACAAGGGACATTTCAATTTCTACATTGTTTACTCTCCCCACACCACAACTAAACACAAGATATTCTTTATAACGTATCCACGTAGAATATTCTATCAGTTGCCGTGACTCTCTATCCTCAACAACACTATTGCCTACCCTGTACCATGTGATGCTACACCAAAAAAAATTCATCTGCCTATTTTAGACAGCCCATATGTATATGCTCAAACCGCAATTCCTCTCATAAGCTAAAACAATGCCATATGTCCTTCCTCACCCTCGGAATTCTAACAGTTATAGAGTGCATCTAAGCCAAATATTTCATTGTCTCCTAGTACTAATGTGCGTCTCTCTTCAATTATGTCATCTTAAATATCCGTACTTGTTAATCCGTTGTTAAAGTACTCAGGTCTTAAGGTCATATATTCTCTGAGTTTTCTTATGTTATTTTCTGTCGTCGAGTAAATTTCGCTATCTGTCTATTACTATTCTTCTTCTTAAATACTTTCTTTCTGTTCCCTTTATTTGTTACTCCCGTCTTTACTGCGTCGATCTGCTCACTGCCTTCTGTATACCTTACATAACGCTTATATTTCCCCATCTCGTCTTCAGATGATACACTGATGATAGTTCCCTCATCAGACTCATAATAGTTGGCGATAATATCCCTATGGTCATCACTAAAACGTTTGACCTTCTTCTTTTCTATACCTCTATCCCTCATGCTCCGGTTCGGGACAACTTCAATGTCTTTACCTGAGAAAACTGACATATCAGTTGTACCTTTATTGACTATCAGACTGTTTATATTTCTTTCCCCAATACTTTTCCTCACTTGTCTCTTTTACGTCTTTGGTTCTCGTCTGTTTATCTTTCTTAATTTCAACCGTGTTCTCCCTTAGTCACTTTCAAGTGAGTTGGTTTTGATTGAGTTTCTATTAACTCGGTTTGACTTGCTTTTGTTATCTTGTTGGCTGGTTGTTTCTGGGTTTTCTTTTCTATTGTATCAACCTGTGTCTGTGTGTTCCGTTCTACTACTTCAACCACCTGCGTCTGAGTCTCTTGGTCTATTTTCTTTACTAATACCTGTCTAACGGTCTCATTCGCAACCACCTTAGGAGTAATTGAATTTCTACTTACGTTTTCTACTCTGTTCCTTGACCCTGACTTCAAATACTGTCTCTGTCTTTGCTCAAATCAATCGTCCCGTCTTTTTCTAGCAGTTACACCATTGGAAGGCCAATTCCATTGTTTACTGGAAAGGTCCCTCTCAAGCCTATCTCTGTATCTTCGTCTATTATACCCACTTCTGGACTTAGTCCTATCTGGTTCAACATAACTGTCTCTATATACCACGTTATGTTGTCTTCTGTTTTCATTAGACACTGTCTGTCTTCTATTATTCCTTACTATTTCATTGCACTCTACCCTAAATCTATAAGCCTCTTGTCTTGTCGTTCTTCCCAGTAACGTTTCCACAAAATTCTCTACTTCACTAACTGCTAGTTTTAACTCTCCCAACCATGCACTGATACGTTTTAATTCTGTATGTAGGTAGTTCATACTCATTTCTCTGTAATTTATCTCAAGCCAAAACAATATACCTACTTCTTCTTCTATATATTTCTTGGTACCTGTAACAAAACCTCGTCTTGAGCTCTGCCTATTGCTTTATTGCTGCGTTGAGTCTGCCTATTGCCGTGCCTACTCCAGTTAAAACTTGTGCTAATGAACCTTGTTCTTCTGCCATACTGAAATATTTTACTACACAACTTATATAAGCAAAAGAAAACAATCAATAAACATTAATATGCACTCTTACTTTAACTAAAGATGATCTTAAAAAGATGAGTTCACATTAATCAATAAATTTTCTATCTAATAGAAAAGGTTATTTGGATTACCATTTTCTTGTTGAAACAAATTTTCCACTGGTCCAATCGAAAATCAACTCCTATATATTCTTCTCGACGTCTATGCTCGATAACTGTAGGGCTTCACCAACGAAAGAGCGAGTATGTCGTTTTCTTCATTCCATCATGTTGAAAAGAAAAAGCTCCGGATTCCTCTCTTCTCAGACTCGACACTTTCAAATTTATGGCTGCTCTTTTCGCTCGAGGGAGTGCACATCTGGACGACTTCACCCGGAAAAAAAATTGGCACTTCTGGACGCTTTGAAACGGCTCGATTTGGCAATTAAAGCGACTTAAGTAGGGTCCTTTCTTCAACAGGACGGCAACCCAGTTTGCCTACCCGCTTCCAAGGGTTCTACATCAACGTGATCGCTTAACATTTTGATAATCGCCAGAGTTCAAGACACTTATGATCAAGCGAAGTAATTTTTCGTCAGAGGTTTTCTCGTTATTTGAGCTGACGATCCAAACGATTTTTCGGTTTTGATTCCGTCAAGCGAGGTCAGATTCAACAATGATAACGACTCCTGATCTCCTCTCAAGCGACGACCAAGGTCATATACTGGGTCAAGGGTAACGGCTCTTGTAAAACATATTGACGCTCAAAGCAACGGTTATTCTGGAACATGATGGGAAGCATTATTTTGATACACAGCTTATAATTCCCATATGTATTGCGGACTAAAAAAACACCAGCCAGGTCAGCGCAGTATTTGATCAGAGACGCACTGTGTAGCGAAGATTTGATCAGATACGCCTTGATAGTACTGTGTAGCGAAGATTTGATCAGAGACGCTGCCTTGTTAAATTTCTCTACAAGCGAGAATTTTCAGCTGCCATTACGCCATGGTATTGACGAAAACAAAGAAACAGCTATGTTTCTGTTCTGGAGGCAACTTACATTCCGCAACAAACCATGACCCGTATCCTGGTCGCTGGCTCCATTTTCACTCCTATAGCAGAGTGAACGATAGATGACACCAAGGCTCTGGTCATGTATAATTGAGTTTTATTGATCAAATATAGAAATGGGTACAACTTCTAGAAACACATCTTGCCCGGTCACCAGCTGAGTTAGAACTAACCTATGTTTACCCTTGACGTCACCCGTGAGCTTCCTTAACAACTCCCCTTTCAATAGTGCTCACGGGTGCGCCATTTCCAAAACCCTTTCCTATTTCCCACTAACTACCTCCTAAATCTCTAACAGAGATGGAGCTCTGTTATAGATCCTTCTAATTTCAGTCATTGTAAAAAAAAAAAAATCATTTAATGCCGATATAGCACCTTGCAACAGACAGATGTTCCTGGAGAAGAGATGTACGAAACGGACTGGTGCTCTATGGGCGCAATCTGATCAAACAAACTGAGGATAGGCGACACAGGCTTAAAACGCAGTCACTTACTGCGGGACCTGCCTCGTCTTACAGATGCGGAAACTGTGACAGAGATTGTCACTCTTACATTGGACTATACAGTCACCAGCGGTGCTGCCAGGTACCTCCCCAGCGGAACAACTCTATAGTCCTTGTCACAGGATACTGTGAGTTTAGCGATTCCACCATAAACTAAAATAGAAAAATTACTTGCATTGTATGAGGATGGGAAGTTATTAACTTTAGTCAGAATAAACAATCGAGCACTTCAGTCTGGGGTGAGGGTCATTGACCGAATGGTAAAGAAGTCAGATACAATTGTTATTAGGGGTCATTGACTGAAGATTTCACCGGCCAAACAAAAGTTGAGACGATCGGGTTGTGGAAAACACGAAGTCATTGAGCAAAGAGTTGGAAATGTTTGTACGGAGGAGTAGGGAAAATGGAGACGAGACGGAGCGGACAAGAGCGAATACGTGATTTCACAAACCTTTGATGTGGAATCACGGCAAATAAGATTGTTGATGTAGGAACATCAAAAAGGAACGGAGAATTGGAACCAAGGTATAAATAGTTGGGAACTTGGTTTTTTTTTTTTTTTAGTGTGCGACCAAACTAGACGGAGAATGGTTCTATGTGTCCTTAATAAGAATAGAAATATAAGGTCCCTAATTGTTTAGAGGCGATGGGACAGTGGTGCTTATGTGCTTGTGTATTTCGATTCATGGACTACCATAGATAGTATAAGGTAATCAAGATTTAGCTTAGTAATCTAGCATAGTGAACTAGGTGTCTGTGTTTTGCTGTTACCATTTCCTTCTTTTAGCTAATCGTCTAGAATTTAGTGAACTCATCTGTCTTTTGTCAGAGTATCATTCGGTAGCGTCTGAGTACGGCCGGAGGCATACTCTCACATAAGAGTTAGTCTGAAGCAGGCTGATATCACCTGGTTATCTATCTCCCACAGGTGTCGTGTCTTCCTTTAAAGTGTCGTCCCTGGAGTGGGGGGAGTCACCCACATTATAACACCCACATTATAATTATTTTTTTTCCCTATCAATATCCTGGAGAATCCACCAGCTTCCGTCCAACACACTCCATCAGCCCGTGGACACCTTTTCCTATCTCTCTCTCACTGTCGTACTATGCCCCCTCTCATACTTCCCCAACGCAACATATTCAACAACTCTTGCTTCTAAAAATTAATAAAGATTAATTTATTAAAAGAAAAGTGTAATGTACGTGAGACGTGTGTGCGAAGAAAATGTGTGATGTGTTCTATAATGTGTGTAGGATCGGACCTTCAGATAATAGCATAGTCAGTTCATCCTTGCAAGGACACACCACAGCACGTTAAGTCGGAACAAATCCATCTCACCCAGGGCTGTATCCCTCCTGCCGGACACTGACTGTCATCTGTAGCTATCTGGTAATCCATCTTCCTGATCATTCGAAATAGATATTGTTTGTAATTACAGCTGATCATGGACCGGTTGCACACTACACATAAGTTCCTATCGTTCCTAAAAAATGTACGAATCCTTTGTTGTGTGTACTTAGGTATCACTGTTATTGTTAATATACTTGATCCTAACTAGTGTCTATATAGTTTCAAGTATCATGTCTTTTGTACTATTTCACTAGAATATATCACACCATGTGACTATTATATTTTAATGTTCTTGTTTAGTTACCAATGTTCTTATGCTGTGTGACATATCAACAATCATCACCCATCCTAGGTGAACCTTAACACTCAGGAATCGTTATATTGGTTGGCTCTTCTTAGCCATGTTATGGTGAACCCTCCTGAGTATGAGTCCAGCGTAAACATAATACCATCTTTCTTCTCAGGGTTATTCGTTTTCCGTCAGAAAGCATTTGAGTGTCCAACTGGTGTTCTTCCAATTGGAGTTGCACTTCTTCAAAACCAGTGTTGAACTTCCTCGTAACTGGCAGGGAACCTGTTAGAGAAACAACACATCTGGTGATAGTACTAGTCACTGATCCTACCGGCTGAGTGTAAGCCTATTGCCTTGCTCAGTTATTTTACTGCTAACTAAACTCTGTCATAGAGCATATTAGCTCCTCACCTACGTCCGAATCAGGCGATGACAAGGAAAGACCCATAAACAGAGTGCAAAACTTCAGTGGGCAAACCACTGAAAGATCCCTCCCCATTGAGCACTTTCCCCATCTCCCAACCCATCTTAAATCTCTCCAATTATCACCCCGCTATCCTATTCATCCTAGCAGAGCCAATTATCACTTCACTACTCTAAATAGTTTTCAACTAACAGTGCTAATCATCACACTCTAGTTTTAACAAGACTACTGCCTATATTAATTAGGCCTAAACAGACTATATTAACTACCTTAGGCAAACCCGCCTCATTCCTGGATGGCTGCTACACTTTGCCATAACGACACATGCTAGTTAATCTTTAATAAATCTAACACTGTAGAGCTCTCCAACAAAACACGTCCATCCTAATCCACTGTTTGAGTTACACTAGTTGTCCCCAAATTGGGTTTGTGGCAAACGCCTAAAATTTGTCACGTGACGTTATTCTTTATGTCCACACAGGTGTTATTTTGGGCAGATCATCCCTTGTCAGGAATCTATCTCCCCTGGCTTAATCAATGTCAGATTCGTCCTCCCATGTTTTGACATCCAAAACAAGCTAGCAAGTTACTGTATGGTCCCAACAACAGTTTACAATAACAAGCCGCCAATCTTCTGTCGAGTGGTGACAATCACAGCCGCCATTTCGCATGATGTCCGGAAACTCTAAATGACAGACAGACTGTTTTCTCCCGAGCCGGGAACTTCCGCTTGAATCTGACCTGTTTATGAACTGTCAAGGTGGTGTATTGATTCATCTCACTCACCATCGAATGTTCCTATTATACCGACCAGATGTGAACACGTGCAGCTGCAAACCAGACTGTTTTTTCTGTATTAGTTGAAACAACCTTTGGCCTCGAACATGTCGTTAATCCGAACGCCTTTTATTGTCATCACTGTTTAATCACGGTGGTCTATTTTGTGACAACAGGTTCTACGACAAAAACTACGGACATACTCAGAGAAGATAACAAAGGCACTTCACTTGGGCAGAGTTAAATTACTTCTCCAGAATACCTAAGAACATATCTCTTTAATAATCGTGGGCAGAGATAACTAATTGCAAATAAGTGAACTCTGTATCCAGGTTAAGAAAGCAATGGAAAGGACGTTCATTCTATAAAGGCAGAGCGACATAAGCTACATATATTTGACTTGTGTACTAACCTAAGAGAAACCATGGAGAACTCAAGAACAGTTTCCATGCTTACAAAGTGTTAATTAAATAACTGGAGACAGTGTGTCGAACATATATAGTCTATATACATACAGTGTTAGACAGTGGTGATGTGTTTCAGTGATGGATTTTATTAACTTCCAAAAGGGGGAATCTGTCGAATTCAGAGACTTACCGTAATCTCATTATTTCATGGTGATCAGACGTTGAACACTTTCTAAATATTGGAATACGCCCAGACTCAGTCGGAGAGGAGCATACCCGGGTGAGAGCTGTCCACATATGTGTGATGTATTGTCGCATGGCCGTACAAGGATGAGAGATGTGATACGGAACATAGACATACAGAGTCCTATCTCACACTCACAATAGAATACACGACAAATTACATATACACAGTCAATACATACAACTGACATAGTTTTCAGCATTAAATATTTTATTAATTGGTTGAGGAACTGTTGTCGGTGTATGTTATGAAGGAATAAAAGAGAGAGAGATAGTGAGTAGAAGACATAACGGGGGAGTGTAGACAAAGGTCTGACAATATTTCCAAAGTATAAGAAGTATTTTAAAGGTGTGCTTGTTGACTCCACTTTCCCCCAGGGACGACAAGTTACAGTCCTTCAGGACTGAAAGAGGCCTACTACTACTACATCTCTAATCCATCACTTTCTCCAGTGTCCAGCACCAAGCTATCACTTTGTCCAGTTTCACCTGCAGCTCCTGGGCTGTTTGATTTCTATCCCTCATCAGCTTATATACAAGACCTTCATCTGAAATGTTAGTATCCTTCTATCCCCTAGTGCTTCAAGGCGTGCAATCTTGCTCGCATACACATTGAAAAGCACAGGTGACATAGCTGACTCCTGTGGTAGTCCGGGGGCGATAATAAATGGCTCATAGGTCCATATACCCTGCCGAGGAGTCATTCTACGGAATACATAAAAGCTGAAATCAATTTCGTTAACCAAGGACAGGCTCTCATCTTCACGAGATCGTACATCAAAGTATCATATCTGAGTGATTATCGTTTATTCAAGCTTAAGACAGATAACGTTACGTAGTCATGCAATGAGAAGAGAAGCACTGGAAAATATTGTGACCTCTGGGAAGATCAAAGGTAGAAGACCATAGGTTGGCCACTAGAAATAATGATGGAAGGCCTAAGCATATGTTGTGTACTGTATTGTTGTTTGTCCATCAAGAATGATGATGACCATTCATTTCATCCAGTGGGGTTGAAAGTATGGAGCCGTGAGTTCTAAGATGGCTGATAAGAACTATTTTGGCTCGAAATGTTCTTTGACAACGTGGACAAAGAATGCTTGACGTTTCTGGAAGAGGATTTCCTGCAGTGGTTTTTCTGTTCTGTCTTTTCTTCACAGCTCTTACAGTCCTGGTTGCCTCACAAGTGACTGCACCCTTGCGTAATGATGCACGCCATGAATTTCAGTCTTTAGCAGCAGTCTCCCAGGTGTCATGAATTCCAAAAGCATTCAGTGAGATTTTCAGAGTGTTTAAAGCGTTTCCTCTGGCAGCCTTGGGAGCGTTTACCACAACGCAACTCGCCGTAAAAAAATCGTTTAGGGAGCCTGTGATCTGGCATGCGAGTCAAGTGACCAGCCCAGCGAATCTGATTCTTCATTAGTAAAGTGTGGATACGGGGCATAGACGCCCTTTCTAGGACTTCAGTGTCTAGGATCTTATCTTGCTATTTAATCTTCAGTAACTTCCTAAGGCAAACTGTGTGGAAGTGGTTTAATTTCCTAGCAAGTCGCTGATAAACAGTCCAGGTTTCACAAGCATATAGCAGTGTGGATAATACAACTGCTGTGTAGACTTTCAGCTTTATTTGCAGGCTTATTCCAATTCTGTCCCATACATTCTTGTACAGTCTGCCAAAGGCCGCACTGGCCTTGGAGATTCTTGCATTCACTTCATCATCAATTGTGGCAGGTTGTGACACAGTGCTGCCGAGATAGGTGAATCTGTCCACAACACTTAGACTATGACCATTCACTTTGATATTCGGCACAGTGTGATTATTCCCTGGTGCTGACTGGTTTATAACTAGTCTTCTCCAAATTGATATTGAGCCCAAAGTTGGCACAGGCATGTGAGAATGCTGAAACATTATTTTGCATGTCCGCCTCTGAGTTGGCGTATAGAGCGCATTCATCAGCAAACAGGAGCTCTCTGACCTGGGGGTCCAAAGCAGGGCGAGCACCACAACATTTAGCAGTTGGAAGATAAACTCTATGGACCGCTGTGTGAACTGAAAAAGACAGTTCAATTCATACAAGAGACGGCACTGCAGTTATAGACATATTTCAAGCGAACGAAAGAAGAAGAGGAACATTTAGCAGTATTCGGCATATTTCATGGCGTAATTACGTGGCATCCTGATTTCTGTGGTGCGCCTCCCGGCTGGTTGCCACCGTCTTCAGCACCTTTCCTTTACTAGATTAGACCGTGGTATTACTCGAGTTTAGGTGTGTCGGCACGCATACACGTGTCTGCGCATGCATATACGTGCATACACATCTAGAGCGTTCTGGTTATTTCTCGGCGCCAGTGACTCGCCGCTGCCCCTTCTCCTGTTAGTTAAAACAGGTCCGCCACGAGAAGGCCAGGAGTTGGACTTTTGCTGCAGATGTGATGAATGCACCGAGCCATTGGGGTATTTATGCAAGGTTTGGCGCTCACCCAAACCCCGCCCCCGGCTACATAACAGCATTCTCTGGAACCAAAATTTCCCCTGGTCTCTGGGTAGTGAGATCGGACGCCCGTGTGTAATGCTGTGCGCGTAAAATAAATCCCTTGGTTGTTGGAAATCGAAAAAGAGTAACCTAACGGCGCTGCCCGGGGAAAATTTCGAGTTAATAATCTACCCAAAGTATGTCAGGATCCTCGCCGGTGCTACGGAGTTCGTGCACTGAGCTGAGAGTCTCCGGACTCAGGCTTGAGTTTGGAGTTTAACGGAGCATTTATGGGTTGCACCCGTGTGCCGTGATGTTGATCCGTTGATTAAACTAACACTAAATAAACTGTAATGAGAAGAGAAGCACCGGAAAATATTGTGACCTCTGGAAAGATCAAAGGTAGAAGAGCATAGGCAGAGCAAGAGAAATAATGGTGGATGGCCTAAGAATATAGGAATAACATGGAAAGAATGGATTCAGAACACCACGAACCGAGATCAGTGGAGATACATGAACGCCTACGCCATTTGGCAGGGCATATGTTGAATATGGTGATGGTGGCTCTAATGAATTATAATTAATTCGGCATTCATTGAACAGGAAACGCTATTGGCTCTAATTAGTCACAAGGACATATGGCAAATTATGGTGTTAGAAAACATAAACAACGAAGGTTATGAACACGCCTAACGAAACAAATGTACTTGGGTGCGCTACTATATATCCATTCGCTGGACTGGTTTGAAGAAGATATATGAGAGAATATTGGAGAACACAAAAGAAAATTAAATGTTGAGGATAACTTGAGCATGTAACTAAAAATGGCGATATGTATCAATAAATCATGTGCCATGCCAGAAAGCGTGGGCGGTCATGACTCGCTATTTCACTCGATCACCAGAGTCGTGGATCAGCTCTGTGTTCCTGTCTTGACCATGCCATGTGGCCAAGCCATCCAGGTATTTACTTCTTGGTCTGTTCCCTTCGATCTTGCCAGTTGTCACTAAGTTCTCCAATCCATTTCTTCTCATAACATGTCCAAAAAATTTTAACTGTCTACGTCTAATTTCTCTAATCAGTTTACGATTTTCATCTGTCTCCTGTAGTACTTGGTCATTGGTTTTTCTGTCTGTCCATGGTATTCTTTGCATTTTCCTCAGAAACCCACATTTCTGCAGCCATCAGATGTTTTTCAGCTTGACTGCTCATTGTCCAAGTTTCACATCCATACAAAAGAACAGTCTCTGTGTATCATCTCAACACTCTTTTTTCTCGTTTCAATTGACATCTTCTTATTGGTCAGAATGTTTTTTATCTTGCTAAAGGCTACTTTCGCCATGGCGATTCTTGTTCTAATCTCTACAAGGCATCTCCCATCAGATGTTATGACTGTAGCGAGATAATTGTACCGATTCACTTATTGATGAATATCTCCATTTACTTGTATATTACATTGTGGTATTACGTTCTTCCTAGTGACGACCATAATCTGTGTCTTTTTACAACTTAATTCCGTATCTACTAATTATTGCAGATCCTGCTCATTGTCTGCAATCAATACTGTATCATCTGCATATCTAATGTTATTGATGTTTCGTCCTCCAATGCTGATTCCATGGCCACATGGCATTTCTGAAAATATTGTCACTGTATAGGGAAAAAAGATTTGGAGACATTACACATCCCTGCCTAACACCTCTCTTAATAAGCTGATATTGTCCCACTACATTATCAATCCTTAAGGCAGCTTGTTGTTTCCAATATATATATATATTTTTTTTATAAGTCTAATGCAGTGGTTCTCAACCGGTGGGGAATTCCCCCCCCCCAAGGGGGGAATTTCATGGTTTCCAGGGGGGGGGGGATGAAGACCATTTCAAGATCGTGTTAATACAAGAACCGATTACTTGACATAGTTTTTCCCTTCAAACTTTACAGTTATGTATGTCTTGTCCTTCTAAAATTCATTTTATAAAATAAGTAGACCCACAAATCATGTTTTATGTGGATGACTAGACTTGTTTTAGTATATGCTATTACATGTGCCTTCCACTTTTACGTATACTGTGTAGGGGTGAGGGGATTTTTAGATAGGAAATATGAAAGGGGGGGGGGGGGGGAATGACGTTCTGAAAATAGTGTGAAGGGGGGAACGGGCCAAATTTTTGATAGGAAGGGGGGGGGGGGGGGAGAGAATGGCGTTCTGAAAATATGGTGAAGGGGGAATGGGCCAAAAAGGTTGAGAACCACTGGTCTAATGTATTCCCAGTCAATTTGTAGATCTGCAAGCATATTTACCATGTTGACATGTCTTACTCTATCGAAAGCCTTTTTGTAGTCAATAAAGCAAAGATGTATATCTTTGTTTACTTCTATAGAACGTTCAATAACTGAACGCAGCATGTTCACAGCATTTACTGTACCCTTTCCTTCTACAAACCCACATTGTTCTTCCCCTATTTCAGGTTGTATTTTCTTCCTCACTCTTTGCATGATAATTCGTAGCAAAATCTTTGTGATGTGACTCATTATACTAATTGTTCTATGTTGATCACATTCCAAGGCTCCTGATTTCTTTGGGATTGCAATAAATTCAGAATTACATAATTCAGAAGGTATATGTCCGGTATCATATAATGAGTTCAGCAGTCTGGTGACTTGATCTATTCCATATTCTTCTAAAGCTTTAATCATTTCTGTTGTGATGTTATCTGAACCGGGGGCCTTGCCATCTTTCATATGTTTAAGAACATTTCGAACCTCCACCTTCAAAATTGGCTGGTCCTTCATTATTAAATCGAATATCATACTGTTCATCTCTGTTATCATCATAAAGGTTTTTCACATAGTCTGACCATACATGTAGAATCTGATCTTTTTCTATTATGATTTTGCCATCTTTAGTTTTTAGACAGCCTGCTGATGTACTTGTTCTTTTATTAGTAAGTTCCTGAATTCTTTTGTGCACTAATTTGGTATTTTGACTGTTGTGTTGTTTTTCAATTTCTAAGCAATTTTTCTCAAGCCATGCTTCTTTTGCCTCCTTACATAATATTCTGACTTGTCTGTGAATTTCTTCATATTTGGCAGAATTATTTTTGTTGAGTCTTCTTGTTTCCATTAGTTGTAAAATTTCTTCAGTCATCCATTTCTTACGACCCACCTTCTTTAATTTTGGAATAGTTGTTTCTGCAGCCAAACTGATTGAATTCTTCAACATTTCCCATTGATCATCCACATCCTGGAATAGGATCTCTAGATCAGACAATATATCAAATCTGTTCTGTACTTCTATGTTGAATTTGTTTTGTATTTCCTTGTCGTTACTCAATGTACACAAATCATATTTAGTGTTTCCTGTTTATACTTGACTTTCTTTAACTTTATCCTCAATGTTCCTGTAAGTAATCTGTGGTCACTATAACAATCAGCACTGGGAACTGTTTTTGCTATTGTTAGCGCATTTCTAAATCTTCTGCTAATCAAAATGTAATCAATCTGGTTTCTAATCCTGCTATCAGGACTCCTCCATGTCCATAATCTTCTTGGGTGTTGCTTAAACCAGTTGTTTCTTACAATCATTTCCTGCCCTTTAGCCCACTCTACAAGTCTATATCCATTTTAATTTCTCTCTACTAAACCATAGTTTCCTACTGTGTATCTATCACCTTGATTTCCTACTTTTGCATTGAAGTCTCCTATTATGATGTTTATTTCTGAATTTTTACATTTCTTTAAAGCAGACTCTATGTCATTATAAAATTCTTCTACACTATCTTCACTGGATTCTCCTGTTGGGGCATATACTTGAATAACATTTATGCAAAAGGTCTGCTGTGTAATTTAACTAGTAGAACTCTGCTTGACACGGCCCAATATCCTTGAACAGATTTTGATGTTTGCCGGTCCAAAATAATTGCTACCCCCATTTTGTCGATCTTCTCCTCCAGAATAAATAATCTTAAAATCTTCATCTATCTTGTAGCCTGCTCCTGTCCATCTCGTTTCGCAAATCTCTAAAGAATTAATTTTCTCTCTTTCCATTTCTTGTTTGATGTTATCTAATTTTTTTCTCGATATGTATTGCCGAAGAAAATGAGTTCCCCGTCCCCAAGAATTGTTAAGCCATTAAGTTTGTGTTTTACTCTCATTAATTGTGCTATAATTGTTCTTCTTGTTCTTTCTTTCTTTTTTTCTTTCTTTCGCTTGAAATGTGTCTCTATAGTATGTCCAGAAACGAATGCCGCCATTCACGATCAATTATTTTGAAAACTGTCTGTTGCATCGTTATGAAATTTTTCCTGCCGTCTTATATTTAAGACATAATAATTTAAGAAATAATATATATACAGACCTACAAGCACTTGAAATCAACGACTGGCAAGAGAAGGTCAACCAGATAGACGAATGGAGACGGATTGTATCTGCAGCAAAGAACCTCAATGGCTCGGAACGCCGAAGAAGAAGAAGAAGTCTTATATTTACCCCAACCCAAGGAATATGTCTTTTATAGGTCCAAAAGCAACTTAAATCATCGAAAGCGGCGACGTTTCTGTGATGTTTTGCTGAAAAACTAGTGATTTCTAGCTTAAAAACTTGTTTTTACAGTAACGAATGCTCCACAAATTCATATGACGACACAAGGCTAATCCGGATTTGTATGGGAGTGGGTGCAATAAAAGAAGTGAAGTAGCTTAAAAGTCGACAGGGTCGGCTACATTGCACCGGGTTTTATCCCATATGGCTCAGTTTCTTTCCGCAGCGCGGAAAGCGTCGCACAAAGCACTAACTCCGTAGCTCCAGCGACGACCCTCGGGAGTCTCCGAAAAAATTCACTCGTGAAATGAAGGACACGGCCCGGAATCGAACATACAACCTTCGGAGCCCGAGTCAGACGGCTTGACCACTCCACCACGGAGACTCCCGAGAGGGGTGCAATGTGCAATATTAGTAAGGACAGAGAATTTACAGAGGCATGGGGTAAATAATGTGTAAATTGACAGGAAAGTAGAAGGAATATATTTCTTACCTTATTTTTCATTTCCTTCTTGTTTCTTCAGCTGCTGGTTAATAATGTGTACACAAGTATTCATGTTAGCTTTTTATGTTGAGTTCGTGAAAGCTTCCAAATAGCTGTGCGTTAAGTGCGTATGGAGTGACCAGAAATGATACCGCAATTTAGTCATCATGTTTCCATTTTTAAGGATCTGTTCAGCTGTCTGTGTAGTTTGTTCACACGTACACATGGGTGACAGACCCGCTTTGAGTCTTCAGTGAAAGATTGTCTACTCTGCTGTTTACCGTTCAGAGACGGAACATGATTACCTGTTTTGCACTATGAAAATAGTTGTCAGTGTCTCTGTAGTGGGCTTTCTTCTTAACGACCAAGATGTTGGTCCTCTTTTCATTGAAGTTTATAGATTGATTCGTATGCACGTGTGTTGTCCCCTAATTTGACAAAGTGTTTGCTCTCACGTTTCTTGTTATGCCACAATATGTCAGTTTCCACCGCAATATTACTCTTCTGTTGGTATTCAATGCGTTTAGTGTGTGTGTGTGTGTGTGTGTGTGTGTGTGTGTGTGTCTGTCTGTCTGTCTGTCTGTCTGTCTGTGTGTGTGTGTTCAATACAGTTGTTTGTCACCGCTGAGAGCTTGCGGAATTGAAAATTCATCACTGTGGAATACAAACTGTTGCCATTGACATTATGCTGATGCTGTAATGTTTAGGGCCTGCAATTCGTCTGAATAGTTGGAGCAAAATATCCCAGTAAGTGTGTACGTAGATTAAGATCTGCAATCTGCTCAGACATTAATCTGTGTCGGACGATTCTAGTAGGTTGAAGATTGCTGTCGGTTGCATAATATTCAATCCATCCTTTCTCCAATAGTGCTCTTCCTCTTTCAACACATGGTCCTCACATTTTTTCCAGTAACTTTTATCAATATTTAATAGCGCGGACTGGGTTAGTATCTTGACGTCAGACAATTTGAATGTAGTATTGGCAGCTGCCACCCGTCCTTTAATTTTAGCCTACACAAGTTCTATAGGGTGTAAATGAGAATGATACAGCGGAAGTCTCAAGCACCTATGGCCATGCTCTTCTATCAACTTGTCGATTTGATATTTCTTGCTTTTTTGCGCCTGTTTTACAAGTGACAACAACTGTATCTTGAAATATGTTTCTGGAAATTGTATATTTTCCCTTCGGAGCCATATCTTTATTGCTTCCTTTGTGCTCGATGCCGTAGGTATTTTGTCTTCTTGGGCAACAACATTGTGATATGATGCATTGTCCATGATTAGACAAGACCGTCTATCAAGGGATGGAAGTGATGTATTCTCGAGCCAATCTCTAAATGCATTACCATTCATCTCATTATAATCCCTATTGTCTGTATGCTTTGATACGAACACGAGCCCAGCATTCTTTAGTAAGCCATTATGAGTATTATCAGTATAGGCTATGACCAAACGCTGTCCTTTACTACTGGGCACATAACGCTTTATCTTTCCATCCATTGATTGCCATTCCTTTTCACTTGTGTGGTGCGCATTGATCCACGTCTCATCCAAATACACTATGTCATAATTTTCTTTGTGCATTTCCCTTATTTCACGTAGGTATCTGCTTCTCATGGCTCCTAAATGCGGTTGCTCGCAAAGGATATTTCTACCTCCCTTGTACTTTCTAAAAGTGAAGCCTAATGTCCTTATAATTTTCCACAAAGTTGTTTTGGATAGCTCTATGTTATTGTTCTTTCTCAACAAAACCCTAAGTTTTCTTACAGTCACTGTTTCTTTGGCATCCATCATTTTTATAATAACTCGCCTGATGACATCCTTGTCAAAGCTGTCTACAATTGCCTTTCTACCTACCGTTTGCTTATCGCGTGTTGGTTTCATTCCATTTTCTTGCACCCATCGACGAAATGGCCGTTTACTCAAACCCATTGCATGCACTGTTCTTATTTCGGGATTTGTAACAGTATGAAACAGTTTCAAATCAGCTTCTTGACAAAAATATGTGTACAACTTCATAGCGATGCTTTGAAGTCAGTGGCGTGCAGAGGGGGGGTGCGACGGCCCTGGGCATCCAGCCGGCAGGGGGGGGGCATCCAATTAGGGAGAAGGGGGCAGCACAGTGCAGTGGGAGGGGAGGAAGAATGAATTAGGGAAAGAACAATTAAGGGGCATCCAATTAAGGGGTTGGTCCCGGGCATCAAAGAACCTCTGCATGCCACTGTTTGAAATGTACACAATTTCACTTTTAATCACATTGAACAATATTCACACATTTAAATATTAGCTATTAATATTATATTAATGGTAAGATTTATTATATATTTATTTATATAATCACGTTTCATGAAAGAACCCACATAGGAGACACCTCTAAACAATGCCATTTAACTGCGCGCAGTCTGTGTGAAAACGAAAACCACGAGACAATTTAAAAAAAAGCGTGGATGTGTCTTGGTGAAGCTGTAATACTTTTTAAATGATGGACTTAATCTCTAGGCCGTAAATTATATACCGCATATAAACAAACATTGAAATCTGCTGTACAATCTCCAGAACAAAAATGTTTTTGTTGGGTGGACATAATGATAAGGTTATATGCTAAATATCATCATTTTTCATCAGTTGGTTACTGAGATATGGAATTTTATATTGGGGCCAAAAAAAAAACAGACTATAATTGCAATTTAAATATTGAGCACAACCCACTACTGGCAACGCCGATCGCATTCTGGTATGAACCTAAGGCCTATCCACGTCAATATGGAAGCACTATACTCGAGTTTCGCCCTCATTTGAGCTCGTCAGTAGTGCATATCCCTGACCGGATCCGGAAACAGTCCCGGATCACGCGTGTGAAGCGGGTGTGTAACCACGCGGCACACACTGGACACAACAAATTATCACAACAGAATATCACAACGCTACCCATCGTAGGCTATGCTCAAGTTTTATAATTGCAATGTTGCTCTTGTATGAACGTAACTGTCCTTTTTAGTTCACTCAGTGGTCCATATATTTAATCTTCTAAGGATGTGTTATAATTCTCAATAATAATTCTAATCATCTACATCATAGCACTCAAGCCAAATTAATAGATTATGAGTCTCCCTCGGCAAACGTAATGTGTAGATTCTAATCATTCCAGTCACTCTCTTGTTAAAAACAACGGATTCGTCCCCTCAAAAGCGCCTCCTTGTTGGAACCACTTTTAAATCCAAATACAAACACCCTTACACATGTCGTTTCATCTGTTATTTTATCTTCAGATAGCTGTGGTTGATATATCGTATTTAGAATATCTACCTTGTCAGTAGTGAGAGAATCAACGAAAACGAGAAGTGGAGTTAGTAACAAATGACTAAATGGATGCTGCGGCCAAATCCTTAGCTTGACGTCCTTTCCGTCTACTTCTAAATCTTGAAGGCATGTAATGAATCGTTCCTGTGGTGCTCTCTCAAAAGTTTTCTTGTTTTCTATAAAACATACACATATATTTTTAATGAATTTCTATATATTTTTCAATCAATATCGTCAAACAGATTATTGCTTCTCTGGTGCTGTTGTTTTTCCCGGAACCCAAATTGTTCTTCAGCTACTTCATCTATTTTATTTTGAATTCTTTCTTGTATGACCTTGAGGAGTATCTTAGTTACCCTTTTACAGACCTTAAAGGGCGGTGGATCGCTTCTCGGCCTTTTGGCTTAGATCAAAGTGTAGTATCTGCTTCTTGATCTAGTCTTGGCTAGCAGCATCCGAATGGCAAACAGGTCAAACAGGGACGTCGAACCTCATGGGTCTCCTCTTATCCCTGGGGAACACGTTGGTGACTTGGTCAGTGTCACTCCGGCCACCTATACATTCCAACAGATTTCTCGGAACCCATTTTAGGATGGGTAGACATGGGAGCCAAGGTTATTTTTAAGTCCAACTCATGACCATCGGGCGGGCAGGCGAGTGGCTAGCCACTGAACAACCGTGTTAGTAGTATAGGAATATTTCTTATATGTTGTTTGTCCTTTGGAGGATGTTGCGATAAACCGTAAACCTCATGTTGACAATCTTGCGTTCAGTAATCCACCTATTATGTGCCATGCAGATAAGCGTGGGCGGTCAGGATTCGCCATTTAACTCGATCACCAGAGTCGTGGATCAGTTCAGTGTTCTTGTCTCGATCATGCAACGTGGCCAAGCCATCCAGATATTTACTTCTCGGTCTTCCCCTTGGTCTCTTCCCTTCAATCTTGCCAGACCAAGTTCTCCAATTCATTTCTTCTCATAACATGCCCAAAAAATTTTGACTGTCTACGTCTAATGTCTCTAATCGCATGAAAAAGAATTACACAAAGTCGGCATCACAGCAATAATTCGCAACACAATGAGTTTACAGTTCAAATAATATTACTATGACTATGATTTACTAAAAAGTAGCTTAAAAGTCGACAGGGTCGACTTCATTGCACCGGGTATTATCCCATATGGCTCGGTCTCTTTCCGCAGCGCGGAAAGCGTCGCACAAAGCACGAACTCCGTAGCTTTTAGCGACGACCCACAGGAGTCTCCGAAACATTTAACTCGTAAGCCGAAGGGTGCGGCCCGGAATCGAACCCACAACCTTCGGAGCACGAGTCAAACGGCTTGACTACTTCGCCACAGAGACTCCCAACTATGATTTACGCGCGCTTTTAATCAATACCGGGGGATTGCCAGATTGTTGAGCGTTGACCCAAGTCAGTTCAAAGTTTAAATAATAGCAGTTACCATAATTTACGCGCGCCCAGACCAAACAAAAAATGAGTAATAAATACTTTATACAGTAATAATGAATTGACACCGAAAGAAAAGAAAAATCTATAAAATATCGAACTCCAAATGAAAAACATCTTGAATTACTTCTTCTTCTTCTTCTTCTTCTTCTTCTTCTTCTTCTTCTTCTTCTTCTTCTTCTTCTTCTTTCGTTCGCCTGAAATATGTTTATAACTGCAATGTTGTCTCTTGTATGAATCTAACAGTCTTTTTTAGTTCACTCAGCGGTCCATAGAGTTTATTTTCCACTGTTGTCTCTCTAGGCCAGAAGATTCGCCTGAATATGTTGTAGATTGGGCAAACCTGGAGTATGTGCTCTGCTGTCTGCGACGCCAAACCACATGTGCACATGGCTGAGTCACCAATCTTGAATTTTGTATATATGTGGTTGCGTAATCTATTGTGTCCTGTTCTGAGGCGCAGAAGAATTACCTGTTCTGGTCTGTCCATAACGTGGTAGTCGTCTTGAGTAAGGTTTGGTGGCCTTCTGACTGATTTGATCAGTCTTTTCTTTTGGTGGTACGTAATGGGCACATCAGGTTGTTCTTCTTTTGCTCCTTCCTTTGCCAGTTGATCAGCTCTGTCGTTTCCTGGGACTCCACAGTGGGATAGTATCCACTGTAGGGTGACCTTACACTGACTACTATGTTCAGAAAGTAGTGTCCTTAGAACTGGCAATTTCCCAGACAGAAGTGCCTCTATTACGGATTTTGCATCTGTCAATATCACCACAGGCTGGTATTTTGTAATTTCTCTGTTGCTATCTTGATTGCCTCAATTTCAGCATCATAGTTATGGCAGTACTTTCCTGTTGGAACTCTGGTCGTGTCTCTAGTATTATTTGGGTATTCTATGTACACTCCCGCTCCTCCATTTCGAACAGCATTTTGTGCTGACCCATCTGTGTAGACTCGGATCCAGAGGTCCTGTGGGTATTCGTCATCAAGGAAGCTGAGAGTGTCTGTTCTGCGCTGCACACTGTTCTGTTCTTCCTTGTCAAATATTCCTCTCACTATTTGTCTGGATGTGTAGCGATAGTCTATGTTCATCTTTCCACGGGGTTCGTTCTGTAATAGTTGTCAGGGGGATACCAGCTGTGGGAAGATCGATGGTTTCTCTGCAGAGTTATTTGGCCTGGTGGATGAAACTACTTCTTTTCAACCGCCCCATAGCTAAGTTTTCAAATCTGTTCTTCATAGGGTGGCCTGGCAAGCTGAGGAACTTTTCTGCTTGTATTAGTGTTTTTGTATCTCTGCGTTCTTTTCATTTTCTCCATTGCTACTATATGGGTTGATCTCATCCCTCCTGTGATGACTCTAAGAGCTTGATTTTGCATCTTGTCCAGCTCCTGTAATGTGGTTTTTGATGCTGAACACCACGCAGTTGACCCGTATTCCAAGAGTGGTTGTATGCTCTGTTGATAAACTTTGCTAAGTATTTTCCCACTGGCTCCCCAAGTGGTTCCACTTAGCTTTCTCATGATGGCTATTTTCCTTCTGGCTTTTGCTACTGCTTTTTTGATGTGTTTTCTCCTTGTCAGCCTGTCGTCGAATGTTACACCAAGGTATGTTGGTTCTTTATCTTCTCTTAGGGGCGTTTCATTTATCTGAATGATCCCTGCCTTTTGTTTCGGAGAAAGGGTAAATAGAGTGGTGCTGCACTTGTTAGTGTTTATGCTGACACATCTCACATCTGGACGTCAGAAACGCCATCAAGACGTGGGCAAAAACATCTATGTCTAGATGTTAAACAGCTAAAATGGCAACCCAGGGAATCCACGCTTTGCGTTAAATAGTATAAACTATAAAGAATCAAAATGTATTCCTAGATTTAATTAATTATATTAATTTTTAAAAGGGGTGCGATGTGAAGTAAAATGTTAGAAACAGTACTTTCGGTTGAAATTTAGCATGAGAAACAACGAATAATATATATTAGTCTCGCAGATATTCTTCTTTCGTTCGCTAGCCTCACAGATATGCTTTTTTATATTTATGTTTCCGGTAAACATTTTTAATGACGTATTACACACAACATTGCAGAAGCCAACAGTCGCTAGACGTGGGAATATCAAACAAGCCTTGACGGTTTCATACAGGCTCAATTTTAAATCACATAATAAGAACATGTCTTTAGGGGATGAAATCGGTGAAAAATTCAGAGAGGCGGCATACGTTGGAGACTTGCCTCTGTTAACCAAATTGGAACTGCAGGGTGTAGATTTAAACAGCAAACATAGCATGAATGGCTGGTAAGTAAATAAATATTAAATGACATTTATTAATGATTTATAAACAATTAAATAGACTATAAATAGCTACCACGTGGTTGAATTTATTTAATGTTTTCATGTAGTACTAGTAGTTAGTAGTTGCGAATTCTATCATGATTTTCAGTTTGAGTATTTACTAACGAGACAACCACAGGCAGGCAGGCAGACAGGCCTTGAAAAAATTAAAAACCAAATCTTATGGTACCTCAATGATGCCTGTCCTGTAGTCTGTGAGCACTCTTGTGAATAACGGTCCTAAATTATTTAGTGTAAAAAAGCATCTCTTACAGGGCCTCATTAGGTGATATAATAAAACAAATACAAATGGAAGTGTCTATTCGTAGGGCCCTGCGAATAAACAAAGCGTCTATTCGCAGGGCACGGCTGGTCACGTTATTTAACGTAAGTTTACGGCTATATTATACATTTTCGTTGATTGGAAAACGTGTCTTCAGTGGCATAGTTGATAGTGTGCCCGCCTGATGGGCGGGAGCTCGAGGTTCGTTTCCTTGCCAGACATTTTTTTAAAAAAATTGTTCAGCAATTAATTGGATGAAAGTCAAATGTCAATCGTTCGTTTCCTTGCCCAACAATGTTTTTTTTAATTTTTCAGCAATTCATTGGGTGAAAGTCAATCCTTCATCTCTTTGGGTATTTAGAATTGTGTTGTTTAAAGTGAATGTAATTTAGTTAGTACCAGTTTCTCCAGTATTGGTCCTCGTTGCTTTGCACTACGGCAATTCCAATACCAAACCCACACATTTTTGAGTCCCAAACGATCCGTTTTCCTTCTACCCCTTCTGGCTCCAGCCCTCTTCTTCCTTTTCCTTCCCCCCTCTCCCCTACCTCTTCTCCTCCGCTTAATTCTCTCCCCGCTGGCTGTTGTCAAAAGTATCGAGCACAAAGCACATACTCCGTTGCTTCGGCGATAATTCTTTGTAATATTCATAGTTTTCATATTCATAGACACGAAAGTGGTTAAGTAGGCAGGTAGGTGGGTTGTTAGACAGATAGATCGTTAGAGAGGCAGATATGTGGGAAGGTAGACAGGTAGGTAGTTAAGTAAGCAGGTATGTGGGTAGCTAGGCAGGTAGGTGGATGAGTAGGTACGCAGGTAGATGGGTAGCTAGATCCAACCCGACACTCGCTCGTCGATCATCTGTATTCCACCTTGCCAATTCATACATCTCTTTCAACCTCTCCCTGCAATACTCTGAACAGGCAGGTTGACCGGCCGAGCGACCGAGAGAGAGAGAGAGAGAGAGGCAGTCAGAGATACAGACAAATAAACAACGGATATATAAACTGGCAGACAGACAGCAAACAGATAGAGAGTCAGACACACGCATACATACACACAGAGAGTCAACCAGACATACATATGCATATGGAAAGACAGACATGACAGTTTGTTAGATAGAGATTCAGATAGACATATATTCAAATGGACAAAGCGTGAATAAACAAAGCTTCTATTCGCAGGGCCCTGCGAATAGACTCTCCCAATACAAATATTAAACGCTATGAAATAAAATATAGAACTGAGAAAATGGAATTACGTACCAATAATAATAATATTTCACGGTTAAAGTTATATGTGGAACATGTGGCACAAACGTTGTAAACTGTCAGAAAGCATGTTCTTTGTGAAAAAATTGTACATATCGGAATGAGCATTGAATGTGTTGTCGATCACTTCTGGTTCAGTGTGACATGGACTGCTAGACCGATCGATGGATGCAGTAAATGTTTTTGGGCCCAGAGAGCCCTCAAATTCATCAGAGTGTATACCTATCATTTATATGTCAGTGGAAATAGATATACACTCCGACGACAGTCCGGGCCCAGGAAACATTTATTGCATCAATCGGTCTAGCAGTCCATGTCACACTGAACCGGAAGTGATTGACAACATCAACTAATGAGACCCTGTAAGGAATGCTTTTTACACTAAATAATGTAGAACTTATTCGGAAGAGTGCCTGCCTGTCTGTCTATTCTAAGTGGAGATATTCATATATGATAGCAGGTTCCATCATGATTTTCGAGTATTTACTATTTACTGATGAGACCACCACAGTAGATAGGCCTTGAAAAACAAAATCTAATGGTACCTCAATGATGCCTGTATGTCATTTGTAAGTGAAGATATTCACATTTTTGTGAAGGTGAAACAAGTTATGATTTCTCATGTTCCCCATTCATTCCCCATGAATGATTCCTCAAATGTGTCCATTACCTCCATCACCAGTCTGTGCATGCGAGATGGTCTCAAACGGATATGACAACTGACTTCAAAAATATGTTCTGTCCTGTTAAATGATTAAAAAATAGTACAAGTATACAAATAAATTATTATTAATCTTTAAAATTAGGGAGACTTTATTACCAAACATTTGGTAATAATGAAAGATTTTATTACCAAACGTTTGGTAATAATTCTGTACATTATTCCCAAACGGCTGGTCATGTGACGTTTATTACCGCCGTCTGCTAGTCTGTCTTTTGTTTTCAAGCTCTTTTTGAACTTCAAGTACATATATTAGTTTTTTCCATAAAACTTCAATGTTCATATCTCAGTTAATGCCTAGATACGTTACTTCTTAACGTTGAATTTGCGTACGCATTAGATGAAAGTAAGCCTGTAGATGACACTGCAACATGTTTTTTTGTTTTTATGAACTCCGAAGTTAGAATTCAAAGGTGACAAAGTTCACACAGGATTAAATTTACATATCACATGAAATAGTTAATCCTAATTGTTTGTTGAGTACTCTTTCTTTTTTAGGACATTGCAGTCAACACCAGCATTTTTCAGCTGCTGTTGCTGTTGTGGCAAGTTTTACGTTCAGTAGTTTGCCATTGCTTTCTGAACGACCGGCTCACATAGTCATACCTCCGTAAGTAACTAGCGCGACGCGATCCGCTGCCAATCTCGCCCATGTATTTACTTCTGTCTTCCCCTTGGTCTCTTCCCTTCGATCTTGCCAGTTGTCACCAAGTTCTCCAATTCATTTCTTCTCATAACATGTCCAAAAAATTTTGACTATCTACGTCTAATGACTCTAATCAGTTTACGATCTTCATTTGTTTCTTGAAGGACTTGTTCACTTTTTTTCTCGTTTCAGTTGACATCTTTTTATTGGTCAGTATGTTTTTCATCTTGCTAAAGGTTACTTTTACCATGGTGATTCTTGTTCAAGCTTCGAGTTTCTCAGTTCTATATTGTAGTTCATAATGTTTAATATTTTGTTTATTAAAGATTTTTAAAAAAAAACATTGCCGGCCGAGGGACGAACTCCAGTCTCCACCGTAACAGGCCTAAACACTAACCACTACACCAGCAAGGACACAATAACATTTCCAAAAACATTAATAATGTAGTCCAACCTAGGTCACGTGGTGACACGACCGGGAATAATCACGTGACCAGCCGTTTGGGAATAATGAGAGATTTTATTACCAAACGTTTGGTACTTCGTTAATATTATATTCACTTTAACTTTAGTAGTTCAAATTGCACGATTTGAGTAGTCCGATCGATATGCGCGTTCCCCATGACCCGTGGGGTTCCAATTCACAGTCACATCTTCGCAGAAAATCTGTTTTTCAATCACAATTCGAGCAAGTTTAGAGATGAAACTGCTGATTATGGGGCGATATTTTATATGGCAATTAAAATTCACATTAAACAAAGACATCTATTGGATCCATCGATTCCGACACTCGATCATTCCGCTGCCTCTCTGGGGGATGCGCTCCCCGGCAGCTTCCTCAGATCCATAGAGCACACGTTATTCACAAGCTTCAAGTTTCTCAGTTCTATATAATATGTTAGTTCGTAATGTTTAATATTTTTTATTATACCTAATAAATCTTTGAAGAAAAAAAAAAAACTACCCGGCAGGGAGTAGAACCCCAAGTCTCCTGCGCGACAGGCGGGTTACTTACCACTATGCTAGCGAGGACACAATGGTTGTCCCACAGAGTAATAATATATTTAAACACCAGCCGCCATTTTGGGTTTCCCATTCACAAAGGCATTCATGGTCGTAAAATCATCGTAGAAACTAAAATTGGATGCAGAAGTCTAAACACGATCTACAATTGATGGTTTTACATTGAAAGCGGCAGAAATAAATTAATTAGGTTCAGTGTGTCCATTCCCATTTTTCTCCGTGTGCGAGGTTGTCTCAACCAACGGGTCATAGGCAGATTATGAAAACTGACTTCAGAAATATGTTCCGTCTTGTTAAATGATTAAAAAATAGTGCATATATACAGCTGGATGAAGTATAAATCTTTAACTCAAGAAATAAGAAAGAACACGAGAAAGGATAAAGATCAATATATACAAGATTGCTGTACCAGAATAGAGCAATATCATAAGAATGGAAGAGATTACGAAATTTTCAAAGAAATGAAGTTATTGACAAGAAATGTTCAACCTCAATTGAATATTATCTGTGACAAGATGGGAAATACCTTAACAGAATCTAGACAAATTCTAGAAAGATGGCAGGAGTACTGCAGTGGAATGTATGATATGAGTGACAGTGAGGATATGAATGAGATACATGAGCCAACGACAGCAGAGACAGAACCTGAACCCTCATTAGATGAAATTGCATGGGCACAACTCATAAGAATGCTCTATCTAGACCAACAAGCAGCGGTTAGAATAGATGGCGAAACATCAGATTGGTTTGACATCAAGCAAGGAGTCCATCAGGGATGTGTGCTGTCCCCCTATTTGTTTAACCTGTACGCCGGAAATATAATGAGAAATGTAAGATGGTGCATGATGGTGGAAATAACCACATGTTCATATGCACCCACTGTGAACTGAACATTTACAACGTGAATTGGCCTTACCAGTCACATTCGCTACCGCCATGGGTCAAAGTTATTATGCCTTTTTAAAGCACAAACTATCTTCTGTCAAGACGGCAAGGTGCCAATGAATATATGATGCCCTAAATATTGCTGGGCGTGACATACCAGAGATTCGGTATGCTGATGATACAGTATTGCTATCCACAACACAGACTGGTATTGAAAACCTAATAGCCTCAACCCAATTCAATAGTGAAAATCACAACTTATATTTTAACATAGCAAAAACAAAGATAATGCATACAGATAAAAATCACTATGGAGAAAGAAATATATGTTAATGAGGAAAAATTTGAGGTGGTGGAAAATTTTGAATATCTTGGGTCATTGATTACCAACAACGGTGACACAATTAAAGAAATTAAATGACGACTATCAATTGCTCTTCAAAGACTAAAACAACTGAATAAATTATGGAGTGGGACAGATAGAACTACAAACATTAGATTTTTAAGAGCATGCATCTTTCCCATTGCAACATACGCCTGTGAGACCTGGACGCTTAATATACAAGCTGAACAGTGCTTAAATGCCTTTGAATATAAATGTTATAGACGAGTTCTAAGAATATCTTGGGTAAAGAAAAGAACAAATGCATCCATACTTCATGAGCTGAATACTGAAGAGAATTGGCTATTAAAGACGATAAAACAAAAAAAATTGAAATATTTTGGTCACTTGAAACGTCATGAAAGTTTGGAGAGAACAATAATGGAGGGGTATATGCCTGGGAAGAGAGGAAGAGGAAGGCCAAAGATAAGATGGGTGCAGGATGTGGCGGATGATCTCCAGATGGATGTATCGGATGCGGGACATCTTGTTTACGATCGAGAGGTTTTCCGGAAGGTTGTTATGGGAGGAAAATTCTGCAAAGGACATGCTACTGAATGAAAGAATGACATGTATACTAATAAATTATTATTAATCTGTAAACTTGTATTTTCTTTAACTTTAGTAGTTCAAATTGCACATTTTAGGTGTTAAAAATTAAAAAGTGACACGCCAGTTCGATTGATATGCGCCTGTCCGTCACATTGCTAACAAACCTGGCAAGATGTATATTGTATTGTGTGTTTTGGTAACAGGAAAGTAAAGGTCACATTCCTCTTTCGATAGAATGTTGAGAGGATTAACTTCATTGCACTGGGTTTTACCCGATTTGGTTGGTTTTCTTTCCGAATGGTGGCCTGCTGAAAGCATCTCACAAAGCACGAGTCTCAGACAAAAATGCACTCGACTTGTAAGACGTTTTGATAGGATGTGCTAAGATGTAATTAATGGTTAACCCTCTTAGGATGGAAGGGCTGAAAGTTCGGCCATGACGTCATGACGCGCCACTAGCCAGAAAGACGACCAGCCGATTTTTTCGGCCCCTTTGTAAGAACTGCTTTGATTGGTTTGCTTTTAATAGTAGACCAATCAAATGCTCCCTTGTAATCCCCAGCCATTCGAGTTTGCAAAGGCCGCTTGCTGAACTTAATTCAAACAACTGGATATTATTTTATGATTTTTTAGTTCAGTAACCCAGTTTTTAATTGATTTTGATTTTTAAAATGGCCAGTTTTGAACCCGAAGATGTGCTAGCATTGATTAGCTCTGATAGTAGTGATTTTGACAGTTCAGGACTGTCAGATAACTGCAGTGATACTGAAAGTGCAGATGAAGATTCAGACCTCGTGTCCCCATGGTTTAAGTGTATTGGATCTGAAGAGGATTGTGTTGATCCATATCCATTCATGGAGATATCCAGACCAAAACACATGCCACCAGATGATAGCCCATCTATTATGTATTTGGAGTTGTTTCTCACACTCAATCTTATTAAAGTGTTTGTAAAAGAAAAAACAGATATGCCATGGCAGTTTCTAGATAGTGGAGTCATCAAGAGAAGGTCTGTGGCTTGGCACAAGGTGTTGATCCCACAGTCTCTCTGATAACAGCATTTCTTACTCGGTCTCGGATTGTTAGGTTGGCAGCTCTCCTCAGGCATCTCATCTCTCAGGTGTTGATTTTACGGTGTGATTTTGATAAAGTCCAGGTTTGAGATTGGTAGCATAAAGTTGGTGTGAATATGCTGTTTATTATTTGTCGTTTTGCGGACATGGGTATATTTGGATGTTTAAGTAAGGGTGATAGTTGATATGTAAGTGCACTAGCTTTTTAACATCTGATTTTGATTTCTCTGTCTAATCTATCTTCTGTGATCATACTTCCAAGATATTTGAATTCTTTAACTTGTTTCAGAGTTGTGCTATTTATCTGTATACTTAGTGGGCCCGGCGATCTGCTAACTTGCATTACTTTGGTTTTGGCTGTGTTTATACTCATATTGTATCTGCTGCAGGTTGAACTCAGATTATTAAGTGTTTAAAATTATTCTAAAGTGGTGTAGGTATTCAATGAGGAAATCTTGGGTGAGTACCATTTTAAAAAAAATATGTAGTACCAAAAAATATATTATTGTATGAAATATTGTATTTTTCACAAAATGCAAATGAGGTCACCAAATTTGCATAAACATGAACAAAATAACTTCAGTCATACAAACGCAAATAAAGTTTAGTATATCCTCTTTGCCGGCTTCGTGGCTTAGAGGTTATGACTTTTCTCCGTAATCTCGTATACTCTCGTCGGTAACGTGATGACGGTGAGAATCAGCAGTGGTTCGAATCACATCGGTAACTTACGGGGTATGTGAGCCGGCCGCTCAGAAAGCAATGGCAAACTACTGAGCGTAATCTTGCCAATAAATCAACATACAGCTGAAAGATGCTGGTGTTGACAGCGATGTCCTGTAAAGGATATGCAAAAAAAAAAAAAAAAAAATCCTCTTTAAGAATATATATACTTTTATATACCTATATAGGGTTCTAATATTTTTTTTTTTTTTTTTTGAATTTTCAAAACTGTCACTTCAGCCATTTCTGTACTCCACAATTAGATTATTTTTAGAAATTAGATAAAATTTCCTTTCCACGAAAAGGCCAAGTCACCTAAGTTTGGTTCATTTAGTTAAAAGGAAGTTCTAATTTCGAATAGAATTAGAGACTGGAATGTTGGTTGTGTGGCAGGAGATAGGTAGTTAAGGCTAACCCTGGGCAAAGATTAGAAGTATAGTTAACCTACGACACACTCTCCTACATTTGGTATATTTTACATCTTGTCAAGTGCATATCAATTCTGATTTTCACTTCATTTAACATTAAATCAACTCCCATAATTTTTGTTTGGTTGTTCACAAATCCTTCACTACTTGTTATTCAATTTCATGTATTAGAACTCCTCCCTTGTGCCTTTTGCAATGAAAACAAACAGTCTGATATCCTCTGACTGAAATTCTATTATTGATATTGAGGTATGTGTCTTGGATTCTTGCTGGTTCAATTTTGTCTTCATGAAGACGGGTTTTAAATATTTTTTGTTGTTGTTTAGTTAAGATTCATTCAGCATTTCACTGTAGATTGTTGAGTGTCAGGGTGTTTGGTCAGTAGCTTTTACCCTATCCCTCTGTGCCTAGACTGCACAGAACAGGGGAAGGTGACCACCAGTGACATTGGTTGACCACTTCAAGATGAGGTGGGGAAGAAAGGGGGGGGGGGGGGGTTCTTTCCCTAGTCTTACTTCCCCTAGTCTTAGTTTCCCTAGTCTTACTTTCCCTGTCTACCTACAGGTGGCATCTTTATGTCTCGCTTCATTTGGCTCCCTATCCCTTGCCCCATCCGACATAGGAGATCTTTCTACCAGTATCTACGCCACTGTTGGCATATTTCTTGGGATCATTGGAACATGTAAGCCTTTGTACTATTTCAGAGTGGAGACATTACAGAGGAGACTCACCTTCTGTCTTTAGAAGTCCAGCAGACAATCCTCATTGAGGTGTCTTGCAAGCTTTGGTTCAGCAAACAAGCCAACATGGGTATAAATATGCCAAAATAAAAACAATACTAAGATACCACTACAAACCATGGGCGGTAGACAAAAGACTGAATGTTATAAAAGTATCATTAAATAGTTGCAGTTAAACATGTTTTCTCTTTGTTGACAACTTCAGGACAGCTTTGCACTGGGCATGCAAGAAGAACCATATAGCTGTTGTGAAGTACTTGCTTGACAGAGGTGCAGACAAAAATGTTAAGAATAAAGATGGACACATTCCAGCACTGCTTACATCAAATGAGGAAGTCCGTCATCTGTTAGGAGGTTAGTTTGAGTTACTGTTTGGTATAAGCTGCACATAGTTTGATTATTTGTGTATACATTTATTTTGAAATGTTTTTAAAGATAATGAAACTAATTTTTTCCTGACTAAGAGAGGTGGTCATTTAACCCAACATCCATAAAAAGGGGAAGGGAAATAGAATGATGAATGACGTCTCTGCAGATTCAGACCAGCATTTTGAAAGTACTGATATCAGAACGTCCACACTACCCATGTAATTGCTATAGGAACTTCTCCACACAGGAGGAAAAAGGTGCATCAGTGAGGATAAACAGTTTGCTGTCTTGACAGTTAAGTCATCAAAAGCCAGGTACAAACCTGCAGAGCTGAGAAAACTCAAGTTGATCTTCTTGGAGATTCACTTAGGCTGTCCTCCAAGCACCAAAGGTATGTCTCATCTGCCAACAAAAAGGCAACATGGGAAAGACTCAATAGCACGCTGTCCCAGAGACCAGATATTACTCAAACACATGCCCTCTGCCCTGTTGGCAGAGACTGAGGAGATTAGAGCATATAAGAATGGTGCTCACAAAAGATTTAAGACCACTTGCAAAAGTGAGACAGATGGCTTGTAGGAGGTGTAGCAGCATCTAAAAAAAAGCATAATGTCCTTTGTCGAGCAGAACGTTTCTGAGAAATAGAACTTGGAAGGCAAGAGAAACATTATTTGAGGAATCATTCAATTTTGCGAGAAATTTTGTTCAAACGGCCATGATCTGGAATCCTCAACATTGAAAAAGAGGACCTGTCAGGACCTACAAATGATGTTCTTGTTGTAACTGGACAGGAGTTAGATAAAGTGGAACCCAACATCAATCCAGGAGCAACACCCCTTGAGTTCAACAATGCAACATACTCCTAGACAAAACACACCAAGACACATTTGTTTAGTACCTTTTCTGTTTTGTCTCAACAGTGCCCTCTGATTGTGAAGTAAAAACTTCCTCGCTGCCAATTCTGCCGAACTATCTGGCCAGCCCTGCTGTTCCTTACATAAACAACGACAGAGATAATCAGGCACGCTTCCCAATTAACAACATGTACTATAAGGCTTCAGGAGGTGATGGCAGAGCTGTTTACAACCCCACAGTTTCCAGTAGCATCCCTGATGGTAAGCATTGTGAACATATTTATGCTGCTTTCTTTCATATCATTATATGGATGATTATAGTTTTATTTAGTAAAATGTACATTTTTGTTGTCACTAGGCTGTTCAACTCATTGTATTTACAACAAAAGGTAACTTAATTATAAAAGCCCTGCAAATTACTCAAGCTAGTTGACTAAATGATATGATTCCCTCTCTTGAAAGCGACCAACATTTTTGACAAATGTACGATTGTCACAGCTCCATATTACACATGAAACTAAATCAAGTTTAGTCACATTAGCTGCGGGCCCGGGGCATGTTTAGTGTGCATACAGCTCAGCGCATGTGTGTTGCACATGCGCTGTATAAAATGGAAGACGGAAGAGGTCGTTGTGAGGAGTTAGGTTTTAAGATGGCAATTCCTCCGAAGTCGGAGAGTGTCTGCCTGTACGGCGAGGAACCACCAGTCTGCACACCAATAAGCCAGACATGGGACAACGGATACTCACGCAAAACTCAGGTCCTGTATGACATCACACTGATGTTGGACAACAGGATGTCTTCATCCGACATACAGGACTTCGCGTTGGAGCTCAAGCCAACGAACACAAGCAAGCAAGCAAGCAAGCAAGCAAGATGGCAATGGGGACAGGTTGGAGTTTAGAGCCATTTAGTTACAGGGTTGTTTTAGATAGACATCAAATACTTAGAAGGGTTAGCCGGTAGTTAGTGATTGTGTGATTCTCTTGGAATAGGGATTGTAATTCATATTATGTGTAACAAATGCTTATAAAAGCTCAATGCTCAATATAAAATGCTCAATAGGTCAACAAGATACAACACACAGGAGATGCTAGCCTCGTGGGGCCGACACACCGGAAGCTCCCGGCGTCTTCAATCGGTAGGCACATTGTCGAAAGTGGCCATATGGTGGACAGAGACACTGCATTTCGCGTGTTGTTTAACACACAAAATACTCGCTTGTTAAAATTTGCAGAAGCAATTATGATCTATCAACGCAAGCCAGAATTGTGCAAACAGAAAGACATGTTAGTCAGCTTAAAATTACCGTGGTAGATAAGTGACATTACTGTGCGAATATGTGTATATTTCAACTTGAGGGATTTATCTAGTTAATTCACGTAAGTTGTGTGATCTCTACAGTATGTACCTGACGAGATGCAGCGAAATATGCCAGGCAATAAATCGTGCAATCTATTGTTTGTGTCTTTGTTATTCAAATGCTTATAAGCAATAAATATTTGTTTAATGTTATCATAACGCTGTGTCTGTTGATTTCCATTACAACCATTTTGGGTCGGTTGGGGCATCATTAGTAATAATTACTTTCTGTCACAAGCCTTAGGTTTATGACAACGATTCAGTGGATGCCAGCCGACTGCAGCATTCCAAAGTGAGAAAGTAAATTGATTAGCATACTCATACTTTCTACATTTTGATTCAGAGAATATTCAAGAAATCTGGATGTCCCCAGTGATCACTCCTATCGTATATTTAGTCTGTGAAAGTCATGCACTCTTGAGTTTTCTTCATGGTTATTTCTTCTGCCAAGATTTCTAAAACTGGCAGAGTTCATGTCTGCTTTCTTTGTTCAAAAATCTGAAAGAAACATTCTATATGTATACTCCATCCAGCCTGTCTTAAGTAGAATATGAAAGGCTGGTATTGACTCCATGATAAAATGGCTATTGACTCTGTGATGAAGTGGCTGATATTGACTCCTTGGCGGAGCGGTCACGCCGGCTGTTTCGCGCACTGAAGGTTGGGGGTTCATTTTCAGACTGTGTCATTCAGACTACAGGTACAATTTTGCAGCAGTCATTGCTGAAGCTACAGAGTTCATGCTTTGTGCGATGCTCTTAGCAGGCAGCTTGCCATTCTGCAGAGAGACTGGGTCGGATGGAGTAAAACAAAGTGGATTCTCTTACCATTAATCTTGAAATAGAATATTATAGTGTTATGTTTTCTTTAATGAAAGTTAAAACTATGTTTTCCTGTTGTGAATTTGAATAATGAAGGCTCAAAAACTATATTACACAATTTATTACCTGGCATTGAATAAATTCATCATCACTGAGTGCAGTTGTATATGTATACATTATGCCAGTATATAGCCAATTAATTCATCATCACTGAGTGCAGTTGTATATGTATACATTATGCCAGTATATAGCCAATAAATGCATCATATTTGAGTGCAGTTGTATATGTATACATTATGCCAGTATATAGCCAATTAATTCATCATCATTGAGTGCAGTTGTATATGTATACATTATGCCAGTATATAGCCAACTAATTCATCATCATTGAGTGCAGTTGTATATGTATACATTATGCCAGTATATAGCCAATAAATTCACCATCATTGAGTGCAGTTGTATGTGTATACATTATGCCAGTATATAGCCAATTAATTCATCATCATTGAGTGCAGTTGTATGTGTATACATTATGCCAGTATATAGCCAATAAATTCACCATCATTGAGTGCAGTTGTATATGTATACATTATGCCAGTATATAGCCAATAAATTCACCATCATTGAGTGCAGTTGTATGTGTATACATTATGCCAGTATTATGCCAATAAATTCACCATCATTGAGTGCAGTTGTATGTGTATACATTATGCCAGTATATAGCCAATAAATTCACCATCATTGCGTGCAGTTGTATGTGTATATATTATGCCAGTATATAGCCAATTAATTCATCATCATTGAGTGCAATTGTATATGTATACATTATGCCAGTATTATGCCAATAAGTTGTGCAATATATTGTTTATAACTTCATTATTCAAATTTAATAATAGTGTTACCTGTGAGTTTTAACAAAATGCCTGACATTTCCATCTTCTCTTGTGTTTACTTTCATACATCACAATATATGTACAGATTGGCACAGGCATTCATGTTCCTCCTCAAACAGGTGAAATCTGTGTTCTTGAGAAGGTCGAGTGCTGATCATTATCCATGCCGCTCTGTCAACCCACCCAGTATTTTCCCAGTCTTGTCGAACTCTTGTCTCTGATAGCCACAATATTCCTCCCTGTTTCAAGCAACTAGTTTAACCAATTAAGATTTTGTAACTGATAATTCTTACTGTAACCCACTTCATTGCATTAGCTCTTCAGCAACTTATATCTCAAATAGTTCATATAAACTACTTTTTGTGCCATTTTACAGGCAATTACTTGTGACAGATAATAAGGGTTCAGCTAGGTCAGCAGGCCCAATGGGATCAGAGCGCTTGCTCTTAAACTTCCGGTGTGCTGATGCCTACGTAGCAGGTTCCTACACCGTTCAGCTGGACTAACATGTTGACTTCTCATCCTTGACTTGAGGATATAAATTACAAGTACTTCTGAAGTAGGAGTGGGTTCGCCTGATGGCGAGGGACACTGCTAATAGAAAAAGCCAACCCACATGCAAAATTCAGTCCATCACTACTATAAAAATAGTGTGTATGGACTACGCTTAAGTTCAAAGCTAGTGAGCACCAAAAGAAAGGGGAGAGGGAAGCTAATCCACACATAAACATCAGTCCAGAGCACTAGAAGTAGTAGCATGTTTATGGATTATGCTTGAGTTCATTGACTTGTTCCTTTCCTGGGAGTCATCGCTTGAGTTACGGAGTTCATGCTTTGTGTGGCCTTTTGGTGGGTCGCCCTGCAGAAATAGAGCAAGCTATATGGGATAAAACCCAGGTCAATGAAGTCTTTCTGGTAACTGCCGCTTCCATCGACGATGAGCTGTGTCTTCCGTGGAGGACTTTAGTGTTGGAAGTTTCTGACGGCGGCATTATGCACAGTGTACCTGTGCGAGCTGTTGACTTGTCGAGACTCCTGTATTTTCCACTTGTCACATTGGACAGTGAGGAGTTGGGTGGGGGGGGGGGGGGGGGGGGGGGGGGGCTGAGTGGTCTCAAGGTATTGTGTCCACCTCGAGTGCTGGAGGTCCCAGGTTCAGGCCCCGGTGAGGACCGGGATTTATTTAAAAATTCCACGTGGACTTCTAGTAATAAATTTCCCCTGGTCTGTGGGTGGTGAGATCGGACGCCCGTGTGTATTGTTGTGCACGTAAAAAAATCCCTTGGCAGTTGGAAATTGAAAAAGAGTACAAAATTCCAAGTTAAAAATCTACCCAATGTATTTCAGGATCCTCGCCGATGCTGCAGAGTTCGTGCATTGAGCTGAGTTTCTCCAGGCTCAGGTTTGAATTAGGAGGAAAACGTGATGTTGATCCAACGACTAAATTAACAATTAACTAACTAAATTAGTTAATTATCTGATTAATTATCAGATTAAAAATCTGATGGGAGATGCCTTGAAGAGATTAGAACAAGAATCGCCATGGCGAAAGTAGCCTTTAGCAAGATGAAAAACATTCTGACCAATAAAAGAAGCGAGAAAAAGAGTGTTGAGGGGATACATAGAGCCTGTTCTTTTGTATGGATGTGAAACTTGGACAATGAGCAGTCAAGCTGAAAAGCATCTGATGGCTGCAGAAATGTGGTTTCTGAGGAAAATGCAAAGAATACCATGGACAGACAGAAAAACCAATGACCAAGTACTACAGGAAACAAATGAACATCGTAAACTGATTAGAGAAATTAGACGTAGACAGTCAACATTTTGTGGACATGTTATGAGACGAAATGGATTGGAGAACTTTGTGACAACTGGCAAGATCGAAGGGAGAAGACCGAGAGGAAAATACCTGGATGGCTTGGCCACATGGCATGGACGAGACAGGAACACTGAGCTGATCCACGGCACTGGTGATCGAGTGAAATGGCGAGTCATGACCGCCCACGCTTTCCGGCATGGCACATGATTGATTGAACTAAATTAGTGAGGAGCATTTTGTGTGATGTTCACTAGCACAGGAACACAGCATAATGAGGATGACCTGTTGCCGTAAAGTTGGAACTGCGACTAACGAACTAACCAACTAACTTTGCCAAATAATACAAATTATGTAGAATTTAAATGTAATATGTCTGTATATTTTCAGAACTGGTGCTGAAAGCACGACTTGCCAACAGTGATGAAAAAGACTTCATTGAAATACGGCTCCCCCACACACAGCTAAATTTTGCTGGACTTTCAAGTTTGATATGTAGTGAACTAGGAGTGGAGAGAAGACTGGTAGCAAAGATCCGCAAGTTGCCGGACACTATCATTAGAAAGGATGAAGATGTCAAGAAGTTAACAGACTTCCAGGAGGTGGAATTAGTACTAACAGATAGAGCAGCTTCCAGTTTCCTCTCGGAAATGATGGGTTGTATGCTTGATATATTTGAGTTCGCTGGGTATGTGAGTGTGGTTGCTGTTGGAATAAAAATTATGTTCCATGTTTTTGTGAAATAAAAATCTCTTAACAAGTATGTTATATTCGTTTTTGAAAGCAATAGAGATTTATGAACAGCACAAATATTTATTAAAAACAATATGGAACCATTAACATTTTTAATGTGCTCCATAATTTTTTGGATGGAGGGGTGCAATTGGTAGGGTACACGCCTTATCCTGGTGCAAGGAAATGCAGCCTAAAAATTAAATGTCATGGCAGGACAGACCAGGCCCTAAACCTTGGTTGGCAACTGGTCTAGGATCAAAGCTCAGATAGGCAGAGCATTATCCTGGTGCAAGGAAATGCAGCCTAAAAATTAAATGTCATGGCAGGACAGACCAGGCCCTAAACCTTGGTTGGCAACTGGTCTAGGATCAAAGCTCAGATAGGCAGAGCATTATCATGCTGATCCAGCAGTTTCTGCAGCTTGTGTTGTTTCAGATGGTGTTACCTTTTCTCTGAAGTAAACTAGGCAAGTCAAGAGATAGATCATGCTACATGAGTAAGTCATGGTCTCTGCAATTCAGTCCAGGCTTTGTGCTATAGGGAGGTCTTACCGTCATGGGTTGTAGTTATGCATTTTTCTTTAAAGCACAATGTAATAAACAATCATCTGTGAAGAAGGTAAGGTGCCAGTGAGCGAGTGCTCTAGAACTATGCATCAAGTGAGATTGTAAAGGCTCCAGTATCCTAGCATATTGGGAATTTCTTGAAGGAAGATTATTTTATGTAGTCAGTATCACTACTGTACAACTACTCAGAACATTTTCTGCTGCTCATTTTATTAGGCTGGGTTGACCCAGGGGTTCGTGTGGTAGCAGCAACAAAAATCACTATAAGGAGGGGAACTTGAACCGAGGGCCATTGGGCTGGCAGCTGAGTTCATTAGCCATTATTTTACCACAGTTCTGAATGTTGAAGAATTTCCCACCCTAAATGTCAAATGTTTGCCTTGAATAATCAAGCTGTCTGTAGCCTGGATTTGTCATGGTGGAGTATTGCTACTCTAGTCAGTAGGCTTAGTTGTTTTCAAATTGCATCCTGCCATGAGTCTGGTTGAGTAAAGTACTGTAGAACAACGATAGGATTGTGTCAAAGAGCCAATTAATGAAACTAGAGCGCATACAGAATTAAGCTATGCAGGTGATACCGGAACACACAAGTGGTGTGTATGTGATATATCGCAGTGTTACCCATGATGGCAGATATCATATCTCCAAGTGGCTGCACACACGGAACACCCACTGCATGAAGCCCGGGACAGTTAAGGGCTACAGGCTCATCAGAGGAAAATCACGGATGGCTCAGCAGAGGAGACAATCAGAGAAGTGTACATGCTTGAGAACAATTGAAAAGTAGAATTGATCAGAAGAACAGTTAGACCTGTGCAGAGTCATCACAATGGATGAGGAATGCAGGGATTGGTCGGCAGGCAACGCTGAATAGGAGGCGCAAGATACATATACATACATAATACACACAAATATATACATATACACACACATGGGGACATGCAGACTTGCAGGACATGTTTTTTGGAGTTTAAGAGCTCCACATTAGCAAGAGGCAGAATCATTCAGTACAGGTGTACACTGAGTCAACAATGTCCTGTTCTGAGTAACATCACAATGAAGGGTGGCTGCACATTGATCTCTAACACTGCCTGTCTCGCCCTGACTACATTCTGTCATATTGCTGTTCGTCCATCTCTTGATATTATCTTCCCACTTGTATCGCTGTCTACCTCATGCCTTCAGCCTTACCCTCCAGTATGGCTTTTATAAGAGTGTTATGTTATTTAACAGCCAAAATAATTCCCTTGTCTCTTTTATTTCTTTCTAAAACCTCTGTATTTGATTGTTTATTATCTCCATGAAATATGGCATATTCTTTTGTATATTCACATCCCCAGACCTCTGTTCAACTTTCTAATTGCTTGTTCATTGTCCAAGCTGCCACACCAGTTAGTAGTGTTGAATATACGTAGACAGTCAAAAAATTTTGGCCTGATGATTGTCGTGCATCTTTTACGTATAATTACAAATTGAAGTTACACAAAAGGACACATACAAGAGAGAAACCTTACAAATGTGACGATTGTGGTGCATCTTTTACTTATCATGACACTGTGAATCACCACATGAGAACACATACAGGAGAGAAGCCTTACAAATGTGTTGATTGTGGTGCAACATTTACTCAAGCTTCTACTTTGATGTCCCACAAGAGAACACATACAAGAGAGAAACCTTACAAATGTGATGATTGTGGTAAATTTTTAGCTACAGCTGGCAGTCTTAAGCTCCACAAAAGAACACATACAGGATAGAAGCCTTACAAATGTGATGATGGTAGTGCATCTTTAACTACAGCTGACAATCTGAAGCTCCACAAGAGAACACATACTGAAGAGAAAGCTTACAAATGTGATGAATGTGGTAAATATTTAGCTACAGCTGGCAGTCTGAAGCTCCACAAAAGAATACTTACAGGAGTGAAACCTTACAAATGTGATGATTGTGGTGCATATTTTACTCAAGCTATCAGTCTGAAGCACCACAATAGAACACATACAGGAGAGAAACCTTACAAATGTGATGAATGTAGTAAATTATTAGCTACAGCTGGCAGTCTGAAGCTCCACAAGAGAACACGTACAGGAGAGAAACCTTACAAATGTGATGATTGTAATGCAGCTTTTACTCATGCTGGCAAACTGAAGCTTCACAAGAGAGTACATACAGGAGAGAAACCTTACATATGTGATGATTGTGGTGCATCTTTTACTTATAATGGCAGTCTGAAAGTACACAAAAGGTCACATACAGGAGAAAAACCTTACAAATATGATTGTGGGCATTTGTTTTCTTAAGCTAGTAATCTTAAATATTACAAGAGAACACATCCAGCAAAGAAATTTTACAAATGTGATGATTGTAGTTCATCCTTAACTACAACAGGCAATCTGGTGCACCACATAAGACCACATGCACGAGAGAATCCTGACAAATGCTATTATTGTGGTGCATCTTTTACTCAAGCTGGCAGTCTGAAGATCCACAAGAGAACACATACAGGAGAGAAATCTTACAAATCTGAATTTTTTTTTTTTTCGGACATGATTGCATTGTGCCTGTTTACAGCAGAGCTGCGTTCTTGCGCTGTTAGGCCGACACATCCTACTTCTGCGGGCATTTGTTGACCGGGTTAACCTTCCCGGGGAAACTTCTGGTTTGATTAGCCACAATGGAACACATACAGGAAAGAATCCTTACAAATGTGATGATTGGGGTGAAGCTTTTGCTGAAACCTGTGGTTTGATTAGCCACATGAGAACACGTACAAGAGAGACACCTTACAAATGTGATGTTTGGTCATCTTTTACTGGGCATTGAAGTCCACAAGAAACATACAGGAAAAACCTCAAATGTGATTGGTTTTGCACTTCTCAGGGCTTTTCCTTTATACCCGATAAAAATATCTTTTTTAAAAATTTTTTATTTTTTAAAATTTTTTTAAAAAAAACAGGGGGGAAAAACCCCTTTTTTTTTTTTCCTTCCCCCCAAATAAGTATTCCTCTTCATTTTTGAGAAATTCAGTACAGGATTCCTTAAAATATAAAATTTCAGCTTTGAAATCATTCAACTTTTTGGATAAAGGGAACAAATTCATTACAGCACTTGTTTGAAGATAATTTTCTCTAATTCTAATAATTGCTTCTAAGAGAGACAGCTGAAGTCTTTTCCCTTTGCTTGATTTTATGCATGTTAAAAGAGAGAACATCCTCTCCACCGCAGCAATGCTAATAGTAGTTATTAAGCAAGTAAGAGCAAAAGAAGCAAGCTTTTTAAAATTTGGGGGATGTTTCATCATGACCCCTTGCCAGAACTGCTCGTATCTTTAGGCAGTCCATTTTTTTTAAAATTTTTCTTCTTCCTTCCAATCTAAAAAGGCAATTTCTTGTTGCTTTTCAATAATAGTGTGACTTTCTTCAGCCAAATGCAAAAAGTGAAATTTTTTAAAATAGTGGGAAGCCTGATTTAAGATCATTCCAGGGCTAAAATTGGTTAGATTTTTAAAATATATTTGTTGCTGAAGGAAGCCTCTTTCAAACTTGATCAAGTGCTACTTCTAGCATGGATAAGCATCTTCTTTGAGATCTAAGATCTTTTTTTGAAATTAAATTTTGTATCAGAACTTTTCTGAAGTATTTTTCACACTCTGACAGGAATTTGATGCCAAATCAATATTAAAAATATCTTTTTTTTTTTTTCTTATTTTTATGGTAGCCGGTCTCTCGGCTGTGGGGTTAAAACACTTTCTCTCTGTAACCCCTTTTATCACGCAGAGTCTCGCAGCGGAGCGAGAGCTGAGGCGGTTCGACCCCCGCTCGTGACTTGCGGGGTATGACGGTCGTCAAAAACAATGGCAACCTACTGAGCGTAATCTTGCCAAGAAATCAACATACAGTGAAAGATGCTGGTTTTTGACAGCTACGTCTGTAAAGGATATGCTAAAAAAAAAAAAAAAAAAAAAAAATTATTGGTATCAAATCCTTCTTTTTAAGACTCTTATAATGCAAAACTAGTTCTCATGTAGTTTGTGAGGATCTGCCTTACTTTTCTTAAAAAGGCTATTTAACCTTTCGAATTCTGGGAACCATCGGGTGCAAAATGAAAATAAAGGTAGTTTTTTTGATCTAGAAGCTTTTCCTTTTTAAGTCGCGACTTAAATTTAGTGTCATAATTTGCTAATTTAGCAGAAATAAAATAAGCCTTGAGTTCTTCCCAATTCATTAGAATGTTGAACATCACTTTTCCCGGACAAGCCAGTGAGTAGAAGACATTTTCTCAAAAAGGAAGTGGTGCAGTTCCAGCTGCCCGAAATTCTGCCAATGAGTTCATAATTTTGAATAAATCTTTTTAAAAGCTTCTCGTTGCTATGTCTAAACCAATTTGGTATTTCTGTCAGCAAAATCCAATATTTTAAGGTCGTTTTGACACTGCATATTTGAAGCACAATGCTAATGAATGGCAAACACACTTATACTGAACACATGAAGGAGATACATCTGTCATTCTGGACCAAACTGAATTGTTGCATCCAGCCATACTGGAAGCACCATCTGATGCAAAATCAATGCCATTTTTAATGTTTGATTACATTTTTCAATTTCATTATTAATCAAATTAAATATAGTCTCTCCTGTAACCTCCTGAACTTGAATCAAACATAGAAAACTAGTAGTAATTTCATTTCTTTTATCGCTGAGGCATCTAACTAAAATGCACAAATACTTTTGGATCGAGACATCAGCGGACTCATCAATGATGAGTGTATATTCTTGTTTGCAGATCTAGAATTAGATCACCCCGGGAAGGTTAACCCAGTCAACAAATTCCCGCAGATGTCGGATGTGTCTGCCTAACGGCGCAAGAACGTACCTCTGCTGTAAACAGGCACAACGCAATCACGTCCGAAAAAATAAAACTCCGAATGAACGCAGAAGAAGAACAATTAGATCAGTATTGGTAATAGATCGGTGAAATAACATTTCTTACTTAGTGATTACTGCCCCACTTCCGTCCCCTGTTGTCAATTTTATCTGACCAAGGATTTGCTGCTCACATACATTGGCTACCATCTTTTTCACCTAAGTGACCGCGATGGAGCGTATGGCCACTATGGCAGGCCATTGCTAACAACAATCTGTAACACTCTGCTAAATGGCCTTTATTTCATAAATTTTCTTACTTATTTTCATCCACTGAAAGTGTTTTTTTGTGAGCAAGATGGCGCGTTCCGCATGTGTTTTTCTGTTGTCATGACTCTGCGAGATTTGAAAGTCTTGGAAACAATATTACACCTGCCACAATTTGCAATATGCCGATTCAGAAATCCATCAGTGGATTTCTTGAGCCACACACATATCTTTTCCCATTGATCATTATATTTCCCATTAGTATCATTAAGGATGGTTTCCACTTTGGCATGATAATGCCAATCACTTGCCATCCTTTGCAGATCATTGTATTTCCGATTAGTATCATAAGGGCATATAGAAAGAATGGAAGATAATAGGGAAACAAAACTCGCTTACACTCAGGAAATAAATGACCGTAGACCCGAGGTAGACCAAGAAGACGGTGGAGGATAATATATATACAGACCTACAAGCACTTGGAATCAACGACTGGCAAGAGAAGGTCAACCCAGAGAGACGAATGGAGACGGATTGTATCTGCAGCAAAGAACCTCAATGGCTCGGAACGCTGAAGAAGAAGAAGAAGAAGAAGAAGAAGAAGAAGAAGAAGAAGAAGAAGAAGAAGAAGAAGAAGAAGAAGAAGAAGAAGAAGAAGAAGAAGACGAAAAAAAGAAGAAGGGAATCATAAGATGGTTTCCACTTTGGCATGATAATGGGCTCAATAATAAGAAATACTTGTGAGTTGTGTTGAGTTGAGTTAAAGAACCGACATCACTGCACTCAGGACATTCCCATACGTGCTCCGTCCCCTCGTTCAACAGCCAGCGAAGAGTCATACTACTAATCGTTCCCACCGCTATCTGATTAAAAGCTCTCCTGGTCTTCCCTCTCAGTTTTGAGATTCTTCCAGAACCCCTGCCGATATCCTTGCAATCTCATTCTTTCCACATATGGGTTCTCAATCTGTTCCTCCTCCGTTTCTCCACCTAGGTCCCACAAGCGCACGACCACCTCCCCCTTGTCCATAGGCCAAGATACCACCAAGAGGTGCATTCCCTGCTAGCCTATCAGCCCTGTTCATTCCCTCCGTACACCTGCATGGCCAGGGCAAAATATACATACAATTCTCACAATCTAGTGACCTCTGAAGCGACGAGAGCCATTCCACACGAAACATTCCTTTCTCCACCTTGCTAAGCATATTCTTTGAATCCGTAATGAACACAACGTGTGTTGCAGTAGTCTCCTCTAGCCACCGGAATGGCGTGTTACTGCCTCCACCTCCATTCTCATGCTGGAGGTCGTAGTTTCATATGCCAGGCTCTCCTTTTTCAAGACTCGCCCATTAGCTTTTGCAATAAAGCCCCAGCCACTACGTCTGTTTCTCACCACTGATCCATCGGTGTAGATGACTATGTCACCTTGATGTGTGTTGCTTGGATTAGCTGTTGCACTTCAAACTCAATGCGGCCTGCTGCCCATTCTCTGCTCTCACGACCCAGTGTTATTATTACATTGTGCCAGTCCTTCATGTCATCCGGAACTTCAACCCACTCTTTTTCACGGTTGATGGTCTCAAGATGACACACCTGACTTATAGAAAGTTCTGCCTGTGCCATCCAGGACCTGCCTCGTCTTATTCTATGACCATTTACCATATCCATTGCTGCATGCAGCGGGTGATCCCTGTCTGCGGACATGTGACTTCTCATGAAGGTATAGTATAATGAATTTGAAAACTGAACTGAACAGTAAGGTGGCTGCGCAATGTGTGAGTGCGCATAGAATAGTTAGTTAGTTAGTTAGTTAGTCGACAGATCATCCTCATTGCACATCGAACCATTCAGTCCATAAGTGCTCGGATCCCCTCCTCAGCAAATCCCGCAGCGTGTAGCGGCTAACGACACCAGTTCTGTGTTGGTTTATCAATCTTCTTTGGCTTCCTGCGTAGTGTTCTTGTTTGGCCACCCCTCTTTTAATTTGCTGCTCTAGCAGTCTGGCCATTGTTGTAGATTCACAGTCATCACTTGGTTCTCGCAAAAGTCTCACTTCTCGTAGAGCATTCAGAATGTCAGCCTGGTCCATGGCGCGTCCGCCCTCCACAGTAGCCTCACCTGCGAGCTTGTCAGCCCGCTCATTTCCTTGTACTCCCGCATGCCCTGGCACGAAGATGAAACTAATCTTTGCCAGCCGAGACCGCTCAGAGGCAGCAACCATTCTCTTCGGATCGACCCCTCCTCTATCCTCTTGATCATGTTCATTGAGTCGCTAAGGAAACAAGCCCTAGTGAATGTCTGTGTCTCGAGCCATGTTATTGCTTTACTTACTGCCATGACTTCCATGGTCAGGCTACTTGTGGTTTCAGTGAAAGCACCAGAGTCCTCCTTCACAATTCTCCCTCCGGCCCGAGCTGTAAAGGCCCATGAGCTTCTCACATGTCGGACGACCGACCCATCTGTGTAGATGACCGCGTCACCGTCTAGCGAATTCTCTAAAATCAACGCTTGTACTCCACAGCAGCCGGATTTTCTTGTCTGCATTTTCTATCTAGTTGGATGCAAACTGAAAAGGATGTGCAGAAGTCTGTTGGCACTTGCACCCACTCCTCGCCAGGTTCTAAGTCCTCAAGTGAACACACCTGTTGAAGAATGTCTTCGGCTTGACCCATCCACGACCGTCCTCTTTTTAACCTGCTGCCCTTCACCTTCCTAATTTCACTATGCAGTGGATGTTGTGTGTTTGCGTTAATTCTGAGGTAGGCGCGTGCCCTGCAAACTTGTATTCTCTCTTCAATGGTTGGAAAATCAAGAAGGTAGCGCATCGCCCTGCATGCTGTATCTCTTGTACATCCAAGAATAATGCGCATAGCTTCATTCTGTATCCTTTCCATCCTTTCTATCTGCTTATGGCTGAGAGTCAGGATTGCCATTGCATACTCCAAAACAGACATGACCAGCCCCTCGTACAGAAGACATAGATGGCGCTGCTCACAGTTTGCTGCCGCCATCACCCGCATCGCTGCCAAACCCCGCTTGGCCTTTGTTATCACCTGGTCTATGTGCACATTATAAGCAAGGCTTCGATCAAACCGTATCCCCAGGTAATTCATTGCCTGCGTTCTTTCCACCGTCTCTGAACACAGCATTACAGTTGGTGTTGGAGTGTTGACAATATGATTATTCAACGAGAACCAAGTCACTGTTGCCTTTGTTGGGTTGACCATTGCCCCAGCTTCATCACACCAAGTACTTATGCGATTGAGTTCGGTTTGTAGTTCCACAGCAACCTCCTCTCTATCCTTACCCTGACGATACACTAAAACATCATCGGCATATGACAATGTCCTGCCAGGTCCAGTGATCTGCTCACTGGTGATTCTCACTGTGTAGGCGTTGAACAGTACCGGAGATAATGGTGATCCCTGTGGTAGGCCAGGATATATTGTTGTTGGTTCCGAAGTCCAACTGCCACATCTAAACACTACTTTCCGTTGGAAGAGGGCTGCAGCGATCCAACTAAGGAGGAATGGACTTACGTTTAGTTCGAGAAGCTGAAACATTAAAAATCCAGTGGTACTCTGTTGTATGCGTCCTCAAGATCAATCGCTGCAGCAACGGTTTCAGTGCCTGAGTGGAAACCTTCATAGACATCCTGGGCAAAGACTGCTGCATTGGTCCAGGTTTCTCTTTTTGGACGGTACCCACCCAGGGTAGGTGGGAAAACACCTTGCCTCTCTAGTTGGCTGATATTTTCCTGGCAATTACCTTCTCCAGCAGCTTGCCTATTGTATTCTGCATGGTTATAATTCGATATCCCTGAATTTTTGTGTGGTCTTTGTCAGGCTTCGGCAAGGGAATCAGATAGCTGTGTAACCATTCCTCCTTGATGCTAGCACTCCCTATACTGTTGTTGTACATGTCTGCTAGTTTTCTCTAGCTCATTGTCGGTACACCTATTTATGTCTCGTGTTTTTGATCCTTGAAGTTGGTTGCATGTCCTTTACAGCACATCCCAGTCAACCCCAACATTTATTGACTGTTTGTGATTTTCTAGGCAATTTTATGTTCAACAGTGTGCCATTGTATTCTGAATGGCTGTCACTCATACCATTGTGAACATGAATGCCAAGCAATCTGCTTCCTAATCACTGACTTTGAAGCTGGTATGTCAGCACTGTGAGACTATCAACTACCTCTAAGCCACAGATGTCAGCATTTTGTAAAGGAGTTAAGCATTTAAAATCTGGTGCTAAACTTACATTCCTTTGATTTCCACATATTTCCTAGTACTGTGATAGGTTATGGCATAAAGGCAACATATAGAGACATGAAGGGCAGAGTCGTGCGACTGTGACGTCCTGTATTCAATGCAACTAACGTTTATTGAATACCACATAAAATTATCAGCTTAATAAAAGCAACATACATGCATGAAGGGCAAAATCCTCCATGGGGAAAAACTAACAGAGACATTTAAAATAAGACCTGGAGTGAGACAGAGTTGCCTTTTGTCACCTCTACTATTCTTACTGGCTGTATTCTGGATTATGATGGCAACAACAAGCACTGCCAGAAATGGAATTCAATGGGTTTCTCTGACAAAGCGACTCAATAACCTGGATATCGCTGGTGACATTGACCTCCTGTCTCTCACATGACATCATATGCAGGAAAAATTAACATTGGATGGGAGTTCACAACAATTAATTAGGTTTCAAAATTCATCACTGAAAGATAGGAAATAAGAATACATTGATCAAACTTGGTTTCTCTTGGTGAAACCTCACTTTGAGAGATGGAATCATACACCTTTGTAAGTTAGCAGTGTAGACCCCAGGGAGTGGAACAGATACAGATGTCAGAATTAGAATACGGGAGACTGGAGGAGATTTTATAACACTGGGGAATTTATGGAAATCAAAAGAAATTAAACTTGGCACAAAACTTAGAATATTTAATTCTAACGTTAAATCAGTACTACCATATTGATAAGAAATGTGGAGAACAATTAAAACAATCACAATAAAGTTACAGACATGCACTAATTGGTACCTGCACATAATCCATCCATCATGTGCCATGCCGATAAGTGTGGGCGGTCATGTTTTCCTATCTCACTCGATCACCAGAGTCGTGGATCAGCTCCTGTGTTCCTGTCTCGACCATGCCACGATGGCCAAGCCATCCAGGTATTTACTTCTCGGTCTTCCCCTTGGTCTCTTCCCTTCGATCTTGCCAGTTGTCACCAAGTTCTCCAAGTTATTTCTTCTCATAACATACCCAAAGAATTTTGACTGTCTACATCAATTTTTCTAATTAGTTTACGATCTTCATTTGTTTCTTGAAGGACTTGTTCATTGGTTTTTCTGTCTGTCCATGCTATTCTCTGCATTTTCCTGAGAAACCACATTTCCACACCCATCAGATGTTTTTCAGCTTGACTGCTCATTGAGACACTTCACATCCATACATAAGAACAGGCTCTATGTAGCACCTCAACACTCTTTTTCTCGTTTCAATTGATATCTTTTTATTGGTCAGTATGTTTTTCATCTTGCAAAAGACTACCTTCGCAATGGCAATTCTTGTTCTAATCTCTTCAAGGCATCTCTCATCAGGTGTTATAACTGTTCCGAAATAACTGTACCGATTAACTTGCTCAAGAATATGCCCATCTACTTGTATGTCACATTGTGGTATTTCCTTCTTCCCAGTGACGACCATAATCTGTCTTCTTACTATTCAGTTCTAACCCTAGTTGCTCACTGTGTGCAACTGCACATAATAGAAGGAATCCAATCGAATGACAGAATCACCCATGCAGAGCTCATGGAGAGAACTAGACAAACACCAGTGAAACAAGAGGTGAAGAAAATACTCTGGCACTGGATATGACATACATTGAGAAAACCTGATACTAGTATAACTAGAAAGGCTATTGTCTGGAATCCATGGATTTACATCAAGAAAAACCTAAAAACATATGGAGAATAGAAGTAGAAAGAAATCATTATGGTTACAACATGCACGGAGCTGCATGGGATAGTTAAGGATAGGAGGGCTGGGGGTGAGTGTCGGGAGCCAAAGTCCCAAGGGGGAATGAAGGGTGAAAGAGGAATGCATGTTAGTTAGTTAGTCGACAGATCAACCTCATTGCACATCGAACCATTCAGTCCATAAGTGCTCGGATCCCCTCCTCAGCAAATCCCGCAACGTGTAGCGGCTAACGACGCCAGTTCTGTGTTGGTTTATCAATCTTCTTTGGCTTCCTGCGTAGTGTTCTTGTTTGGTCACCCCTCTTTTAATTTGCTGTTCTCGCAGTCTGGCCATGGTTGTAGAGTCACAGTCATCACTTGGTTCACGCAAAAGTCTTACTTCTCGTAGAGCATTCAGAATGTCAGCCTGGTCCATGGCGCGTCCTCCTCCACAGTAACCTCACCTGCGAGCTTGTCGACCCGCTCATTACCTTGTACTCCCGCATGACCTGGCACGAAGATGAAACTAATCTTTGCCAGCCGAGACCGCTCCAGAGGCAGCAACCATTCTCTTCGGATCGACCCCTCCTCTATCCTCTTGATCATGTTCATTGAGTCGCTAAGGAAACATACCCTAGTGATGTAGTGATGAAACATGCTCTAGTGCCCTTGTAAACATAGTTGTTCTGACCTCCCAGTGTTTAGTTGATCTTGCACCTGATTGTGTGTATAGGACAATAGGACTGTCATCAGCAAAGTCCACGTTATCAGATTTATTAGTCAGATTCCATTTAATTCCGTTTCTGGCGGTAGTTATTGGTGACACCATAATTCAATCAGTCAATAACAATATTAAAGAGGTTTCCCCTGTCTTCTTATTTCAAATGTACTTGTTAGTTTTCACTCACGAAGAGCTCTGAATTGCATGTCTTTATATTTTACTATTATTATGTTATTGCTTTTTTCTGGGATCCCATTTGTGTTATTTGCTTAAGTCAACTTTCTAGAATGTCACACAAGAACACATACAGGAAAGACAATTTACAAATGTGATGGTCATACATCTTTTACTCAGGCGTGTACTCATAAGTGCCACAAACAAAACACTTATAGGATAGTGCAAGGATCTTTAAAATGTTAATGGAAGGTGGTTTATTCAATCTAGAGTTATTTTGAGTAGTTACATTCATCTTTCCATTTAATAACTTGATGGTACATGAGTGGCATGTAGGAAAGCATAAATCCCATGACAGGGTGAGCTGGGCAAACCATAGATAAAATATAACAATGGTTTATTCTGCTAATGAGCATTCAGGGGGGATCTTCATACTAGCCACAGAAGGAGAGTAACACTAAAATAAGTAAATAATCCATTTGTACACCTTCAGCCGTGGTTGGCATTTGATGCTAGAGTCATACAGTGGAGTCTGGATAAGTAGAAGTCACAGAGGCAGAAGAAATGTGTTCTACTTATCAGAAATTCTACTTATCCAGACTGCACACATTTACACTAATGAACAACACTAATACCATGCAGTAGCATTGAGTAAAATGATTGTACCACTTATCAAACACAGGTAGTGAACAAATAAATAGAAATACAATATCAGAAATGTTGAAATGTTTAATTTTGAAAATTTCCAAATTAATTAAAGAAAAAGTCTGTGATTTTGCTTTGCTTCTTGACTTGTGAAAAATATCTTCCCATGGCCTGTTTAAAGGCACAAAATGGTGAGACTGCATCATCTGAACAACCAGTCTGCATCATCTGAACATCCAGTCTGTATCATGTAAATGTCAATTTTGTCAATCCATGCCAAAATATGTGACTGTGATACAGGTTGTGCTTGCAGCCCACAGTCATCCTCATCCACAGAATTATATTTAGCTAAAGCAGGTCTGAGCACGTCTTCTATCCATGAGTGAGTTGTTGCTTCATTTACTGACTGACTTTCTCTCCACACACATTCTTGTACATGATACAATGTCGTTTTTTGAAATGATCCAACCAGCCAGCACTACAATTCCAGTCTGTCAGACTTCCAAGACGTGCAAATTCTTCTGCTTTCGCAATAAGTAAAGGCCCATTTACTGGTACAATTGCCGATCTAACCACAGTGAACCATTTTAAAAGGGCAGCATTAACAAAATCACACGCGGCAGTTCTAGCTCACTGTCTGTCCCCGTCGATTTGACATTCGAAAAACAATTTTCTGTAGCGGTCTTTATGCTTTAAAATGCAGGAAAGTCGATGTTGGAATACCAAATTCCCTGGCTATATTCACTTTCTTCTTCCCACTATGTTCAACCTCTTCCAACAGCCCAATCTTTCCTTTTAAAGTTAAAGTAACAAACTTTCGTCCACTAGCTCCATTGTTGACATGTAGTGAGATATCGTATGTGCCGTATCGATTGTTGTTCTCCAGGCTGACTAAAAATTATTTTGCGAAACATCGACTTAAACGTGAACACTTATATAGTCGGTATTAATTTTTATGTTCGACTAATCCGAAAATTCGAATATGTTCAATATTACACCAGTCATCTTTATTTCCCAAGATGTTTTCTTGTACCCTTGTTCTTTTCATTGGGCGTTCATTCGCTTTGAACTCAAGTGTAGCCCATGCACATGTTACTACCTCTAGTGCACTGAACTGATTTGTGCATGTCGATTAGCTTCCTCTATTACCAGTGTCCCTCGCCATCAGGTGAACCCACTCTGACTTCAGAGGTATCTGGTACCCATTTTAATCTGGGTTGGCATGGGCTGGCAATTTTCTATTCCACCTCAGATTCGACAACGTTACCAGTGGGACCAGGCAAGCATTTGGCCACCACATTATCATGGCTCTTGCCATGAAGTGAATGCTGTAACGGCTACTGATGCGTCTAGGGTTTTGACATAATATGAATAATACTTGATACCTTGTTTTATAGAAGACCAACACAGGTACTGGAATATAATTTCACGAAGACTTTCTTCTTGACAGTTACTTTTAATCCATCCGTGCTTTCGGATACACAACAGTTCGACAGGGAATATAATATACGTGACGTCTGACATTCATACAGCTGTACACAAAGAGCGGCCTAACTAACTGTTAGCCATTTCTCAGAAGACATGCTGCGTCCGAACAGGACGGCAGCCCAAGTCTAACCCCTAGTGACCTTTTTCGTGACGCTTCCCTAGTTTCCCTGTGCACTCCATAATTGTACATTTCGGTGCATGTTTTAGGGAAGCTCCCTTCAGCCTTTCTCAGTCTGCTTTGTGTCAGTGACTGATATGTGGCAGCTCTCACAGAAGGAGACTGGTGAGCCCTAATACTCATGTAGTTTGATATTTGTGACAATGAGTGTTGTGGCCTTCCTACTAGAATACTTTTAGCAATGTATTCTAGGTCATTGTTCTTTTTTATGTGTTTTGAGGAATGTGTTAGTAGAATAAATGAATGTGTAACTGACATTGTTGTTCTTTGATTTATAGAATGGTAGAATTATTGCTAGGACTTATTCAAGAACAAGAGAAACTTGACAAGATCAATCATTGCTGTTTTTTTAATAGAGGATTCAATCTGAAGCACCACAAAAGAACACACACAGAAGAGAAACAGTATAATATGTGAAACACCACAAAAAAACACATACAGAAGAGAAACTGATAGTTGAAGCATCAATAAAAAAAACACACACATACAGAAGAGAATCACTGATATTCGAAGCACCACACAAGTGCACACACAGAAGAGAAACAGTGATATTAGAAGCATCACAAGAAACATACAGAAGAGAAACATTGTGATATTTGAAAGATAAAAATTAACACTTGTACAACCATGGAATAAAGACAGATTTTGTATCTAATCATTGAAATAGAGCTACGAGTCTCAGAATTGTATATTAAATCAGCACAGGTTAAATAACAAACAACACATCGGACCGTATTTCTATGTCCAGTATATAACGAACATGTAAGCAAGAGAAATGATTGGTCAGTTCACACAAGTAGAAGAAAGAAGTAGAGACCAAAGGACACACTAGACAACATTTAAATTGAAAGCCATAGTTACCTACCGGGATTCGAACCTGTCACCTCCAAATGACGGCATCACCTCGCTGTAGGAACAGTACTTTGACACATGACCAACATGCTCATGAGTCGCTCAGTAGGAACGGGTGTGAATACTTTTGCGTGCTTAGCCAATTCAAGCCATTAATTACAGCCATTATCTTTGCGGACAAAGGTACATTTAGATGTTTCAGTATGGGTGATATTTGAGATATAAGCACACTTGATTTTTGACATCCGATTTTGATTTCTCTGTATATTCTGTCATCTTCTGTGATCATATGTTCTAGATATTTAAATAGGGCTCACCGACCGCATGCTACCAATGTCAAACATTATCTAAATTACATTTATGCAAAATCAACACCTGTGAGACAAAATGTTTGAGGAGAGCTGCCAACTTAACTATCCGAGACCGAATGAGAAATGTTATCAGACACACAGAAGAATTAACGCTGTGTACCACACATACTTAAAGACAGAATATCAAATGGTTCGACCATCTCGTGAGAATGCAACACCACCAACCCTGACGCTGCATGAAAGATCTGATATGAGAGCAGGAGGACACCCGAGGGGGAAAAAATTGGATTGACGACGTCAAAGACATTGTACACGGAATGACACTACCCATTACAATTAGTAGGATAATTCTGATCTTTTGGGCTGAGTGGACTCAAATTATGGTGTCCGCTTCGAGTGCTGGGGGTCCTAGGTTCAAGCTCCAGTGAGGGCAAGGATATTTTCACGTTGACTTCTAGTAACAATTTCCCCTGGTCTCTGGGTAGTGAGATCGGATGCCCATGTGTATTGTTGCGCCCCCTAAAATACCCTTGGCAGTTGGAAATCGAAAAAGAGTAGCCTAACGGTGCTGTCTGGGAAAAGTTTTGAGTTAAAAATCTACCCAAAGTATTTCAGGATCCTCACCAGTGCTACGGAGTTCGTGCACTGAGCTGAGTTTCTCCAGACTCGTGCTGCATGGTAAATTGAGTTGTCTCCCTAAGCACAAGCCGTGTGTTTTCCCACCCACCCCACTTATCGCTCATGCCATTGTCGGCTCAGCGTATTATTTTTTTACTATTTGTTAATTAAAGTTAAGTTAGCTGCATATCCTTTACAGACTTAGCAGTCAACCCCACTCCATTTTTCCGTCTTCTTGTTTCCTTATCTCTATTCTCTCTCCCTCTCTCTCTCCTCTCTCTCTCTCTCTCTCTCTCTCTCTCTCTCTCTCTCTCTCTCTCTCTCTCTCTCTCTCTCTCTCTCTCTCTCTCTCTCTCTCTCTCTCGCTATCTTACAGACATAAACCCCACGAGGAGTTTCAATTGTAAAATGTCCCTTGCCGCTCCAGCGACGTTCCCTAATTCCTAAAAATTAAACGTTTAACCTCTCAATCTCATCACACACTACTTTAAGCTTTCCCTCATACAGACTTCTCACATTCCACGTTGCTATTCTCACTCTGTTTCTTAGTCTGACACAGGGGATTTCCTTGGTAGCACAGTCAGGATTAACTCCGTCATCACTATTACTAGCACTGGTCTCTGTGTCACACTCTTCCCCAGTGTTATCTGATCTGCCTGGCCTGGGGGTCTCGCCACCAGATCTCTTTCTTATTATGTTTTCTTTCATGGTTATGGTTTCTTGGCAAGTTTTGCAGAAGGTAGTTTGCCATTGCTTTCCTTCTGGGCAGTGACTGTACTAGTCCGTGGCCAAAGCCATTGTCTCTACTGATGAGATCATCTTCCTATCGCCGCAGAGTGCAAGACCATAACCAACATCAATCTATCGGCTGCTTTCACACTCCATCCACCACCTGCTTCCATGGCTTCACGTAACCCTGACCGGGGGGCTAAACGGGTACTTCACCTTGCCCAAGGGTGTCCCGTAGACTAATGGAGGAAAGGAGGCGTCTTACATCTCTTTTAAGGGACGCAGAGGTGTTTCCAAGGCACCAGGGCCGGGTTATATACTGGCCAAGACCTATTGACGCGTCCTCGTCGAGCGTCCTGGGCAACAGGTCCCTTCGGGGTCCTGGCTGAAGTCAATAGGATCGCCGATTCCTCCGAAGTCGGAGAGTGTCTGCCTGTATGGCGAGGAACCACCAGTCTGCACACCAATAAGCCAGACATGGGACAACGGATACTCACGCAAAACTCAGGTCCTGTATGACATCACACTGATGTTGGACAACCGGATGCCTTCATCCGACATACAAGACTTTGCGTTGGAGCTCAAGCCAACGAACACAAGCAAGCAAGCAATCTCTTTTTAAAAAAGCCAAGTCATGAAATTTAAAAAGCCTTTAAAAAAGCCAAACATCATCATCATCATCATCATCATCATCATCATCATCATCATCGTCTTCCACTTCTGCCGTCAAGCGTCGTGGGGAGGAATAATTTTCGTTCCAGCGCCCGGTGGGCGGCACTGGATAGTGTCATTCCGTATGATTGTACAATGTCTTTGATGTCGTCAATCCATTGTCTTCTTGGACGTCCTCTTGGTCTTGTCGCAGATGATCTTAGATGTAAGGCCAGTGTTGGTAGTTGTTGGTGTTGCATTCTAACGACATGGCCAAACCACTTGATCTTCTGTCTTTCAATAAATGTGGCACAAGGTGTTGATCCCACTGTCTGTCTGATAACAGCATTTCTTACTCGATCTCGGATTGTTAGGTTGGCAGCTCTCCTCAGGCATTTCATCTCGCAGGTGTCGATTTTACGAAGGTGTGATTTGGATAAGTCCAGGTTTGAGATTGGTAGCATAAGGTTGGTGTGAATATGCTGTTTATTATCTTATACCCGATAAAAATATCTATTAAAAATATATTTATATCACATGAAAACCTCTTCTTCAAATAAGTATTCCTCTTCATTTTTGAGAAATTCAGTACAGGATTCCTTAGAATATAAAATTTCAGCTTTGAAATCATTCAACATTTTGGATGAAGGAACAAATTCATTACAGCACTTGTTTGAAGATAATAGTTCTGCTCTAATTCTAATAATTGCTTCTAAGAGAGACAGCTGAAGTCTATTCCTAGCTTTGATTGTTATGCATGTTAAAAGAGAGAACATCCTCTCCACCGCAGCAATGCTAATAGTAGTTATTAAGCAAGTAAGAGCAAAAGAAGCAAGCTCTTTAAATTGGGGATGTTTCATCATGACCCCTTGCCAGAACTGCTCTGTATCTTTAGGCAGTCCATTTTCTTTAAATTGTTCTTCTTCCTTCCAATCTATAAAAGGCAATTTTCTGTATTGCTCTTCAATAATAGTGTGACTTTCTTCAGCCAAATGCAAAAAGTGCAATTTTTAAAATAGTGGGAAGCCTGATTTAAGATCATTCCAGGGCTAAAATTGGTTAGATCTTTAAATATATTTGTTGCTGAAGGAAGCCTCTTTCTAACTTGATCAAGTGCTACTTCTAGCATGGATAGGCATCTTTCTTTGAGATCTAAGATCTCTTTTTGGCAATTAATTTTCGTATCAGAACTTTTCTGAATGTATTTTTCACACTCTGACAGGAATTTGATGCCAAAATCAACATTAGAAATATCTTCTTTTTTTTTCTTATTATTATTGGTATCATAAATCCTTCTTTTTAAGACTCTTATAATGCAAAAATAGTTCTTCATGTAGTTCGTGAGGATCTGCCTTACTTTTCTTAAAAAGGCTATTTAACCTTTCGAATTCTGGCAACCATCGGGGTTGCAAAATGAAAATAAAGGTAGTTTCTTTGATCTAGAAGCATTTCCTTTATAAGTCGCGACTTAAATTTAGTGTCATAATTTGCTAATTCAGCAGAAATAAAATAAGCCTTGAGTTCTTCCCAATTCATTAGAATGTTGAACATCACTTTTCCCCGGACAAGCCAGTGAGTAGAAGACATTTTCTCAAAAGGAAGTGGTGAAGTTCCAGCTGCCTGAAATTCTGCCAATGAGTTCATAATTTTGAATAAATCTTTAAATGCTTCTCGTTGCTATGTCTAAACCAATTTGGTATTTCTGTCAGCAAAAATCCAATATTTGAAGGTAGTTTTGACACTGCATATTTGAAGCACAATGCTAATGAATGGCAAACACACTTATACTGAACACATGAAGGAGATACATCTGTCATTCTGGACCAAACTGAATTGTTGCATCCAGCCATACTGGAAGCACCATCTGATGCAAAATCAATGCCATTTTTTAATGTTTGATTACATTTTTCAATTTCATTATTAATCAAATTAAATATAGTCTCTCCTGTAACCTCCTGAACTGGAATCAAACATAGAAAACTAGTAGTAATTTCATTTCTTTTATCGCTGAGGCATCTAACTAAAATGCACAAAGACTTTTGGATCGAGACATCAGCGGACTCATCAATGATGAGTGTATACTTTTTGTTTTGCAGATCTAGAATTAGATGTGTCTGCCTAACGGCGCAAGAACGTACCTCTGCTGTAAACAGGCACAACGCAATCACGTCCGAAAAAATAAAACTCCGAATGAACGCAGAAGAAGAACAATTAGATCAGATTTTAAAGATGGTGAAATAACATTTCTTATTAGTGATATGCACTTCGTTCGGTGCAATTTTATCTGACCAAGAGTGCTGCCACATACATTGGCTACCATTTTTTCACCTAAGTGATGGATGGTGCGTATGGCACTATGGCAGGCCATGCTAACAACAATCTGTAACTCTGCTAATTGACTTTATCATAAATTTTCTTACTTATTTTCATCACTGAAAGTGTTTTTTGTGAAGAAGATGGCGCGTTCCGCTTGTGTTTTTCTGTTGTTTCATGATCTGCGAGATTTGAAAGTCTTGGAACAATATTACACCTGCACAATTTGCAATATGCCGATTCAGAACCATCAGTGGATTTCTTGAGCCACACAAATATCTTTTCCCATTGATCATTATATTTCCGATTAGTATCATAGGATGGTTTCCACTTTGGCATGATAATGCCAATCATTTGCCATCCTTTGCAGATCATTGTATTTCCGATTAGTATCATAAGAGCATATAGAAAGAATGGAAGATAATAGGGAAACAAAACTCGCTTACACTCAGGAAATAAATGACCGTAGACCCCGAGGTAGACCAAGAAGACGGTGGAGGGATAATATATATACAGACCTACAAGCACTTGGAATCAACAACTGGCAAGAGAAGGTCAACCAGAGAGACGAATGGAGACGGATTGTATCTGCAGCAAAGAACCTCAATGGCTCGGAACGCTGAAGAAGAAGAAGAAGAAGAAGAAGAAGAAGAAGAAGAAGAAGAAGAAGAAGAAGAAGAAAAAGAAGAAGAAGAAGAAGAAGAAGAAGAAAAAGAAGAAGAAGAAGGGAATAATAAGATGGTTTCCACTTTGGCATGATAATGGGCTCAATAATAAGAAATACTTGTGAGTTGTGTTGAGTTGAGTTAAGAACCGACATCACTGCACTCAGGACATTCCCATACGTGCTCAGTCCCCTAGTTCAACAGCCAGCGAATAGTCATACTACTAATCGTTCCCACCGCTATCTGATTAAAAGTTCTCCTGGTCTTCCCTCTCTGTTTTGAGATTCTCCCCCGCAATCTCATTCTTTCCACATATGGGTTCTCAATCTGTTCCTCCGCCTTCTCCACCTGGCCCCACAAGCGCACGACCGCCTCCCCCTTGTCCATAGACAAGATACCACCAAGAGGTGCATTCCCTTCTAGCCTATCAGCCTGTTCATTCCCCCGTACACCCGCATGGTCAGGGCAAAATATCCATACAATTCTCACAATCTGTGACCTCTGAAGCGACGAGAGCCATTCCACACGAAACATTCCTTTCTCCACCTTGTTAAGCATATTCTTTGAATCCGTAATGAGCACAACGTGTGTTGCAGTAGTCTCCTCTAGCCACCGGAATGCCGTTGTTACTGCCTCCACCTCCATTCTCATGCTGGAGGTCGTAGTTTCATAAGCCAGGCTCTCCTTTTTCAAGACTCGCCCATTAGCCTTTGCAATAAAGCCCCAGCCACTACGTCTGTTTCTCACCACTGATCCATCGGTGTAGATGACTATGTCACCTTGATGTGTGTTGCTTGGATTAGCTGTTGCACTTCAAACTCAATGCGGCCTGCTGCCCATTCTCTGCTCTCACGACCCAGTGTTATTATTACATTGTGCCAGTCCTTCATGTCATCCGGAACTTCAACCCACTCTTTTTCACGGTTGATGGTCTCAAGATGACACACCTGACTTATAGAAAGTTCTGCCTGTGCCATCCAGGACCTGCCTCGTCTTATTCTATGACCCTTTACCATATCCATTGCTGCATGCAGCGGGTGATCCCTGTCTGCGGACTTGTGACTTCTCATGAAGGTATAGTATAATGAATTTGAAAACTGAACAGTAAGGTGGCTGCGCAATGTGTGAGTGCGCATAGAATAGTTAGTTAGTTAGTTAGTCGACAGATCATCCTCATTGCACATCGAACCATTCAGTCCATAAGTGCTCGGATCCCCTCCTCAGCAAATCCCGCAACGTGTAGCGGCTAACGACGCCAGTTCTGTGTTGGTTTATCAATCTTCTTTGGCTTCCTGCGTAGTGTTCTTGTTTGGCCACCCCTCTTTTAATTTGCTGCTCTAGCAGTCTGGCCATTGTTGTAGATTCACAGTCATCACTTGGTTCTCGCAAAAGTCTCACTTCTCGTAGAGCATTCAGAATGTCAGCCTGGTCCATGGCGCGTCCGCCCTCCACAGTAGCCTCACCTGCGAGCTTGTCAGCCCGCTCATTTCCTTGTACTCCCGCATGCCCTGGCACGAAGATGAAACTAATCTTTGCCAGCCGAGACCGCTTCCAGAGGCAGCAACCATTCTCTTCGGATCGACCCCTCCTCTATCCTCTTGATCATGTTCATTGAGTCGCTAAGGAAACAAGCCCTAGTGAATGTCTGTGTCTCGAGCCATGTTATTGCTTTACTTACTGCCATGACTTCCATGGTCAGGCTACTTGTGGTTTCAGTGAAAGCACCAGAGTCCTCCTTCACAATTCTCCCTCCGGCCCGAGCTGTAAAGGCCCATGAGCTTCTCACATGTCGGACGACCGACCCATCTGTGTAGATGACCGCGTCACCGTCTAGCGAATTCTCGAAAATCAACGCTTGTACTTCAGCCTCAACAGCAGCCGGATTTTCTTGTCTGCATTTTCTATCTAGTTGGATGCAAACTGAAAAGGATGTGCAGAAGTCTGTTGGCACTTGCACCCACTCCTCGCCAGGTTCTAAGTCCTCAAGTGAACACACCTGTTGAAGAATGTCTTCGGCTTGACCCATCCACGACCGTCCTCTTTTTAACCTGCTGCCCTTCACCTTCCTAATTTCACTATGCAGTGGATGTTGTGTGTTTGCGTTAATTCTGAGGTAGGCGCGTGCCCTGCAACCTTGTATTCTCTCTTCAATGGTTGGAAAATCAAGAAGGTAGCGCATCGCCCTGCATGCTGTATCTCTTGTACATCCAAGAATAATGCGCATAGCTTCATTCTGTATCCTTTCCATCCTTTCTATCTGCTTATGGCTGAGAGTCAGGATTGCCATTGCATACTCCAAAACAGACATGACCAGCCCCTCGTACAGAAGACATAGATGGCGCTGCTCACAGTTTGCTGCCGCCATCACCCGCATCGCTGCCAAACCCCGCTTGGCCTTTGTTATCACCTGGTCTATGTGCACATTATAAGCAAGGCTTCGATCAAACCGTATCCCCAGGTAATTCATTGCCTGCGTTCTTTCCACCGTCTCTGAACACAGCATAACAGTTGGTGTTTGAGTGTTGACAATATGATTATTCAACGAGAACCAAGTCACTGTTGCCTTTGTTGGGTTGACCATTGCCCCAGCTTCATCACACCAAGGTACTTATGCGATTGAGTTCGGTTTGTAGTTCCACAGCAACCTCCTCTCTATCCTTACCCTGACGATACACTAAACATCATCGGCATATGACAATGTCCTGCCAGGTCCAGTGATCTGCTCACTGGTGATTCTCACTGTGTAGGCGTTGAACAGTACCGGAGATAATGGTGATCCCTGTGGTAGGCCAGGATATATTGTTGTTGGTTCCTGTCACAGGATAAATAAACTTGTTAGTTGCGACCGATGATAACCAAACCCGACATTATTTTGCTAACACAATTGACTCTGTGATGGTGAACTAACTGAGGAAAATACGTCGGTACAGATTCTCGACACCTGGTCAACAGTGTGTATGAGATCAAAGGGAGTCACGTCGAGTTGTCTACACATAGTCGACAAGTTGATGACAGGATGTTGTTCGAGAGGTGTGTACTGGCGACATTTGTCTACAAAAAGGAAGTTGGTCGTTGCAAGTGATAGACAGAATGCCTGCTAGAGGTCAGAAGGATTCTGTAATGGGAGAAAGGTCTCTGGCTTACAGACAACCCGGATATTTGTTGGATGAGACAAAGAACTCCCCAGATGAAAAGGAAAATTGACAGCTAATTGACTATGGTTAGTCTGGAAACAGGAGGACAAAGCCAGATTCTGGACTGATTGGCGTCTGGACTTCCTGGTGACTCACTCAAGCACCCATATAAAACCCAGTGCAGTAAACAGGTGGAGGGAGTCGAGGAAAACATTCTGAAGTGGTAAAATTGGGGATAATTCCGAGTTGTGTTATATTAGAGGGACTAGCCTATCTTAGTAGTGATAGTTATCCACGGACATAGATCCAATCGGATTGCCTAGTTTCTCGAGTAACAACAGGAATAGACATATGGTAGGCAATTAATTATATCTAACTTAAGAGTATGATTAGGAATAGAGTACAGTACTGTGTAGTGATATAATGTATTATGATTAGTGATAGAATGTTCTATAAGTGCGGTGCTAGAAAGTATCATAAGAGCGTCGGCACTAGTATTCTATTGTGTGGCTTCAAGTAGCTTGTGTTATATATCATTTTACTCGGGAAGTTGAGGACAATGTAATGGCATAATAATTAGAGAGATTAAGGATGGTTGAGAGGGAGGAGGGGAATGTGTAATGGTAGGATCTTCCAGTAGGGCATCTGCTGGGTTTCTACCCGTTCCTTTAGTCTTTCCTGGTGTTGCCATGCCTCAGATCATATGATTGAGTTATTTGGCCGTATGACAGAGATCGGATCTCTGTTATAGATCTGAGTGCTGTTATTGGCCTACAATCATCTAATTACGGTCAGGACTGAGTTGCCCTCACCATGATGTTATCTGCTCTACAGGTTCCATGTACAGTTCCCCTTGAGTGTTCCACGTGAGTGGGAGAGGATTTACTACGAAGAAGCAGTTTCAAAGTTTGACACAATGATGGCTCAGCATCTGAAGACAGAGGTTGCTGAGAGGCCGCTACATCGGGCTTATACCCAAGTTGGTTTGCGGGAACCTGGCTTCTGCTGAGTGGAATTGTATGAACAGAAGTGTTGTGTTTAATGAGTGATAAGCTTCATCACCGAAGATTAATAACTCGCATACTAAGGACATATATATATATATATATATATATTATATATATATATATATATATATATATATATATATATATATATATATATATATACATCTACCCAACAAACATTAATAGGTTGTGTTCTAAAAGAGGGGAAAATGTTATAACCAGAAACTAATAAACAGTATAGGTTACCCAAGTGACATTTCAGTTAATTGGAGGACTATCAGTTTCAAACAAATATTAGGAATCAGAGTAACTTCACCGTGTGGTAAAGTGAAGACCAAGATCAACAGTGTCTATCGGATTACCAGCATCCTGTTTGTTCGAGTGATTGGAGAAAGTCGTCATCTTCTGGGTGAGGTTCCTGTCCGGAAAAAATGGTGCTGTTGTGTGCTAAGCACTATGATGTTACAGACTTTGCTTCTGAATCACTGGTCTACCATTAGAATACACGTCACACATTCTACACCTTATACACACATACACTTCTCCTACATATACTCTTTGCTTTAATAAATTTCTTGTTTTTATTTGTTGAAGCGAGAGTTGTCAAGTATGTTATGTTGGGGAAGAATGAGAGGGGGCATGATCCAGGGGTGAGTAAGAGTGAGAGGAAGGTGTCTTCAGATTGAGGGAGTGTGTGGACGGAGTCTGCTGGATTCTCCAGAATAGAGATATTGAATTAAAAATAATGTGGGTGTTGATTCTCTTCACTCCAGGGACGACACTAAAGTGGTAAAGAAGAACAAGTAACTAATACGACAGTCATTCTTTACACACACACGACATTTATTGGGGGCTCGTAAACGTGATCTTTGGACAGCGGGATCTTTAGACAACGGGATCTTTTAACACGGGATCTTTAGTTAGAGGATGGAGATATCCTATTAGTGAGAATCCAGCTAGAGTGAATGTGGATAGGTGTTAGGACTTATCTTACCTGTTCACACTTCACACGTCTGCATAGGTCTGTGGTCCTGATTCTACTCTTGTCACTGAGTGATTGTGTTGTGTTGTGTGGTGTGTTATAATATATATAGATTTATTGTAGTTGGTCATTATCTATATAGTTGTTTAGAGATAATCTATACTCTATCTGTTGAGTTACCTCTCTGTAAAATGGCCACTCCTAGATTAACTACGGCGGAACTTAGAGCAAAGGGGGAAGAAATAGGATTGTCGGGTTCTGCTCTAACGGATTACATACAGGAATTTGAGAGGGAGTATCGTCAAGCAGAAAGGGAAGATCGGAAGGCCGAGTTGGAATTGAGAAGGATGGAGGCAGAGCAAGCAGCTAAGAAATTGGAAGCAGAACAAGCTGTTAGGCAACTTGAGGCTGAGCAAGCCATGAGAAGGCTGGAAATAGAAGCTAAAAATTGGAAGCAGAGCAAGCTGCTAAGTTACTTGAGGTTGAGCAAGCTGCTAAGCAACGGGAAGCGGAGCAAGAGGCTCAGAAAAGGGAGCATGAGTACCGGATGCGGGAACTCGAGCTCAAGAGGCAATCTAGTGGGGAAACTGAGGGAGCAGTGGGAGGTTCCTCTCTCCCTGGCTCAACACCAGTAAGTGGACATAGCTACCATGCTATGAAGTTCCCTCTAGCGATCTACGAGGAGGACAAAGAGAAGATTGACCAGTACCTTCAACGCTTCGAGGCTATGTCAGTTGCTATGGGTCTGAAGCATAACAAATGGAATCTCAAGCTATCCCAGGGTTTACGCGGGACCGGTTATGAGGTTTATTCTCGCCTGCCACCAGGACATGAGAACAATTATGACGAGTTGAAGACGGCTTTGCTGAAACGATTCGAGGTTACGTCACATACCTACCGGAAAAAATTTCGAGGAGCGAAACGAGAACCGGGGGAGTTGTTCGCCGCCTATAGTCTGCGTCTGAAAGCATATCTCCATAAGTGGATGGATTTGGCTGGGTTTGCGCATGACTATGAGAGTCTGGAAGAGCTCACGGTAGTCGACCAGATGCGGAAGCAAATGTCGAAACCTCTCAGGACATTCTTGGGAGAACAAGGGGCGGAACGAATCGACATGGTGACGAAATTGGCAGAAAGGTTCGTCGAGGTCCATGGGGAGGCAGCAGAGAACATTTCTACAAACACCAAAAGTCAGGAAAAACATAACCTGAAGAAAGCAAAAAGCACAGGAACTAAAAAGGTGGAACCATATGTCAAAACTTCAGAGGAGAATTCGGAGAAGACGAAGGGGGAAAGCAAGAAAACTTCGAGCTCTACACAAAAACGACCATGGTCGGAGAAGTGGTGTTCGATTTGTAAGTCACCTTCTCACAATACGAGGGATTGCAAATCGAAGGCTAAGAACCCTCACTTCGCGGCATGTCAAGTGACTTCAACGCAGGTGGACACTGACAATGCCAAGGTCGATAAGGAAGCTCACCACCAGGAGAGCTCACTCAAGTCCGGCACAAGAAAATCTAGGACAGGGAAATGGTGCAAACATTGCAGGTCGAATACACACAATGCTATTGACTGCAGAGGAAAGTCAGGAGACACTCAATTCATCGTGTGCCCGGAAAACCTAAGGTGGAGCCCACCGAACAGGTCGAGGCCGAAGAAGATACTCCAGACCAGGAAAAACCACCTGTAGTGGAATTTGTAGAGGTTAACGGTCGTCAAGTGGAGTGTTTATACGACACAGGACTGGACGGGGAGGCCGTGATTTCTGCGGATCTGGTACATCCAGAACAATTCACAGGTGAATCCATGGAGATACAGCCTGCACAGAAGAGTGCTGTAGCCATGAAATTGCCCATTGCTAGAGTGGAGATTCGGTCAAGATATGTCACCGGCACCATCAAGGCCGCGGTGTTGACTGATCCCATTTTTCCCGTAATCCTCGGTTGCCGGTATGTCTTTCTGGGAATGCCCAGGGAGCCAATCCATATGGGAGCAATTCAGACTCGCTCTCAGACGAGAAAAGGATGAGGCAGAAGACAATGTGACTAACCCACTGCCAGGGGGGTTGCGAACTGCCCAGAGTGAGGATGCTACTCTACGTCCTTGCTACAAAAAGCTGCAGAAAAGTGCTGATCCACCCAAACGGGGGCAGTACTATATGAAGAATAGGATACTCTACAGGAGAGCCGGAAGGGGGGACAACCTCATGGTCAGTTGGTGGTCCCAAAGGGGCCCCTCGTTCCCAGATTCTTCATATGGGGGATACCATCTCATTAGTGGGACATGGGTATTGCCGCCACCATGCAGCGAATTTCCTGCCATTAAATATTGGCCCGGGGAAAGACAGGTGATGTGCGTTGGTATGTGAAGTCATGCCCTGAGTGCCAGAGGGTGGCACCGAAACACTGGACAGCGCCGGTGGTCTTGGGGGAAATGCCCATCATGAACTCTCCTTTCGAGAGGGTAGCCATCGATATTGTGGGTCCACTTCCTAGGGCTAGGAAAGGAACATGTACATACTCACCATGGTGGATTGCTGTACAATGTGGGGTGAAGCCATACCGTTGACCAAATTGACTCGAAACGAGTGGCGGACGCACTGATGGAGGCCTTTACAAGATTAGGCTTTCCTGATCAAATACTGACGGACAATGGGTCCCAGTTTTGGGGAAAACTTATGGAGGAGGTATTTAGGGTATTCCACTCTAACCATATCCATACCAGCCCTTACCACCCCCAAGCCAATGGACAAGTAGAGCGTTTCAACGGCACGTTGATGACAATGCTCAGGAAACTAGCGCAGGAAAAACCTGATAGGTGGGATGAATATATCCCAGCAGCCCTCTTTGCCTATCGGGAAGTTCCTCATGGCTCAACAGGACTACCACCTGCTACGTTGCTTTTTTGGTCGTCCAATCAAGGGACCGTTGGAAGGGCCCTGTTGAGGAGTTGGACTGAAAGGGGACATCAGAAGAAGTGATCTCTTCTTACAGATATGTGGAGGAAAATGAAAGAAAAACTTCACAAGGGGTGGACTCTGGCAAAACAAAACTTGAAAAAGGGCCCGAAAAAGACATGCGGCTTACTACAATCGTAGGTCGAAAGACAGATCTCTAGAGGTGGGAGATAAAGTATTGTTGCTACTCCCAACGGGAAACAACAAACGGAGATAGGTTGGCAAGGACCATTTCCCGTGGAAAGGGGGATATCCAGAACGAACTATCAGATTCGGATCCGGGGGAAAGTCGAAGATTTTCCATATCAATCTCTTGCGGAAATACGAAGAGAGACCAGGAGAAAAAGCAGCTCACCTCATGGCAATGGCAGTTGCAGTGGAGACAGAAGTGGGAACCAACGAGGGAAAAGGGGAAAATCCCCTGGTACACCAGGAAACCTACAAGGATGTACAGGTGAACCCTTTATCTGACTTCCCAGGAGAGGGAAAAGATAACCCAGGTTCTCAAGTCTCATAAGGAGATAATGACTGATAAACCAGGACGAACGAGGTTGGTGGAGTTCGAGATGACTTTGACCACTCAAGAGCCTGTTCGCCAAAAGGTTCCCAGTGCCATTCCCCTAAAGAAAAGGCCCTGGAGGAGGAAATACAGAAACTGTTGGAGCGAAATTTTCCCGTCTAGACATCCAGCTCCTGAAAAAAGAGGAATAGATCATCTGGATCGAACCTCCAGAAGAAAGAGTTGTTGCGGGCTACTCTCTTAGGGGGGGGCCTATGTCACAGGATAAATAAACTTGTTAGTTGCGACCGATGATAACCAAACCCGACATTATTTTGCTAACACAATTGACTCTGTTAGGTGAACAAAAGAGGAAAATACGTTTGGTACGATTCTCGCACCTGGTCAACAAGGGGGTGTATGAGATCAAAGGGATCAGTCGAGTTGTCTACACATAGTCGACAAGTTGATGACAGGATGTTGTTTTGAGAGGTGTGTACTGGCGACATTTTTCTACAAACGGAAGTTGGGCGTTGCAAGTAAAAGACAGAATGCCTGCTAGAGGTCAGAAGGATTCTGTAATGGGAGAAAGGTCTCTGGCTTACAGACAACCCGGATATTTGTTTGGGTGAGTCAAAGGGAAATCCCCAGATGAAAAGGAAAATTGACAGCTAATTGACTCTGGTTAGTCTGGAAACAGGAGGACAAAGCCAAAATTCTGGGGCTGATTGGCGTCTGGACTTCCCGGTGACTTAAATCAAGCACCCCCTATAAAAACCCCGTGCGTAAACAGGTGGAGGGGGCGAGGAAACATTCTGAAGTGGTTTAAAAATTTGGGGGTAATTCCGGTTGTGTTATATTAGAGGGACTAGCCTATCTTAGTAGTGATAGTTATCCACGGACATAGATCCCCAAACGGATTGCCTATTTTCTCGGGTAACAAAGGAATAGACATATGGTAGGAAATTTAAATTTTATCTAACTTAAGAGTATGATTAGGAATAGAGTACAAATACGTGTGTGATATAATGTATTATGATTAGTGATAGAATGTTCTATAAGTGCGGTGCTAGAAAGTATCATAAAGCGTCGGCACTAGTATTCTATTGTGTGGCTTCAAGTAGCTTTTTTTTATATCATTTTACTCGGGAAGTTGAGGACAATGTAATGGAAAAATAATTAGAGAGATTAAGGGGTGGGGTTTAGAGGGGGGAGGGGAATGTGTAATGGTAGGATCTTCCCGTAGGGCATCTGCTGGGGTTTTTACCCTTCCTTTAGTCTTTCCTGGTGTTGCCATGTCTCGATCATATGATTGAGTTATTTGGGCCCCATGACAGAGATCGGGTCTCTGTTTAGATCTGAGTGCTGTTATTGGCCTACAATCATTTAAATTTCGGTCAGGACTGAGTTGCCCTCACCCTGATGTTACTGCTCTACAGGTTCCATGTACAGTTCCCCTTGAGTGGTTTCCCCGTGAGTGGGAGAGGATTTACTACGAAGAAGCAGTTTCAAAGTTTGACACAATGATGGCTCAGCATCTGAAGACAGAGGTTGCTGAGAGGCCCCTACATGGGGTTATACCCAAATTGGTTTTCGGGAACCTGGCTTCTGCTTTGGAATTTTATGAAAAGAAGGGTTTTGTTTAAGGGGTGATAAGCTTCATCACCCAAGATTAATAACTCGCATACTAAGGACTATATATATATATTATATAATATATATATATATATATATATATATTTTTATACATCCCACCTAACAAACATTAATAGGTTGTGTTCTAAAAGGGGGGAAAAAGTTATAACCCGAAACTAATAAACAGTAGAGGTTCCCCAAGTGACTTTCAGTTAATTGGAGGGCTATCAGTTCAAAAAAATATTAGGAAACAGAGTAACTTCACCGTGTGGTAAAGTGAAGACCAAGATCAACAGTTTTCTATGGATTACCAGCATCCTGTTTTTTCGAGTGATTGGAGAAAATGTCATCTTTTGGGTGAGGTTTACTGTCCGGAAAAAATGGTGCTGTTGTGTGCTAAGCACTATGATATTACAGACTTTGCTTCTGAATCACTGGTCTACCATTAGAATACACGGGCACACATTCTACACCTTATACACACATACACTTCTCCTACATATACCTTTGCTTTAATAAATTTCTTGTTTTTATTTTTTGAAGCGAGAGTTGTCAAGTATGTTATGTTTGGGGGAAAAATGAGAGGGGGCATGATCCAGGGGGGAGTAAGAGTGAGAGGAAGGTGTCTTCAGATTGAGGGAGTGTGTGGACGGAGTCTGCTGGATTCTCCAGAATAGAGATATTGAATTAAAAATAATGTGGGTGTTGATTCTCTTCACTCCAGGGACGACACTAAAGTGGTAAGAAGAACAAGTAACTAATATGACAGTCATTCTTTACACACCACCGAAATTCCCAAGTCCAATCCCCATCTAAAAAACTAATTTCCCTTGGAAAAGGGGTGCAGCGACCACTAAGGAGGAATGGACTTACGTTTTTCGAGAAGCTGAAACATTAAAAAATCCCGTGGTACTCTGTTTTATGCGTCCCCAAGATCAATCGCCCGCAGCCAAAAGGTTTTTAGTGCCTGGTGGAAACCTTCATAGACATCCTGGGCAAAGAATGCTGCATTGGTCCAGGTTTTTCCCCTTTTTTTGGGCGGTACCCACCCCGGGGAGGTGGGGAAAAACCCCCTCTCTAGTTGGCTTGATATTTTTCCTGGCAATTACCTTCTCCCCGCAGCTTGCCTATTGTATTCTGCATGGTTATAATTCGATATCCCTGAATTTTTTTTTTTGGTTTTTGGGCAGCTTTGGAAAAAGGGAAAACAGATAGCTGTGTAACCCGTCCTCCTTTAGGGTAGCAAACCCCCATACTGTTGTTGTACATGTCTGCTAGTTTCTCTAGTCATTTTCGGTACCCTATTTATGTCGTGTATCTTATGGGCCCTCAGGACTGGAGCACTGTTTTTTTATCGTCGAAGCACAGCCCTTTATTTCTTTCACTGTCACTGGGTCTCATCCAAGTGTTCTGGGCCTTCATCTGTCTGAGGTGACCTCCTTGGCCCGATTTCGGCCTCCCATGTCTGTCTGGTTGCTCTGCTCAAAGGGAGCGTTCAAAGAGGGGTTTTTCCCCTTTTCCTCGTCAGTCCTCTGCCCGATGAGGTCAGCACCCTTTGGGAAGTCAGAAATGCTCTTTTTCTTGACACACCACTCATGCTTTTTATGTAGTCGCCAGAAAAAAATTTCAGTGACTTGTCTGTGCTTTCTCTTTGACACACCTCTGCTCATTTTTGCTTTTAACCACCTTGAAAAAGTTTTTTGAAATAGCTTACTTTTGTGTGCTCTCTCTTTCTAAAATGCATGCAGGGACTAGGATGACCAGCTCTTGGGTTTTTTGGGATTTTGCCATCTTTACAGCAATACGCTTATCCACCCAAGCCTTCTCCACCTCGAAACTCCACCACGGTGGCTGCCCCCCAGCTTTTTTTTGCCCCCGAAACGTTCTGCGCTTGGGCACGTCTTATTTTACTCAAACCCCATCTTGCACTGTACTGTCATACTGGAACGTCTTTAACTTTAGCTTGTGCTGCCTGGTTTTGCCTTTCTCCACCAGTATGCTGCACGGGTGGTGGTCGCTGCCATGGTGTCCTAGGGAAAAAACCCTCTACACACTGTAGTGAGTGAAGGTGAAACTAGCGCCAGATCAATAGCACTGTCCTCATCGCCCGACGGGGTTGCTGTCCGGTGACACAGCCACTGTTGATACAAACCAGGCGATGGTTTCCATTTCAGTCTCGAGCTCCTCCCCCTGTGTATTGGAGGAAGTGTTTCCCCATGATCTGCCTTTAGCGTTGAAGTCACCACAGAAAATAACATTTCTCTCGTGGCCTAGTATGCCACTTAAGCACTCCCCTTCGGCGCCACACTGGCATTGCGGGCATAAACTTAACCAACACGAATGGTATACTGGAATGAACTCTCAACGATAGAATAGAATAAAGCATAGAATACAAAAAAAAACAAGCATAAATAGTACAAGTACGTACGAAAACCAAACGTTTTTTAAAATTTTTAGCTGTTACCTTCGTTCTCGAGAATGAACCAAGTTTTGTTTGTTTAGTCGAGGATCAACACACGGCACACGGGTTAACCCATAATGCTCCGCTCCCCCCCTAACTCAAACCCGAGTTGGAGAAACTCAGCTCAGTGCACTAACTCCGTAGCACCGGCGAGATCCTGAAATACTTTGGGTAGATTTTTTAAATCGAAATTTTCTCGGGCAGCGCTGTTAGGCTACTCTTTTTCGATTTCCAAATGCCAAGGGATTTTTTACGTGCGCAGCAATACACATGGGCGTCCCATCTCACTACCCGAGCAGGGGGAAAATTATTACTAGAAGTCCCGTGAAAAAATCCCGGGCCTCAAAGGGCTTGAACCCGGGGCTTCCGCACTCGAGGCGGACACCATACCTCGAGATCACACAGCCTCCTTAGAGAATGAACCCAAAAACAGTATACTAAAGCTAAGCTTTTATTTTGCATTTCTTTTAGCTAAAAAATATTACAACAAGATAAAATTAATTGACAAGTTCAAATAAGAGGGATATGCCATTACAAATTTTTTTTAAAAAACCCAAAAAAAAGCCAAACCTTTTTTTAAAAAAGCCGATTTGTCAGATTTGGGGTTAAAAAACCAATATGGCAACCCTAGACTAATATAGATTTGTCTCGCAGATATGCTTTTTATATATTTTGCCGGTAAACATTTTTTGGTGACTATTACACACACCCCTGCAGAAGTCAACAGTCGCTAGACGTGGATATCAAACAAATTGTAACAGCCTCATTTTAAATACATAATAGAAAATGTTTTAGGGGATGAAATCGGTGAAAGATTCAGAGAGGCGGCATGCGTCGGAGACTTGCCCCTGTTTAAACCCAAATTGGGGAAATGCAAAGGTTT